>JAWZYV010013915.1:10000-107500 GCA_038373885.1 Cheiracanthium punctorium
TGGGGGTTACTTAACATATTTATAATTTAATGGAGACAATTCTATTCCTTTCACTCAACATAAGCACAAATAATTTTCATTCTCCAAAGCAGCAGGAATAAACTAATTGATCAATCCAAGAGGAAATAAGACCCCCCCCCCCCCATAGCACGGTAGATACGTTCCATGCTATATGAATCCTTGTTCTACGGGGCCTGAGTTTCAGTGCCGGATCTAGGGGTGGGTAAGCCGGGGGCCTCTGCCCTGGGCGGCTGCTTGCAGAGAAGCGTCAAATCGTCTCTGACACAAAGAAAACTTGACAAAAAGATAGGATAGAGGGCGCCAAAAAGGTATGTTGCCCCGGGCGCCAGTTCTGCGCGATCCGCCACTGCTTGAGTTCACCTATAGTGCGAACTACGCAGTGTAATTGCTGCAGAACTTATTTGAACTCCTTAGAGAAACCAGAAAAACAATGATGTTGAGTGTTGCCATTCAAAAGTTACATTAATTACAGGAGTTAAAGAGTCATCCAATCAGAACATCTGTCTCATTTTACCGCGCTGTACCAGAAAGATCGCAATTTTTATGCCACGTGCTCTACGAAACCGTCTTATATGAACCCTTGTTTGAAAAAGTGAAAGAATATCACTCTCTATAAACTCTCATTAACCATATATCTCCAACATCTCGGAAAAGTTTCCAATCAACAAATAAGCTGATTTCTTTCGCGGAAGTGATGCGGCCTATTCTATACCACAGAGACGGTTCTTTCACCTCCACCAGGGAAATAAAAACAAGCACGGTTGAGCGATAACTAATTCCCTTTCATTTACCATCTTGCAGACGAGAATAATAAAATAAAAGAATTGGCAATGGTGGAAAAAATAACAACATTCCATCACTCAATGCGAGTTCCTACTGAACAACTGACTAGAGAGTCTGGTGTAATTTTCTGAAGAAAACTCTAAGGCAGTTTCATAGAAATCGAGACTGTAATTAGTTTATATTTGTTTTTTATTACTCACTTCATTTACAGCGACTAATTGGACGTTTAATTTTGATTTCGTTTACCTGTTTGGAAAGCTAGAGACGTATTGTTTACATTATGCTCATTCGAGGATAAATGGTTTCCGAATCTATTGCCTAATGAAGGGATTTTTCGTTATGAGAAAATGAAGTGAATGCAATTAGAAAAAAAATCTGATCAATCATTACAATTGAAAATTGAAAATGAGACAAAACTGAATGATTACAGCATGCATAAGTAAGACCAAAGAAGTAACAAGTAAAAAGCTAGCCTTAATCTTTTTCTGAGACAGACGCCAATTTAATTAAAATTCAATAAAAAGCTTTCTAAAATAAAAATGATTATAAAATGTTTAAAATATAAATCTAAAACAGTTTTTTCCCCCCCACAAAATATGCCATCTTACTTTTAATTACTAGCATTTTCTGCAAAATATCAATATTAAGTGTGGTGTTTGTGTGATTATGGCAACGCTACGCTAGGCCGTGGTATCCCATTACATCGAAAAACGATTTACGGGATTTATGCCTTAGCCGGGGTGTTGGGGTTCAAAAGAGATAATTGACTTGTCTTTCCTGGTCAGGCGTAAAAAAAAAAAACTAATCTTTTAGCTATCTGTTTGGTTTTTCTAATATTACTTTGACTTAGCTGTAAAATTAAATCTGAAAATTATTTTATTTTTAGTGATGTGTATCACTTTAAGCGCCTTTTTAAATATCTGATGCATTTTATTTTATTTATTTTAATACATTTTAAATGCTTCCAGATAAGTTATCATCATACTTCTTATCCGTTTTTTTCATAACTCCCCTCACACACACGCACAAAAAAAAAAACCTAAATAAATAAATTAATTAAAATTAAAAGAGTTCAAAAAAGCCTATTTTGAACTATAGTATTGTTATAATTATTTCTATTGATATCAAAATACAACAGAATTTTACAATAGCATTTTAAATAGTATCTTCACACTTACTCTGAGCCCATATAGGGGCAGGTGGGTGCTTGACGACTTGCCCCCCCACTTTGCAAATTCAAGAGCCTCGTTAAAAGAAAATCAAAGTAAGTTTTTGTCCACTATTTAAAAAAATCAGGGGCGGACCCAAAAAAAATTCTGCAGAGAGGAGGGGTCACAATTGTTTTTAGTCTTTTCTCTAATAAATGCATTTCAATTTACAAAAGAATCTTTTATAGCCTACATTTGATTTGTCATGTGAGTGCACGTACCCCCCATGCCCCTATGAAAATTATAATTCTGTGGAGCAGGGCCCGATCATCACGATATTGGGCCCTGGGCAAATACAAATTTTTGGGCCTTTGCATTGACGAGAAATTACATAGTCCGCATTTAAGTTGTTTTGGGCACATATTTATCTGCAGAAATATATATCAAGTTTAGATACTAAATATATGCATACATTACAGTAACGAATATTAAATGATTTTGCATACATGGATAAAATTTATTTTCACAAATGAATATCTAGACACATACTATAGTACATATACGTACACTTCTATACTAAACTCCTTTAAAATATAAATGAAAAGAATCGAAAAACTTACAGTACGAATCTTAAAACTGATGAGACTTTCTTATAATAAAATTTGCAAAAAGAGGCTCAAACACTGGCTCACGGATTTTGATCGAATGCTCGTGGGTTTTAGAGGACCCTTAGTACAGTAAAATGTCAGAGAATCAGCTTACGACTCAAGATAATGACAATCCAAATTTTTATACAAAGTTTTTTATGAATTAATAAATAACAATCTGTGTTGAAAAGTACAAAAATTTTGGGCCCTTGAAATTGGTGGGCCCAGGGCAAGTGCCCCGGTTGCCCTGCCGATAAACAGGCTCTGCTGTGGAGGGGGGGGGCATTTTTTCCTGGTGCCTTTTTTTCCTACATTCGTATTAGATAATAGTTCATAAAGTAAATACGTAGAGATTTTTTTAATAAACAAAATTATTTATTTATCTAAGATGACCTATATATCAATTATTGGGTAAGAAAAAATGGATTTCACCAGTAATTGACTCTTATGTTAGTTATTTTAGCCAAGTGCATACAATTGCATACAATTTCTAGTAAATGCAGAAAATAGCTATTGAGATGGTTATCTTTAGATAAGTTTTAATATACAGGGTATCCCAAGCAGGTCACGCTTTAATTCTTTATATAATAGAACCTTTTATCAAATGTTGCTATCTAATTACAATTTAGGCATTTATCTTCATTTTTTGCAACTTTTTTTTTATCACCAGAGGTTGTAGGTATCAAAATTTGAAATTTTAAACATAGTGCTAAAAATATTGTGATTATCAGAAGCTAGCTTAATGCTGAAATTAGGATAAATTCATTATCAACCTGATTTTATTTAAAGCATATATTTTTTAAAATTACTTTAAATTGAATTGTCTCAAATAATTAGATGAAGTTACCTGTCTTAGATTAGTATGTAATGCAGATTTCAAAAAAGCCTGACTTAGCATTATAGGAGTACAAAAAATGGAAGTAGATTACAGGCAAAATTATTGAAAGCAACGATATAACTTCTGTCTATTGTTAAATGATTCCATGTTAGATTGTAAGTAAGTGCTGAGTGAAATTCTCAGTAGAGAAGGTATTTGTATTCAAACTTTACGTTTTGTTTTAGTGGAAAAGTTTTAATGTCAAGAGGTCATTCCTCTCATATAACTAAATTTTGTTTGATTCCTTACAGAATTTAAATATTATGCCTCCAGAAAACTCAAAAGTTTCAAAAAACCTAAAACGGCAAATAAACATCTAAAAAATCCAACAGTTTTTTAAAAATTAAATAGCTAGCTAATATATTAACTCCGGACGCCTTATAGTGATTTCTCTTTTTTTTTAAATACAATTTTGCAAAGTTTTAAAATTTATTCAAACTTAAGATAAAATAAAATCAGGCATTTATTGTTTTAGTTGTTACTGATCATAATGTTACTAAATTTCATTCTACTCCCTAAAGCTGTTTTTGAGGGATACGAGAACAAACATTTACACGATTTTTACAAAATCTCAAAATATTTGAAATATTTGAAACAACTTTGGCATCTATAGTTCACAGATAAACTTGCCACATAAAATAATCTCAAATTTGGAGGAGTTATGAAGTTTTTTCTCTCTCCTGAAAAATTTCCTTTTTGTGACTGAGGTGGTATCGGCACTCATCGATTCAATTAGTTCTCTCCTCGCCCAATGTGTTTAATAGTAATTGTCAATAAAATAAAATAAATCAATAAATCTTATTTTAAAAAGGACTAAAATGTACAATAATAATGCATATGTATATATATATTTTTTTATGTGAAAAGTCTTGCTTAAGCAGGTATTGCAAAATAAAAATCATCCTAGCTCACCGAATTTTGGCGGTGGAAGCATTTTTTGATTTTTAAAAAGTAAAATAATGTATAAATTGGTTAAACCTTCAGATGCTCAATTATAATACCTAGGCAGTTACTGATAACTTAAGTACGATAGCTATTTACCTATATATGAGATCAAAATTTATAATGATTTTTATGTGAAATTAGATCTTATTCACAACGTTTTCTCTTTACGTTCAAAACACAAATCAAACTTCTTGAAATCATCATAGAGGTTTTTAGAGTAACAATATAAATTTCATAACCAATAATAACAAAGAATTACACTCAGCAAGTTACGCTGTTTCAACGAAGATTTACACTCTAGGAAGGCCGAATCTTATAGAAGAAAATATGATTTTAATCAAACTTGAATAGCGAATAAATATATTTTTCACAGCAATGTGATCGAATTAGCCGAAAAGAAATAGCCAGGAAAAAAATTAATCGAATATTCGAACCATTTAATCGATTAATTGACACAGAAATAATTATTATTGCATTACAGAAACTTGGTTCCAATACAAATAAGATCCAAATACAAATAAATGTTGATAAAAAAAATGTTGATAAAAATTCAGAATTTTAATCATCATTTTAATTCGCATTAAACACAGATTAGGTCTACTGAAAATGATTTATAAATATTAATTTACTGACACCATTTAAATCTTTATCAATTTTTAATTCATTTTTTATACTCGCACTTCTATACACTTGGCTTTTAATTAAGTTTTTCAAGGTACTGACCAGAGAGATTGCATTGAGTTTCAATATTTATCTCATAAAGTGCCCAATTTCTATGAAATTATAGAAAGAAATAATATGTATCAGAAACATTAACATATGCTTCGAAATTATGAGGTAACTGAAAAATCCGTATCCTTAAACGGTAAATCCCCCCCCCCCCCAGAAATTGCTTTTTTAGATTATAAAAAGCCGATTTCGTTTGTAATTTCATAAGCGCAGGGTCACACGCAGGATTTTATTTTGGAAAGAGTAAAACTCAAAAGATATCTATCAAAAAGCATATGTTTGAGATTTTTTCTTGCACGTTATATCTTTTCGTACGGTCAACTGTTTTTAAGACCAAATATCAGATTATAAAGCTTACTTTCATTTGTCCAGGAATGACCATTACTTTTTTTTGCTAACCACTCAATTCAGTTTCCCCATTCGAAAGGTGCGGGGTGAGGGGTCAATGCTCTTTCGGACTTGTGGGTGAGGAAATCGCTTATTTTGGAGAGTGGGGTTTCTTTTGCATTTCTAACTGACCCCGTAAACGCGACAATTCCAATTACGGAGAATTTATGCTCTTCTGTCAGCCTTATCTTTCGAGATTGCGGGACACAGCCCGCTAGGCGACCTGCCAAGGATGGGGAGTGCTTTGGTAGAAGAGCTTTCTAAGGGGTTCTAACGCGTATTCAAGCTATATCTGGAGAAAACCTACCAAAACTCCAGACCGGTAGATCTACAGCCGCGCGATGGGACCTGAACCCGCAACCTTCACATTTCGACCGTCTACCATTTTCAGTGACATAACCACTGGGCCATTGTGAGGCATATTAAGTGATTAAGTACTTCGGTTATAGCGTACCACTTTTTTCGGTACCGCTAGAGTATGTTAAAATGATTTCTACTGTACATACGTATGCTACACACAATAGTGATGTATGACACACATGCAAAACATACAATTGCATTCACATCACAAATCAATTCATTACTATAGTCCAAACCATTAGTGGCCTTATCCGTAAAAAAATTGGTACTTCACAAAAAATAAATTCTGTTGACTTTTTCTTTTCAATCTCAACTAATTTTTGATTAAATAGCAAAAATGCAAGTGCGATGTTTGCACGCACATTTAAATTATTCATTCTTACTTTATCATCGAATTTGACCCTTAATTTTAAGGATCTGATTATGAACCTTTCTTAAGAAAAATTAGAAATGTTTGAACAGATACAAATAACTCTTGAACTCATGCGATATTGAAACTCAAGTTAAGATCCTACACTTGAAAACGCAAATGCGCCTTCACCTTACAAAAAACATTGTGATGTTTATTCTGTCAATAACTAAATAGTTACTCACTTTAAAAATATCTGGAGTGACTCCACTCGACTTTCCGAACACTTACGATTAAGATCATTACCAAGCATTTAAATAAATTTTAATCGATGAATAATTCAAACATATATACCAAATTGAAGCTCAATCGAATGCGCCGTTTAAACGCTAACGCACTTTCAAGAATTTCCCCATAGGCCATAATGTAAAAGAAATCTTTGTCGTACCCCGTAGAAAAACTATAAGTCCTATACACATCAAAATCAATACCGGTCTTACGATGGTGGTTTATAACATATATACCCAATTTGAGCTCAATCGAATGTACCGTTTAAACGCTAGCGCATTTTCAAGAATTTCCTCCCATAGGCCATAATGTAAAAGAAATCTTTGTCGTAGCCCTGTAGAAAAACTATAAGTCCTATACACACCAAAATCAATACCGGTCTTGCGACGGTGGTTTATAACATATATACCCAATTTGAGCTCAATCGAATGTCCCGTTTAGGAGCTATCGTGTTCACTCACATACACACAAACATGTATACATCTCGTAAAAATCTGGAGTGACTCCACTCGACTTTCCGAACACTTACGATTAAGATCATTACCAAGCTCTTAAATAAATTTTAATCAATGAATAATTCAAACATATATACCAAATTGAAACTCAATCGAATGCACCGTTTAAACGCTTGCGCACTTTCAAGAATTTCTCCCCATATGCCATTATGCCATAACATAAAAGAAAGTTTTGTCGTAGCCCTGTAGGAGAACTATAGGTCCTATACACACCAAAATCAATACCGGTCTTAGGATGGTGGTTTATAACATGTATACTGAATTTGAGCTCAATCGAATGTATCGTTTAAACGCTAGCGCACTTTCAAGAAATTCCCCCCATAGGCCATAATGTAAAAGAAATCTTTGTCGTAGCCCTGTAGAAAAACTATAAGTCCTATACACACCCAAATCAATACCGGTCTTGCGACGTGGTTTATGACATATATATCCAATTTGAGCTCAATCGAATGCTCCGTTCAGGAGCCATCGTGTTCACTCACATACACACAACACACACACACCACACACACATACATACATACATCTCGTAAAAATAGCATAAATGGATTCAGAAGCCCTCAAAACGTGTAAAAACACCAAAATCTCGAAGTCGAATTTTTTCATGATTACAATACTTTCCTTACATGGTACATGTTTGGAAAGTAAAAATAGCATAAATGAATTCAGAAGACCTCAAAACGTGTCAATACACCAAAATCTCGAAGTCGAATTTTTTCATGATTACAATACTTTCCTTACATACATGGTACACAGGGGCGTAGCCACGGGGGGGTTAGGGGGGTCATAACCCCCCCCCCCCCATGAGGAAATTTTTGCCATACAAAATGTATATTCTTCACTCCCTTATCACACACATGTATGCATATATGGTGAGTTGCAGTAGTCGTAACCCCCCCCCCCCCCATGAAAAATTTCTGGCTACGCCCCTGATGGTACATGTTCGGAAAGTAAAAAGAAAAGAAGTCGGAACTGCAATACTGCTATTGGTAAAACATGTAAACTTCATGATCGAAATATTGAGATTCTAACTGAGATACCGCTGTGATTTCTGAAGCTACATCTGTCGGACTAAACAGTGTTTTGTTTTTAAGCGAATTGGATGCAGAGAATGATTTTCAAATGTTTGCGGGAACCCTTCCAATCTGAGGACAAATCAAATTTCAGAGAAATAGAGTCTAATTCACTTTTACAGCTGAAATAAGAATCAGTGGCCTTGTAAGCACTTGAAATATTGGGGTATATTTCTTAAATAGTAAGAAAATATTTGATTTCTTTTTAAATCCCTTTAATAGGACAAAAAATCTGGAGTGACTCCACTCGACTTACCGAACACTTACGATTAAGATCATTACCAAGCATTTAAATAATTTTAATCGATGAATATTTCAAATATATATACCAAAATGAAGCTCAATCGAATGTATCGTTTAAACGCTAGCGCACTTTCAAGAATTTCTCCCCATAGGCTATAATGTAAAAGGAATTTTTGGCGTAGCCCTGTAGAAAAACTATAAGTCCTATACACATCAAAATCGATACCGGTCTTACGATGGTTGTTTATAACATGTACACCCAATTTGAGCTCAATCGAATGTACCGTTTAAACGCTAGCGCACTTTCAAGAATTTTCCCCCATAGGCCATAATGTAAAAAAATCTTTGTCGTAGCCCTGTAGAAAAACTATAAGTCCTATACACACCAAAATCAATACCGGTCTTGCGACGGTGGTTTATAACATATATACCCAATTTGAGCTCAATCGCATGCCCCGTTCAGGAGCTATCGTGTTCACTCACATACACACAAACACACACATACACACACACACACACATACACACATACATCTCGTAAAAATAACATAAATGAATTCAGAAGCCCTCTAAACGTGTAAATACACCAAAATCTCGAATTTGAATTTTTTCATGATGACAATACTTTCCTTACATGGTACATGCTCGGAAAGTAAAAATTAGAGCTTTCTTAAAATTTCTTGGAAATTCAATCATTTTAATGACCCAAAAATAAATTAGAAACAAAGACATATGCAAGAAAGCTACCTACTGAGTTAAAACAATTCCTATACAATTACTTTAGTTTCTTTTGAAGTTTTCAATATATTTGCAAAGCCCGATTATAATATTTTTGTGCCCAGTGCACATTTCAAAATGTTGTGCCCCCTTTTTGATACATATGTAGGGGGTCTACGCTCAATATTTTGGTCTACATTTTCATGTAGTGTCCAGAGCACGGGTCCCAACTGTCCGTGCAATAATCGGGGATTGTTTAGTTGCAAAAGAGAGAAAAAAAAAAAATTACTCGGAGAATCGATATTAATCTTAGCATCACGAAATTCAACAGAGATGAAAGACGGGTGAAAATAAAATTCCCACTTACTAACATGTGGGAAAGATTGGGTATGTGGGCGAGAACAGTGGGAAGGCTATGTTATGAGTCGAGGACAGACCTTGGGATATAATTCAGCTCGTCTCAGAATGCACGTCAAGTATGTTTAATAATACGGCATAATAATCAACAGTTAGAACATAAAGAAATGCAAGGTTGTCTAGAAATTCTATGAACGGTGTGTGTGAATACATACATATATGAGACGTCAGATATTTCAAGTAAGCTTCAGAGTTAAGGCAGGTAATATGGTTTATTGAACATTACATTTAAGTTACAATTTAGAATGTGAAGAGGGGAGGGGAGACGGGTACAAGAATCAGCGTGGACTCATGAAGCCGTTCCAGTGGCAGAAGTCCCCCGATTTTCGATGTGCGGGAGTATTTACGCTTACCACACCACGTGGTCTGCGAAGACACAACTCCTCCTCTCTCTTATCTCTGATCGAACCACACACATTTCCCAACATGACCCGCATCCGGGGACACAAGGGCGTGGGGACACGTGTACATCTAAAGAACTCAGAATCGACGGCCTGATGTTTGACAAATAACAAAATAAATAAAACATAGCTCCAGAGCGCGCGTGGCAAGTATGACAGGAAAGTAAAACTTACAGTGAAAGTACCCGCTTGAACAATACCCAAACTAGTAAAACCCAAATTACCTTTTCATACATTACATATATAGAGATATGATTTATATATCTCCATGTAGGGTGTGCAAAAAAAATCCTTGACAAGGATTCCCTTATTGACCATAAACTTATTAAATAAATTATTCGGCCAAGTGGTGTAGTGGTTTAAGAACCATCCTATCATGCCTTGGGTCCGGGTTCGAATCCCGTCTTGGGCATGGACGTTAACTTCTCCGTCCCTTCATAGGGGGGGTAACGCTGGCTGCCCGTGCCCCACAATAAAATGGCGACAATAGCTTCGGGCAGTTGTAGTGGACAGTGGGTAATCGGCAAGTGCTCGCCCGGTAAAAAAAAAAAAAAATCTGAAACACTTTCAGATTTTAAATACGCACCAAAGTGCTATATATTAAAAGCGTATCATGGTTTATGCGTCGTCCCTATTTTTCTTCCTTATTCCATTAACTTGGAGAGTGTATCATTGTTCATGAGTGAGCAGTATTTTTCTTCCTTGTTTCATAAAACCCATCTTTGGAATCGAAATCTATCTTAAAATCGCCTATTTAAACTATTTTACAATCGTTGCCAAGTATATTACAACTATACTTCACCGTCTTAAATATTGTTTCGAATGTCCATCAGAATCCATGAGTGTGCCGTGTTTCACTTTCTGGGTTGATTCCTACTTTAACGCCTCGACTCTCGCCCAGGTGGCGATCATTAAACATATGGAGGTACTACGACGATTTTTTATATTTATGATGCAATCATAATTTAGAATTAAAATGGCGATTTAGCACAACAGTAAGTAAAGCATTCCGTTACAGTTTTATTTATTTTGGGTTGCCAATGAATGTAGTTTTAATAATTAAGTGTCTTCAAATTCCTTAACAGGTGCGTTTATCGATAATTTGTTCACTTTAGTTTTCATATAGTTCTTTTGGGAGTGTTGAAACTTGTCCATATGTCCTAGAGACCCATGACTGCAAAGCTCGCCAAAGTGCGAGATTTTTTAGGTTTCCGAGAGCGGGGGCGTTAAAATAGGAATCCACTCTTACTTGTACCGTAAAACACATCTTTGGAATCGAAATCTATTTTAAAATCAACTATTGAAACTGTTTTACAATCTTCTGAAGGCATATTCCAACTCTATCTCGTAGACATTTTAAATACTGTTTGGAATGGGCATCCTAATCCATGAGTGTACCGTGTTTTCCTTCCTTGTTCCATAAAATACTTCTTGAATAGAAATCTATACTGAAATCGCCTACCAAAACTGTTTAACCATTTTCGCCAGGCATAGTCAAACCATACTTCACCTTTATAAATACCATTTGGAAAGTGTATCATAATCTATGAGTGCACCGGTCTTCTCAGTTCTATAAACACTTCTTCGGAATTAAAATCGCCTACTAAAACTATTTTACAATATTAGCCAGGCGTTTTCTAACTATACTCGAAATATATTTATAATAAATTGTCGTATTTTGGCGCCAAATTTAGCGATCCATTATCAAAAATTGCAAACCTTGTGCAATTTTCAACAGTTTATTAACGCCCCTCCCCCTCTGCACATTATCTGGCAAACACATTTCAAAAGTGACTCGACGTGAAAATTGTACCAAAATCATGTCTACACAAAAAGCAAGGTTGAAATTAATAGCACTCTGGTGCTAATAAATAAATTACTGAGTTACGTAAAAAAGGTACAGAATTTTATAGTATCGACTAGAATTTTCAGGAAATTAGATCTCTTATAAATTTTTACACGGCCCATACAAAAAAAATACTATCTTGTAAAATTAGGTGATGAACAAAATTTGAGCATTTTATCCTAAAAAGTGTCGCACTTATGCAGATAATAATGTTCTGACCGGGAGCTAATTTTTCAGTAGCTCTCGATGAAATAAAATCACAATGATTGCGTGATCGCGTTTCGGGAGTCGTACACAAATTACGAAAAAAAAAAAAAAAAATGACTGCATAAATACTTAACACTTTTGCTAACATTATAGCCTCTCACCAGCTTTGTGTGAACAAATCTCTGAGCCTTTTTATGATAAAAAAGGCCGAAACTTTGTTCATACCAATAAATGTATGGGGGGGGGGATTTTACTAATTGGGATTTTTTGTACGGGGAGCGTATAAAAATTTAAATTTTGAATTTATTTAGATTTAATCTCCTGAAAAATTTAATTGATATCATTCTATGTCTTTTTTTAAGTAACTATGTAATTTATTGTAAATGTGTATAATCATTATATAAGGAATAAAAGCTCAGATCATCGGTTTTGGTATACCCTCTATATGTACGTACCAAAAATATTTATAAACGTTTGTTAATATAATTTTCTTGTTTATATTATATTATATAGAGTATATTTTTTATATATGCTATACTATATTGAGCTAAACTAACAAGAAACAATACGAACCTACTTTGCCAATTAGAGGCTTTTACAGCCGAAGATTAGACCCTCTGTATGATTGGAAACGTACGTACTGTACTATTACATACATATGCGCGTGTGTATTAAAAATAATTTTAAAAACTCCAAATAACAGAGTACTATTTTAATTTTATATTTACTATATGTGAAACATTAGTTATCGGTAAAACAAAATACAGGTGGAAAGAAAGGAACTTTTTTCTACTCTTGGTAGGTGCTGAGCGAAAATCCACAGAAGGAAATTTTATTTCCAGATTTGGGGGGAGGGGGGCAATAGCTTAAACCGTATTTTTTTTTTTTTTTCCGAGGATGGCTGAGAACTTAAAAATTAGAATGCAATATACATTATAAAAAAATCCACATCACTTCTTCTTCTTTTTTGGAGGGAAGTGATCCCTTTATTTTGCCTACAAGCAGAGCCTGATTATGACGTAGGGGGGGCCCGGGCATTGATGAAGTTGGGGGCCCCCCATCTATAAAATTTCTTTTATTTTTCATAAAATTTTAACATAAAAAATATTTCAGAACAACATTTGATATTGGGGGGCCCTTTCGAGCTGGGGGCCCTGGGCAAAGTCCCGATTTGCCCATGCGATAATAAGGCTCTGCCTACAAGTGTTCGCATATATCGTTCTAATATACATTTAAACTACAATGCTAATTACAATGTAGTTAAATGCGCTTCCCTGAATTGGGACACGTTTGGAAATGTTTTTAAAAATGTTTCACATGTAATAAGGCTGGGAAAAAGGAAACAGAATATAAATACGAAATTACATAAATGGAATTTAAAATCTTTGCAGCTGGAAAACAGGGGAACTTTCGAATTTATTCACGAATACGTAATTTTCTCAATAACCTTATGTTTACTCATTTTTGGGATGGCTGCAGCCCCGTCCACCACTCACTGGCTACGCACTCCTGGGGGGAGAGGGGGGGGGAATAGAACAATGCATATTCAAATGGACATTTTGAGAGTGACGTCACTTAGAGGTATTTGAGGCGCCACGTGCGCTATCTTATGCTGATGATTAGTTTTGTTTTCAGCTTGTTTGAACCTAAGGGATTATTTAACACTTTCTTCTAGAAATATAGCTGTTGTAAAAGGAGCTAGAATATTAGTTATTAACAAATAATAGATTTTTATAAATTAATTTTATCTTCATTGTGAGATTTCATTTAAAATGCTAATAATAATTAAATACTAAAAATAATTAAAAAGACTGTAAAAAGGTGTGGGAGGTTTTTAATGAATATTTCTACTATTTTAAACTCAGAAAACTCAAAATCAACTCAATGATGTATTATTTATACAGTGTTTGCAATAACGTAATAATTTTAGAACGCTAATATTCCTTTTATTAACAACGTTTTGAAGCGAAATGCGATGTCATCGCTTTCTAAACCATCTATTTAAATATAAAAAAGACAATAACTCTTTCCGTCCGGCTAATAATGAGAAACAATAATTATAAAAAGGATACTGAATGCATTTTAATAGGGGCTAGCGGATGTAAATACCGCCAGCAGACGAATTTTAGCATCGAACTCAGAAACCATGCAGAATGTCTATTACGTGATAACTGAGACCACGCGCGTAGGCAGGAAAAAATTTCGGGGGGGGGGGGGGATATGCGCCTGGAAAATTTTCCGGGGGGGGGATATGAACTTATATGTGTATAAATAGACGGAATTTCATCACTAATCCAAAAATTTCGGGGGGGGGATATATCCCGATATCCCCCCCCTTGTTACGCTCCTGACTGAGACCGCAAATCATTTGCGAGCCTCACGCAGTGGCATAGCGAGGGTGGGGGGGTTTGGGTGTCTCAGAACCCCCCCTAAAATTTAGCTGAGTTCTATTATTGACATGAAGAATGCTATCCATAATGTAGATTATCCGTTACATCAGTGCCTAAACCCCCCCTAAAACTTTTTTCTGGCTACGCTACTGCTCACAGGTACAAGTTAGCGCCACTGTGCGCAAGGCACACATACACAAACAAACAAACAAACAAAAAACAAATCTTACGCGCCCGGACGATTATAATCCGTCATCAGCTTCTTAGCTTTGCGGAAAGAACTTCTCAGACCGCTGACATCCATGGCGAGACTAGATAACCACGTTTGCTTGCTAACTGGGCCACAGGTACCAAACAACCAACACTGCTGGGCCCCCTGAATGATCCCGAAAAAACCCGGTTAAAGGAAAAAGAAAAAGAGAGAAAACTTTCAAAGACGAGGTCAACTGCTCGATGCACCTGACCAATGGGGGCTGGTGAAAGCTTCCCAAGGAAAAGAATGGGTGAGTCATCGAAATCACTTTTACCTGGAGCAGATTGAAGGTGAAGGTCAAACCACGGCGAGAAAATATACTAAGCTGCGACACAGGTAGAGAAGCCCTGTCGCGAAAAACGACCTAGAAATTGGGCTCCGCAGGATGTCACAAAAACAGATTACACATTACGGCGGGGTAATTAATTGCGTAACTTCATTACAAAACAGATAACGGGTGTATTTCACTTTTTGCGTACAGCATGAACTTTTTCTTTTTGTGAGAAGTAGGCAGTTACGGTTAGAGATTAAAATAAAAACAAAGTACAGTAAAACCGGATTAAGAAGTTGTCCAAGGGGATGAAGGGCAAAGACTTCTGAAGCGGGAAAACTTCTTAACCCTTTAACGCTCAGTGTTCCCGCTCTGAGAACACCAAACTCTGACGTTTTGACTGTTGCCAGTCACGAAGAATAGATTGAATTTCTATAAAAATAGTGGCGGGTGATATAGCTTCACGAGAATCCTTTACTTTTTAAGCACGTCATTTCCCGTCAAAAAATGGTCACGATTATTTTGCAGCACTGACAACTGCTGAAAAATGGAAGAATGCGAGAACAGCTGGATACATTGCCCAATGCTGTAAAAAGGGCAGTCGTTGCCATCGCTCGACTTAGCGACCAGCAAGAGGGCGGACCATCGAAACGTTCATCGCGTGCCACAGATCTCGAGACCCTTTAAAAATGTATTCGCTGTAAGCATTAATGGAATCGATTTTACAAAAAAAAAAAAAAAAAAAAAAAACAGTTAATTTATTTATTTATTTTTTTTAAATCGCCAATCTTTATTGGACTTTCGTGAATAAATAATTTCATTCACATCTTCAATGCTTTTAATAAAACAACAAAAAGTTTCTAGTCCTATCACAGCTTCGGAATCTGAAGAATTTCCACAACCTCTTATTTAGTTTCACTCATTTCTGAATTTTCTATCACCTCACGAATTTCATTCACTGCTAACATTTCACTGGCCAATACAATCGTTTTCAGTCCTAAACATTGATTTTTACAAACAGTAATAAGAAAAGATAGGGGGGGCGGCGAAAGGTTTTTAATTTGTACTAAAGTTTTGCAATTTTTTTTTTACATTGCAAGAATAGGAAAAAATTGGGAACCGCAAATAAGGTCTTTTAAAGCAGGAAAACTTCTTAAACGGGTTTTACTGTACTTATTTTCTGAAACGATCAAAATACACCTACACGACATAATGAAAATTGTTTCAGAAGAATGTCCACACTCTTGAGACATTGTAAAAATTAGTTTTTCAAGTTAAATCAATAATTGTGTCATTACTAACAGATATAATAATGCAGGGATTTGCCAGCTGAAATGAAATTTTGGAGCAATTTGTGGAGCAAGAAAAAAGACATTTTTGGAGCAATTTGGAGCAAGAAAAAGTCACTTTTTGGAGCATAATAATGTCAATCAAAAAAATGAAAATTAAGGAGGTTCTTAAAAACTCTTAGCTTATAACAAAAACCAGTTTGTTAGGGGTTTCTTTTTTTGGGGGGGGGGCAGAAGCTTATGAAATAAATAAAAAAATTCAGTTATTTTATACATTGCTATACAAAATATCTATTTAAAATCAAAAAATACAATATTTACTAAACTTATTAACCCATTTATTCCTAGTGTCCCTTTTTTGGGACGGCATTTTCGCTATCAGCCGAAAGCGTTATTTATTTTTCCTAGCCTTTATTCACGAGTATAGAACATCAACTCCACATAATATTTTAACATGACCCAGTAGGATGTTGACATTTCGATTTTTATACATAATGATTTTAAAAGAAATCATCCCTTGCTCAAGAAGTTGACATCAGAAATTTATCTATTATTGCTGGTATTAGGAAAAATCAAAGAAAGTCTCAAAAATATCTGGGCACAAATGTGTTAACTACCATCAACTAAATAGTAATTATACAGCTAATAAAAAATTAAATTTAAAACAGAGGTCAATTTTTACTCTTAAGGCATTAGAGGTTTTAAAGGGATGCCAAAGAAAATATATTCATTTATAAGATTAATAGAGAAAGATTGAAATTAGAATTCTTAGAATGTGTGATGACCTTTGTAAAAATTCGGGAGATTTACAAACGTTTAAACATATATGGAAAAATAAAAAATGTAGCAGTTTTGCTGAATTTGGAGCAAAAATGTCCAAAAATGATCTTTTTGTAGCAGATTGGCACATCAGGATTGATTTGGCACAATTTGGAGCAATTGGAGCAGCTGGCACATCCCTGATAATGCCTATTTAACTTATTCATTTATTTTCAAAGTAAGTTTATCCTAAAGGGGACACAGATCAGATAATTTTTTATTAAATGCGCTTCTTGGATGCGAATGATGGGAATGACTGTATTGTAACTTCTTTTTTTTTTTTTAATTTTCAAATGTTTTTAACTAATTGATTTACAGATGTTTATATTGCAAACTATGCGAACTGTTTTTAGTCATCTCTCAAATAGTTATTTATCATTCTAATATAAATTCAAACTACATTAATAATTACAACTTAATTGAATGAGCCGATGTACTTCCCTGCACTGGGAAACGTTTGGAAATGTTTTTAATAATGTTTCACATGTAATACTGGAAAAACGGAAACAAAACAGGATAAATAAATTACATGAAACTCGAATATATTGAAGTGAATAGCTAAATAGATATTGAAAAGATAGATGTACAATTACTGTCAGAAAACATCATAACCAGATTTCGAGCAATTTCATACCGTCATCCGTAATAAATTACAAGAAATGATATGACTACTGAAAATCTCTTAAAAGATTACGAACAGTAAATGTTAATGTAGTAAAATAGCAGTAATCTTGATCTTAATGAAATCAAGTATTAAAAGAATTCAAGAATGACGCAATTTTATCACAGCGTTTCTGTAAAATTTGTAAAATATTATTTCAGCAATCGATTACAGTCGATCGTAATGGGCACGAAGGCTGATCATTAAGCAAGCCGGCAAGACTGTGCTAAACCTGAAGGTTGCGTAATTTGTTGATTTTTCAAGGTCTGCTATACGTGAAAACTTCTCCCACATAACTGGTTTCACTGTGATGTATTTTACAGAGTGCCATATGTATGAGTGTCTCAATAAACATCCGATCAACACGTTTACAAAACAAATGCTGATAGCTAAAATTCATAGAGCGCACAGTGCAACTTGCTGTGCACTGTGCACATACAGTGAGACTTGCTGTGAAATCAAACGTTTTTAAAAATTAAACGGGAATTTTTCAAACTAAAGTAATATTTCTCCATCATGTAAATTAACACTGATGAAGTAAGAAAAATTACTTATAAAAAAAATCTATAATTATTACTATTATTATTATTATTTACAATACGACATACTAAAAAAAATTAACAGAGAGAGGAAATACATGGTTGTTAAAGAAAAATTACGATTGCTGACAAAGGCAGTGCAAAGTAATTTTTATTTATTGAAATAATTCTGTTATTTAAAAAAAAAAGACGAATAAAGATTTTTCCAAAAAAAAAAAAAAAAAAAAAAAAGCATTTTTTAGGAGGGGGCAAAAACGACCGTATTCCTATAGATAAACTCATAATATGGGTAGAAATAATCTATGTCACCACATATTTTAAAGTTCAAGAGAGATTGCGTAACTGCTGTTAGCAATATACAACCAAGACAATGAAGACGAAAGATTATGAACATGAATGCATCCCTTATTATTAAAAAACATGATTGAGAAAACATGATGAAATGCTAATATATTTGATGCATTTTATTTAATTTTTAATAAAGATATCATTAACTGAATTTTAAGAGGACTAATCTGTTCTTCGTTAAAACACCTTGAATCAAATACATATTTTAAAAAATATAAAATGTTAATAAATGAAAATATTACTGGAGTTAACATAGTTTGAAGCTTGTCTACTACAATTAACTCCCAAGAGTCCTATGTTTTGAAAGTTTCAGTTTTTAATTGATTTCCGAAAAGCAATGATTTTATGGGTAATTATTAAAATTATCCATTCAAATTTATTTTAGATTAATTTTTAAACCACGGCTTCCTTTTCCCCAAGCAATTATGCTATCTTTCTTAAAATGAAATTTCCATTATTATAAGAAAATTACCCGGACTCAAAAAAAATCTCTTTCTGCTCAAAACCATGTATTCTAAACATGGAAACAATAAAATGGTATTCCTGCAAGAAGCTTTTCTGAAATTTTAACGAATTCTGCATTTTCAAGTACTTTAATATATTCTGTAAGAGACGGAATAGAAAAAATTCAATCACGTAGAAAGGAACACACACAATGATTATGTTCAGGTATCTCCTCTAAATAGACCCATTTACTTCCCGGGACTTGCTTGAAACACGAGCAAGAAATTCGAGAACTTAGCCGAAGTTTTCTCGCTCTATAAAGGAAATCTCATCTTCTGTATTCCACTAGAGACCGAAAAGTTTCGAAATTTTCAGGCTCCCGGCGAAATATGCAAAAGATCAGTTCATTTATTATTCAGTATGGCAGCAGTCCAACCTCCGTTAAATTTACCCAAGTGGTATTGGAGGATTTAATATTTACCTTACCCTGCAGACGGCATGGGCTCAATATTTTTAAAGGATTACATATCACGGGAATAGAGAGGAAATATCATGCAACGCGATGCATTAAAGTGCGTTGCATTAAATGGGAAGTGTTTCGAGGAGCACGTACTACGAAGATTAGAGGAGAATGTTTTTAGATGGGCTAATATAATAACATCCTCCAGTAAAGGAGTTTAAATTGAAAATCGTATACTGATATTTATTGGCAGTGTTTTAAGCCTAATGGATTACAGGCTGCATTTCTTCTTGAGCCGTTTTCCTATTTTACTAGTAAAAAATCGTATTCTACAATTAAGAGTTATGTAATATATAGGCTTACACTGGAGTTCTGCAGCTGTTTGAAGTGAAATAAAAGGCACCTTAGAAGAAATTTAGGTGGAAGACCAAATAGAGAAACAAAAAGTTTTACAGGGTGGCTACAGAAATTGAGAAACAAAGTTCCCTGATTTCCCTGACTTTCTTTATCAAATTTCCAGAACTAATTATATACATACCATAATCTTTCATGTAAATCACCATTGTGTATCATGCACACATGAAGGTGAATGCTTCATGTAGGGAAATAAATAATAGAAAACCACAAAAGTGCTTAATTGTTTGTTTGTTTGTGGGATTACGGCCGATTAGCTACGCGTGGGCTCTAGGCCGATGGGTGGGGTGCCCTCCGTGGGGGTCTTTCTAAGGGGTCCTAACCCGTATTTACGCTAAGTTTCGGAGAAAACCACGGAAAACTCCGAACGGTTAGGTCGACGGGCGCGCGATGGGACCCGAACTCGAGACCTTCACACTTCGCCCCAAAAGTGCTTAATATTAATAAAATTGTAGTTGAGTTTCATAAATCCAAACATAAAATTTAGCTGAACACTAAAAGACAATATAGCAGAAAGTTTCCTCGTTTTTTAAAGATAGTGTTCAATTTTAAGCGTAAGGATGACTGATCAAAATAAACTGGCCACCTAATAACTTATTTTATTTATCGATGTATCGTTTCAAATTAAAAAAAAAATATGTAAAAAGGCTTCAAAATGAGCCCTATCTATAAAAAAAAGACGAAATCTAGTCATCTGAATATAAAGACTAGTTTGTGCGAAATCCGAAAACTTTATCATGTGCACCTTGTTTTTTCAAAACCGTGATTCATATTTCTATGTTCTCGTATGATCTATATTCTGGTTTTCGGATTCCTAAAATGTTTGCCTCAGTTGAGTATCGTATGATCCGGAACGGAGCCGCGAGTCGACGCTGATTGACAACTAAAAGCAATCTAGTTTACTAGGCAAAAACGAAAGTTCCCTGATTTTTAAATATTTTTACAAAATTCCCTGATATTTCCATGATTTTTCCAGATCGATAAAGTACCCTGATTTTTCCATGATTTCCCTGATATTCAAATGAAACTTTTGTCTCGTTTATCTTTCTACTTAAAGAGGTAACAAAGTAAAAAGATAAACATTTTACTCATTTACATCAGATATTAATATTTCAAAGGAAGTTTCTCCAATTCTTTCGAAAATTTTCATTTCGTTAAGTTCAGCATTTGCTTAGATAAGGGGAATTTTATAACAGGCTACATATTTAATGAATTAATTGAACATCGTTATTTTAATTAAAAAAATTATTTAAACTTCACCGATTAACGTGTACAGTTTATCAGGATGCTATCGAAAATTCTGATTTGGAAACAAAGAATAAAAAAGGCATTGTATTCTTTAAGCTTCAAAAACTAATTGCTATTGATAAATCAAAGATAAAATTTATCATTTTATTTATCATCTTAAAAAATATTCATAGATAAAATGATACAAATTATAAAGTATCTTTCAAAGCACTGCATAATACTTAAATGAAATACATTTATTTTTATTGACATTTATTTCTTTCTATAATTTTTTCCTTCCTTATCAAAAACTATGTTTAAAAAATATTTGCTATCTAAATAATACACGTAAAAACTTTTTATGAAAAAAAATTAATTAGTCTTTTCCGTTGAAACTAGTGAGGGATACATTAACGTAGGATTGCTTATCAATTGTAAAGCACGTGTTGAAAAATGATGAATATATCATTTTTTATTTAATATGTTCGAAATATTTATTAACATGCTATACTATGCTTTATAATTCATGCTACTGAAACAAATCTCACCGTTAATCATAAATCGTTTCTATTTTTTAAATTCCTAATCTAATGTTCCATTACATGATAAAAACAATTAAAAGATTATGCTCGTATCTAAAAAAGAATTGTGGAATCCGAAATGCTCAATTTATATATTTAAATCCTCTAGGGTTCAGCAGAAAAATAGATATTTATTTTAACCTCGCCAAAAATGTGAAACTGCAACCTCGTTGAGCTATTTAGAATCGTACAAGTTACGAATTTACGACGGCACGTTTTCTGACTAATGTAAAATAAATCTCATTTCCCTGAATTAGTTCACACAGTTTTCTAACGGAATATATAATAACTTACGACGATGTTGATCATTTTTTAAAAGTTACATAGGACCGTTATGCAGGAACGTAATACTACGTTAATAGAAGTTTAATGTTAATAGTTTAAAATAATCTAGTGTTCAGCATTAACAGCATTAATTATTCATTAATTAACAGCAAAGGTAAAAATAATCTATGTTTTTCACTATTTCAATATTATAGCTTAACTTTATTATAACCGGCGCAATCAGGATTTTGGTTTAGGGTGACTAGAGCTACGAATACTGTATAGAAAACTATTTTATAGAAAATCAATATTCTAAATTCGGTTATAGTGACCTCTATTATAGTCATAACTTCCTTATAACGTCCAACTATTCTGTATCACTTGCCCGTAGAATACAAGCGCACTATCAACGTACCTTGTTATAGAGCCATAAGTAATTATCTGATATTTTCAGTGACACTGTAACCAAAAAGTTACTGTATTTTAAAGGCTATTGTAAAAAATTACTGTAGTAGGTGTGTCACACTAACTGTAAATATTTATTTAAAAACCAACGTCCTTCTTAAAAATATTTTAAAAATAATTTGCAGTTTTTAAAAGATAAAACACTAATTCATTTGTGACAATTTTCAAAGCTTTTCAGATCTAAATCTCCAGCTTTAGAAGGGGCTTTAGCTCCCATAGCCCCTGTGATGAAGATCACATATCTAATTTAAAAATCATTTACTTTGGCTTTCTTTAATGTAATCTATCCAAACTCAAGAATTCTAAATCACTTTTGTTTTCATTTTCTGCCATTTCGGCTTTTAAATCTGTATATTTACTTTTCCCTGTCTGCACTATTCTTTTTGTTCTTAATTGTTTCGTCTCTTCAGAAACGGTGTGCTGAAAATTGATTATATTGCCTCCATTTGCAAAATCAACAGCCTTTTTGAGTTTCCTCTTGGCA
Source organism: Cheiracanthium punctorium (assembly GCA_038373885.1). Lineage (NCBI taxonomy): Eukaryota > Metazoa > Arthropoda > Arachnida > Araneae > Cheiracanthiidae > Cheiracanthium > Cheiracanthium punctorium. The sequence goes on from JAWZYV010013915.1 coordinate 32,862, forward strand.
TCCTGCTGGCGTAAGTTATTTAGTTGTTCCCCTGCGACGACTTTAAAATTATTTGCTCGCGATTACGTCATTGTAATTTTATTGGATTAACTGTTAAGGGTTGCTCTGGAATTGGCGCTATTAATCTCAGCCAAGTTATTTTTCTCGCCAATGTGTCATTCTGTGCTGGCGTAATTTTTAAATCATTCCACCTTAATTTCACTATCCATATAGGACGAATTTTTATTTTCGCTGAGCCACCACCACCAGTTATAATAATGTTTCAATAGTATCTTTTAAATAAATATTTTTAAGCATTCGATGTCTTTTTCTTTACTGCAACTAAGTGCATATCGAACCTGGATTTTCATCTCACAACGCAATTCAATAGTTTAAAATACCCCAAGCAAATAACCTTCTTTACAGCCCCTTCCGCATGTGCGCCTATAAAAGTGACTACCCTCCACTCCCAAATATGCATCTCCATTTCGTTATCCAAGATTATAGAAGTTTTGTAAGCAAAATACAACAAAAAGATTGAAAATGTAGAAAAGGAGATAAAATATTATTTATAACGAATCTTCAAAAGAATTTAAAGAGTCTTCTCAGTCCAGAAGAACTGAATTAAAATTATGATTATCATCATTATTTTGTAAATAGAATTTGTAGTATTCGGCATCGCAGGATTTACATACTTACTAGTTTTGCCTTTAAAATGTTGTAGCTTAAATATACGAATAAAATGAAAAATAAATATTTTACAAAATTACTATGATTTTGCTAAATATTTTACAAAATTAACTAGTAAAAAAACATTGCTTTGATTTTTTTTCAAATTAAAATATAAAACATTTAGACTTACTACATTGAATGACTTTTTCATTGCTTTTTTTTTCAATAATTGAATTAACTTACCTGAAAAAAAAGGATAATATATTAAAATATACATCAACTTACTTTCACAATTTATACTTCATGAAACATACATTAAAAAAAGGTTTTAAACAAAGTTTTTTGAAAGCAAAATATGCCTTTACGACTTAGAAATGTACATAAAACTAAGACGTTTGTCTGTGCATTACTGAGAATTACAAAATTTGGGATTCTATTCATTTCAAGTACCTGGAAACCCAGTACGACCGAAAAAAAAAAGTTTGTCTGCTGTTCTGTCATTCTGTCCGTGACACTTTTTTTTCTTCGCGCATCACGTTAAAATGACTGAAGAGAATGAAATTAAATTTGGTGACATGATAGGTGTTCACACAACTTAAACCATAGACATAGAATTTTTTACCAATTTGATAGGATATTGAGATTTTTCGAAAATTGAGTAATTGTTTGTTTTCGCATCCCCCTAAAATGACTTAAGAGAATAGAATGAAATTTAGTAACATGATCAGAAACGATTAGACAATAAGTGTCGGAATTTAAAAAAAAAATTAATAAATTTTAAAAACTTTTCAAAATCTGCAATTTCCGCCCCTTTTTTTGTATGCGGATCACATTACGCCGTTTGGAGAAAATACATTAGTTGGTATTCAACAAATTTCGTCTATTTGTATTTTAATGCTTATTTTATTTTTTTAGTTTTCTAAATTTGTGCAAAACTTTCTGGAGCCATAATATTAAAATATCTACAGTGAATCAAACAAAATTTAGTTACAGACGAGGAATGACCTCTTCACTTTAAAAGCTCATTCCAGTAAAATAAAACGTTAATTTTTAAAATAAAATGCTTTCTCTATTGACAATGTTACTTACCCTCCAACCTGCAATCTTTTTAACAATACAAAGAAGTCATAATTTTGCCTTTTATACTTTTGCCAATAGGCTAATTCTATTCTTTGTATTCCTACGATGCTGCCGAAAATTTAAGCTTTTTAGAAATCTGCATTGCACACTAACCCGGTCAACGACGGTTAATTCAGTTACTGACAATATAAGGGCGCAAATGCTGTCTTCCTGCATCAGGGTGGCTACAGAAATTGAGAAAAAAAGTTCCCTGATTATCTTTATCAAATTTCCAGAACTAATTATATGCATACCATAATCTTTCATGTAAATCACCATTGTGTATCATGCACCAACAGGTGAATGCTTCATATAGGGAAATAAATAATAGAAAACCACAAAAATGCTTAATATTAATAAAATTGTAGTTCAGTTTCATAAATCCAAACATAAAATTTAGCTGAACACTAAAAGACAATATAGCAGAAAGTTTCCTCGTTTTTTAAAGATAGTGTTCAATTTTAAGCGTAAGGATGACTGATCAAAATAAACTGGCCACCTAATAATTTATTTTATTTAATCAATGTATCGTTTCAAATTTAAAAAAAAAATATTTAAAATGGCTTCAAAATGAGCCCTATCTATAAAAAAAAAGACGACATTTAGTCATCTGAATATAAAGACTAGTTTGTGCGAAATCCGAAAACTTTATCATGTGCACCTTGTTTTTTCAAAACCGTGATTCATATTTCTATGTTCTCGTGTGATCTATATTCTTGTTTTCGGATTCCTAAAATGTTTGCCTCAGTTGAGTATCGTATGATCCGGAACAGAGCAGCGAGTCAGACGCTGATTGACAACTAAAAACAATCTAGTTTACTAGGCAAAAACGAAATTTCCCTGATTTTTAAATATTTTTACAAAATTCCCTGATATTTCCATGATTTTTCCAGATCGATAAAGTACCCTGATTTTTCCATGATTTCTCTGATTTCCCTGATCTGTCGACACCCTGTGCACCAGTTTAAAGATCATTTAAAAAAATATGTTAATGAAGCATTAGTCCAATTTCTTCATGAAGTCAAATTTATTCCCCAAAATTATTTAGAACAAAACACGACTTTTTGAATATACATTCTAGGTTAACGGTTTTATGAAAAATGAAATTAATTTCTCACAAATAAGTAAGTAAATAATTTTTTTTTAATGCTGGATATTTTACTGATATTTTATTCTCTGATATGATATTCGGCTTCTTTTAGACTGATATAGGTACATGAAAACAACATTTACCATCTAACAAATGTGTCCAATGTGTTTCAGAGTCATCTTGTAATGCTCTAAGACTTCTAAAAGTTTGTAAAGAACTTTACAGGTACCTCGTTTATATTTTCAAAAGTAATAGCATTCAATTACATTAAAAATACAAGCTGTAATATATAATAAGGAGTTCAATGATAGAAAAAAAGCACTGGATAATTATTTGCCTAACCAAAGTACTACAGGCATTTCCATAAAGTTATGTATTTTACTTACAGACACACTATATACAGTCAACTCCGGTTATAGTGAGAACCTTTGGGGATTGGCGAATTTCGTTCACTATAACCGACGTCCCCCCCCCCCCCACATTGAATAATAAAACTAAATACAAAACGAGGAAATAGTATTTTATACAAGTACTGCATGTTTATTTAATAAATCAAACATAATTGATTACATTTATGGTTTAAGGAATTTTTTGTTAAGTAAAATAAACAATTATGCACATTTATGGAAATAATGCAAACTCCATTCTGTTATGGTAAGCCTGTGATAATGCATTGGGAATGGAAAATGGAATCATCCAACGTCAAGAGTGAAATCTCCGTTTTTGTTTTACTTTCAAAAGTATCCTGCTTTTGTTAATGAATGCGTTTAAAGATTAGAATGCATTACGGCAACGACGAAAAAAAAAAAAAAAAAAAAAAAAAAAAAACCTCCCCCTCCCTTAATTAGCCTAGACACTGGTAATTCACCTGTATTTCGGAACAGGTGCTTGGTAATCTCTTTCTCTCTACTCTAACACAAAAGAGACACTCTTCGTGGGAATTGAACAACACCACCTCTGCCGTCTAATCTTTTTAGATCACTATAACCGAATTCACGGTTCACTAAAACCGAAAAATGCTATGGACATTTCAAACGTATTTGAATCGGGACCAATGAATTGCGTTCGCTATGTAATGGTTCACTATATCCGAAGTTGACTATATATATACATAAATATAAAATAACTCGGCTGTTCGAGCCTCGTCAGGGGGGGAACTCCCCCTCCTAATTTTTTAGTTTCATTATTGCCATATTAAAACGATATTCATGGACTATGTCATTTTATCTCTCATCTTTCGCGTATTTCGCCTGGTAACCCTATGTTGAAATTTTTATGAGTGTAACCTATTTATAGAAAAATACATGGGATGCGTATTCTACAGCTTACGAAATAGTGTAACAATAGATTAAAGCTGTTGTGAACTAATAGTATTTAAATATCTCTAAAAAATACATGGGATGCCTATTTTACAGCCTGCGAAATATTGTAACAATAGATTAAAACTGTTGTTGCTGTGAACTAATAGTATTTAAATATGTGTAAAATTATGCCGCATTTTTATGCCGCTTTTTTTTGGGGGGGGGGGACACATTTTTCGGACAATTTTCAATAAAGGGGGTGAGAGACAAAATAACATAGTCATTAATAATTGAAACTTCAGTATCGTGAGGGAGCTTCAAGTTTTTGTGGTTCTTGGTTTTGCTGGAATTTGACCAGTCGAACTGTTCTTACAATTTTTTTTTAAAAACAATCGAAAATCCTGCACCTCTGATCGAAGATCAGAAGAAAAGAATAAGAATTATGTTCACACTTTACGGTAAGTTATTAAAAATTTGTAATTATTAAAGAGCAGATACACATTTAAGAAATAATCACACTTAGAACTGATATACTTTATTGCTTGTTAAAAAAAAAAAGCATTCAGCATAAGCAGCAAGTCAGAGACACGTTTTTAAAATTTCATTCAATAATTGAGGATAACTGCAAACTCACGTGAGAAAACTTTCCGAGCTATTACTTCATCCGAACCCCCCTCCAAAAAAAAAAAAAAAAAAGGCATATCCCTTATTTCAGGGATAAAAGAGGAAGAAAGAAAAAATACGAAACATTAAAGCAATTAGCGAAACGATGCGATCAGAAAGTACCAACAACTATCCTGTAGATAAATATAGAATGGTTACTTGACGGTCACGCAAACATTTTTCAAAAAGAAGAATTCAAAGAAATGCTAAGTGCGGGTCTCGATATTGCGCAATTGCATGCTGTTTTCCATATTGCAAAATTGCATGTTGTTTGAAAGATAAAAAGAATATATATGTGTGTGTGTGTAGAAACAAAGAGAGAAAGGAAACAGTCTAACAAAACAAATTTTTTAAACAATGGTGCTGGACAGACATAATCCCTTCCAAGAACACAAGACGGGACATCTGACGGGAGAGTTGTTGGAATGCACCCCCCCCCCCTCTTTTCTTTACTATTGGACTGTTACAGAATGAGAAAAAATATATAAGATTTAAAGGCAATATACAATGAGTACATTGAAACTATTTCATTTATACTTTTCTAACATCTGAATCAATTTTAGAAGACATGACAAACATTTCTTTCATTTTCTAACGTAGTATTACGTTCCTCCATAACAGTTCTATGCAAAGAATTTTTTTTTTGTTTTCAATTCAACGTCATTACAACTTATAGAGTTATTTTAAAATATGCTTTTGCGCGATTCACTCAGGAACCAGACCACATGCACGCAAAAGATAAGTACAAAAAATTACGGTAGAAATCGGGGATGTGTCAGTCAAGCGATAAAAATTTCGGAAAGTGAATCACCTTAGAAGATATTAAAAGAAAAATCTTGAAGAAAGGGGGGGGAGGGCACATCTTGGTTACCATGCTTGGCAATTTTTGGCTGCATAAAATGATTTAAGATTCTTGAATCTACGTAAGCAATAAACAGAAATTCTATTCGCGAAAATAATTCAATAATATCGAATCGTTATTTTTTAAAAAATAACGATTATTTTGATTAAAATCAAAATATCGTCTGCATGCGGAAACAGGGTGGAATGAATATTGGGGAAAAAATAATAAAAATAATTTAGAAGCTGCTTTGAGTTAGCTTTAGGTTAGGAAATCTGACAAAGAACTTTCATAAGTACGGAAAATGTGAATTTTGTTTCATAGAAACTTCTATTTAATTCAACCTAACCATTGTATTTTATAGATGGGTTAGTTGTTGACAAAACAAAGTGCTTCATATTTTCTAATATGACTCTTTAATTTAATGTCAAACTTTTTTTTTTTTTTAAATCGCCATTAATCTTAGCAATCTCTTAAACCGCGAGGCTTATTCGGAGAGTAGGTTCCGTTTTGAAAAAAAAAAAAAAAATTGTAAACATTTTTTTTTTTCAACCCAATTTTATTTTACATGAAAGAGCACAGCTTAAACTATTCTTCTATAGTTTCGGCCAATGTTCAAACACTTGTCGTAGCGGGTTACCAGCTTTTCAATACCTTCTTGATAGAAACTTTCCGCTAATGACGATAACCAGGACTCCACAGCATTTTTCATTTGATCGTCGGATTCAAAGACCTTACAGGGTAACACGCGCTTCATGCCCAGGAGCTAGTGGTAGTCGGATGGCACCAAGCCCAGGCTGTGCCGTTCAGGTGATCGAACCGCTCCCAATGAAACTGTTGAATCATCTTTTGAGAGTCACCAGCAGTATGAGGCCGAGCATTGTCATGGAGCAACACAATTCCTTTACTGAGCATTCCTCTACGTTTGTTTTGAATTGCAGGCTGTAGTTATCTTCGCCGTAGTCGTGGCTATCGCCATTGGCGGGAAGTTTCTATGAAGAAGGTATAGAAAAGCTGGTCGCTACAAGTGTTTGACCATTGGCGAAAACTATGTAGAAAAATATTTCAAGGCATGCTCTTTCCTTAAAAAGTAAAATTGGCTTGAAAAAAAAATTTTGTAACAATTTTTTTTTCCAAACGGAACTTACTTTACCGTACAAGAATTTTTTTTATCAAAATACGCCTTGTATTTTGATGAAGAAATTCTTGAACAATGTCGATTTTTATTTCCTTTTATGGAGTAGAAGGAAGTATCGTGATCGCAAAAATTTTCGGTACGCAGATTTTAATAAAAATTCGATTTCGACTATCTCTATATTTACTTTGAAGAGTTTTTAGGAGACGTCTCAACGTACGTCTGTATTTATGTTTGTACATATGCAGGATTTCACAATTCATTTTGATCAACCTGATGTCTGTACGTGCTGCAGGTAACTCGAACTGCCACTAGAACTGTTTAATTAATCCACGCGGATTTTCGCACAAGTCTCCCCTCCCTTCTTCTTACTCTATATTGCTATGGAACCTTTTAAAGAACCCAATAAAGTATTCAACCTGCCTTAAATCTGAAAAATTATTTTAAAATTTGACACTTCATATATCTAGGAGAATCAAGCAGTCAAATAGTAAATTAAACATATACAATCAAGATACAGCAGGTTCATGGTTAAATCTACTTGATTAATACAAATAATGTTTGGTTTAAGCTAGGCAATCATTTTATTTTAAATTGAGAATACAGCCTATTTTGACACTATTAAAAACTTTCAGCCCGTGAAATTATTTTAAACAACTACACTGCAAAAAAAAAAAGTCTGTTAAACTGACAGAAAAAAACTGTCAGCCTGGACGCCAGTTTATTTCCGTATATTTTACAGAAGTTTTCCGTATTTTTTCCCTTATACGGAAGATTTCTGTAAAATAAACTGAGAATCAGTAAAATTTAGGGAAGACTTCTGTAAAATATACGGAAATAAACTGCCGTCCTGGCTGACAGTTTTTTTCCTGTAAATTTGAGAGACCTTTTTTGCAGTGTGCATTTGTTTCTCTTTTAAACACTTAACAAAATAATTCAAGAATAATTCCAAAGAAAATTCACCCAGTAACACGAGTCTCTAGCTACCAAGATTCTATTTTAAATCAGAAATGTTTCATTTTAAAGAGTGTATCATGTATGAAAATATTTTTAATCAGTTGCTGATTAATAAATCTATCAAAAATAACAATGTTGATATACATGATTTTTTTTAATCAAACATTTTATATTGACTTGAATATTAAATAAATAGTACTTAGTACATTAATAGAACTCTCGCTCCATTTCACTATTTTGTAGATTAAAAAATACATGAACAAAATAAAATATTGTTTTACTGAGAAATGAGAAATTAGAATTTTTATGTGAAGTGTAATAACTTTTAATTTTTTGTATCCTTTTGGACCGATTTACATTACAAAGTAATGTAAATATTTATACTAAAAATACAGATATATGACACATATAAAATAAAATATGTATAAAAAATATCAAAACGTCAGATATGAATATCAGCTATTGGATTTGTATTCATATTTTTGAAATATCATGGTATTTAAGAATGATTTGCATCCATTTTGCAAAACCCCTTTGCTTACTAAACAAGGTACCTTAATAGGATAGAAAATGATCATTATATAAATAATCAAATTTCACAGTTCCCAATGAGCTTATTTAGTTGAATAAGGAAATTTCAGAAGTTTCTATCACAGGTTAATTTAAATAATCCCTAATATTAAGATTCGGAAAGTTTCTTTTCCTTGAGCATTTTCCTTTCAAGCATTACATACTTATTTCATTTTATTTATTTGTTTTAAAATTTAAATGTCAGAATGATATATCTCATGTCACTCTGGATTTTACGCTTCCTGAATCTAAAATATTTATCTTTGGTAAAAGCACGAGTCGAAACGGTAAAATATTCGAAAGATTTGCATAATTTGTAAGACACTGCTGAAAGATATTGATAACGAAAACGAAAAAATCATTAAACTCAGAATTTTGTAGTTTTAGAGTATAAATTTAAAAGAACATATTTATTTAATCTGAAATTTATATGACGCTAATATAATTGTATACGAGAAACTTCGACTTATATTATTATTTTTCAAGCACGTACCTTGACGTATAGAAGTGCACTATTTTTACGAAATATTTATGATACATTTTGATAAATGTTTTGTAGGTGATGAAAAGTTAGTCATATTTTATTTCCTCAACTCTTTTTTAAGACTTTTGTAAATTTTACAGGTCTATCATTAAATCGCCACTGAACGAAACCGAACTGTCTGAGTCTGGCACGGATCCTACATATTAGTTTGTTACGGCAAGTGTTGCTGGCATCACCTGATTTTAAAACGTTCGATTACGCGTAAAAACGTGGAAAAATTTAAAAAATAGGTAATAATAATAATAAATCCAACAAAGATTTCCAACGAAGAACAATCCAATAAAAATTTTTAAGATTTCTTTGTTCTTCCAGATTTCTTCCAAAGATTCTTTCTAGATCCCTTCCAAAGTCTTTTCTAGATTTTCTTCCAAAGATTTCTTTGTTGGATTCAACAAAGATTTCCAAGAAGAGATCCAACATTTTTTTTTTTAAAGATTTATTTTTGTTAGGCACATTATCTTTGAGGACGGTGTTCTGAATGGTAAAGCCAGTGAATTTCTACCCCCAAGGCATTTACAAACAAGTCAATAAACAAAGAGATCTTTTTGATAAATTTTTTTATCAAAGACAATTTTTATTGCTACGGACTGCAAGACTTCGTAAACCTGCAAAATAACAGGAAGCTGTCTGACAGAGCACTTCAAGATGTATTGAAAAAAAAAAAATCTTGCTGGCAAAAAACAAAACAAAAATCAACAACCCTATTCACCTGTCTGAATATTTAGAGATATCGTTAGGTCTGATGTTTTGTGCCAATGCTAAACATTTCATCGCAACAAAAAGATATTTATCGAAAAGTGGTTACCAGAAGACGACGGCGAACAGAATTATTGTCATCATTAGACAGATAAAAAGGATGATCACTGCGACAAGGATAAAAGATAAGGAGGCAAATGATCATGATCTGCCAACGAAAATGAAAGATAGAGGCTATTGGAAAAACCTGATGACAGTGAAATTCTTCTCTAACGGTTTCAATAATGGTAGTTACAGTCCACTGAAAAGCAGCTAAGTAATAATAAAAGGCCCAAACAATGAACGGGTGCCCGTTTGATTCATAGGGATAAAGAAAACGACAGTGCTATTTTACGAGCTAAGTGTTGCGACGGAAAAGATTTAGATTAACAGTTGAAGCAAACGATATAGAAAGGTTTCTAGGATTTATGAGCAATTTAATTCAGTAACTAAGCTGAAACGTATGATATTTTCAAACGACTGAAGTGAAACAGAAATAGTTAAATTCTTGTAGGGATCCTCAGTTTTTGGATGATTTATTTATGCAGCCAATATATAAATAAAACAACCCTTACGACAATCGAAATTTTGTAAAACTACTCGAATGAAAAGTTAGTTTAAGAGATTCTTCACAATCAATTGAACATTTGATAACATTTATATTGTTTTGGCTTAAAAATAAAATTGCAAATAAGTTTATAACTTTCCCCAAATTTTCTAACTCATGGATATCAAGTAAGTGCACAAATTTTAATGTTGGAACAAATAAGTATAAAATGTTTAATGTTCTAGTGGCTATCAAAATTTGTTAAATGATAACTTTAAGGTCAAATCTGTATGTAAAGAAAAATATTAAATAAATCAATCGTAGAGCAAATTCCGATGTTTTAGAATAAATATATATTTATTAAATAACAATTCACGATTGATAATTTCTAAATTTATGTTTTATCAACATAACTATTCACTGTTAAAATTCTCTAAAGTGATTTAAAAAATCAGCAGCATGCAGAGTATCATGATGTTGCAGTCTAATACAGGCTTTTATTGCGTATCTTTGCAGTACATTAATATCCAAGTGTCAAAATTAATTAACCTTTGTTCACCAACAAATCACAGATTTGAAGTTATAAAAGAGAAATACAGAAAAGCATTTAATTCTACAAAGTTCAAAATCCTTTATATGCAATCTACAAATGAAAAAAAAAAGTGCATTCTGAACAAGATTTTTTTTTTTCTTTTTCTTTAGAAAGACGTTTATTTCGTCTTGCTGTACTTATGCACTCTTTTAAAAGGAAAAGTATTCCTGAAAAACATAATGAAAATAATAAAAAGTAGCTATTTCAAGACCTCCGCAGTAAATTATGAATTCCGTGGAGAGGCGAAATGCAAGAGACTAATTATACGAGTTGAAGAAAGTAATTTGAATAAGGATTCAGATGAACACAAAACTAATTACTAAACTATCCTAGTGTTATGAGCTGGCCATTAAATTGAAAATATGATGGAAATGGAACTGTGCTGAAGTTAACTTCAGCTAAAGCTTAATGGAATATTTTTCTTATTGCGTAAGAACTACGTTCGCTAATGTTCGGTATTTTTTAACTCTAACATAAAAAAAAGGAGTTGAAAATTCTTGGGAATACATTTAATGTTAAAGGGATAAGGAATTTTATCTAGTTAAACATTAATTAGTTAAATAATTTATTTTATCTAGTTAGTCAAAAAATATACGCTAATGAATGTTTTGGACAGATTAAGTAAATTAGAAGGCACTGTAATTATTAATGAAATTAACCCTTCTGTCTCGCAGTGGTCTGGGCGCTCTCACAAGAACACAGCAAGTGAAGCAGCATCCGGCTTGGCCAGTGCTCCGGAGGGTCAACTCCTTATCGGCTCGACTGCTGTGGGACCATGTACGCTAATGGAAGGTGGTGCACGTAAAATCCGTCGTGCCTTCAATGTTCTTCCTCCAAGTTGTTAAACGATACCTCTGGGGGAGCGTTCTCCTCTGGAAATGGTTCAAAATTAAGAGACTCCGGGCTGAAGTCGGATTTCCTCCCACTGGGGCCCTGAAAATGGAAGTCCCATTGCTTCCCTACCTGGGGGGGATCTGGCACCGCATGCGGTTGTCAGAGGGCATAAAAAAGTAACCACAACAACATTTCTAAAACTTCAGGGAGATTTTATAATTAATTCATCACAGAGAAGTTTTGAGAATATTCCGTTCATAAAATCCATATTATGCATGAACAACGCAACATTGATTTCATTTGAGTTGAGATGAATACTTAACAATCAAATCAAAAAATTAATTACGCTATATTTCGCGCTACTTTCTTAACGCATTTAATTAGTAATAAGGATAATTAACTAAAAGGAAGGATTTAATATAACGAGTACATTAAAGCCACTATTCTATAATAATTAAACAAAATTAGGAGATTTTAAAAACCAATCGTGATTGATTAAGGTCTTTTAGTAATAATAAATATTATAAAGCCTTATTAATCCTTTAACGCGCAGTGTTCCCGATCTGGGAACATCAAACTTTGACGTTTTGATTGCTGCCAGTCACGAAGAATAGATTTGATTTCTATAAAAATAGCTGCGGGTGACAGAGCTCCACGAGAATCTTTTACTTTTTAGCACCTCATTTCCCGTAAAAAAATGGTCACGATTATTTTTAACAGCACTGACATCTGCTGAAAAATGGAAGAATGCGAGGACAGCTGGATAGATTGCCCAATGCTGAAAAAAGGGCAGCAGTTGCCATTGCTCGACTTAACTACTAGAGCGCATACACTAAGCGCTCTAGATCTGTGGAGCGCTTTGACCACAGCCAGCTGCGTCAAAAAAGGGTCTCTAGATCTGTGGCACGCGATGAACGTTTCGATCTTCGGCCATCTTGCTGGTAGTTAAGTCGAGCGATGGCAACGGCTGCCCTTTTTTCAGCATTGGGAAAGGTTGCACCTCAAAGGGTTAATACACATACATCCTTTAAAAACCTGAACGTGAAATTTCCTTATTAAAATATAGATTTTACTCTTTTATAATACTCAGGGGCGTAGCCAGAAATTTTTCATGGAGGGGGGTTACGACTACTACAACTCATATATATATATACGTGGGTGTGATAATGTAGTGAAGAATATACATTTTGTATGGCAAAAAATTCCTCATGGGGGAGGGTTATGACCCCTATACCCTCCCCCCTTGGCTACGCCCCTGATAATACTTAATAGTATTTTGAGTATATAGATTAGCATTGAGTATATAGAGTCGTATTATAGTATTATAGCTCGGTGCCCTCGCAGTGATCACACAACTCTGACATGTTGAATATTTTCATTCATGGAGAATAATTTTTATTTCAATAAAACACTTAAGAAGGAACAGAAACACGAGAATCCATAATTTCCCGTAAAAATTATCGATTATTTGTAAAAGGGATGCGAGAATTATTTTTTTTTATCAGTACTAGCATCTGCTGAGAACTGGAGAATGTGATAAATAACATACATCGATATAGAAGAAAAACTAAGATAGGCAGCCCAGTGCCGAAAATGTGCAACCATTGCCATCGTTCGATTTAACTACCAGCAACATGGTGGCCGGTCGAATTGCCCATCGTGAGCCACAGAGCTAAAGAACAGCCGCATAGATATAGCTGTGCCAAATATTTTTTAGCTTAGGGCATGGGATGGGCGATTCGATCGACCGCTATGTTACTGGTAGTTAAATCGAGCGATGGCAATGGCTGGACTTCTTCACGATTGGGGAATGATTAAGCTACAAGTGGTTAACAATATCAACATACTGAATCACGTCTCCGAGTAATTGTTTACGTAATACTGAATGACACATCACTGAAAGCAGCTCACAGAAGGTACATTACGTAATTAACAAGACACTTTAACAAGAAAGATTTTTTTTTCAAATTCGAATTAAAAAAATGCTCTAACAGAAAGCAGTGGACTATTTATTTTTCAACGTTTAGAGTTTGATTTTTATGCATTATTTAACAGCATTAGCGTTCAATAACGCATAAAATTCGACTAGTCAAAAGTTTCCGAACATTAGATTTTTGAATATTTCATCCATTTTCCAAACAGAAAAGCAATTAACAAAAAATAAATGCTTCGCAAAATTTAATCCCGAATAAATTTCGACCAACGTGTACATGATTCATATTTTTATGCAACTAATAACTAACTATTAACTAACGTAATTTGGAATTAATGAGCCATGGCACTCTTTTAAGAACAGACAAAATAAGTACCAAGCAAAAAAAAAGAGTAGGCGAAAGTAAAATTAATTAAGTTATGATTAAATTAGTTAAAATTAAATTGATCTCCTACGACATTATGCCAAATGAATTTAATGTAAATCAGTTTAGTAGTAATCTGCATACACACACCAAAACATAGTGAATAAAAATCATTATAGTGCATACACACCTGATGCGTAAGTTTTGAGCGATAATGTAAAAAATTAAATGATACGTACACCATTTTCCACTAAGGTAAACTACATTTTTGTTTAGTTTAAAAAAGAAAAAAAAGTTTAGTTTTATGTTGGAGCTATCGTGAGATATATTAACGTAGCATTACTTATCGTTTAGTTAGCTGTAAGGCGCCAGTCGAAAAGTGATGAGTATAACAAACACTTTTAATATAACATATGCAAAATATGGATTAACATGCTTGATTGTGCTTTAATCCATATTGTTGAAAAAATCTTCTATTTTTAAAATTCATAATTTTAAGTTTGTCATTACTTAATTAAAACAATTAGAAGATTATGCTCGTAACTACAAATAAAAACAAATCTGAAATACGCAAGGTCCCACCATGGGAGAGTGGTTAAGACACTGAATATGGTAGACGACTGAAATGTGAAGATCACACATTCCGGCCTATTGCGCAGCTGTCGATCAAATGGTTTGGAATTTTGGTCGGTCATTTCCAAATGTAGCATGAATACGGGTTAGAACCCCTTAAAAAGTCCGCCGACCAAAGAACTCCTCCCACTACGGAGATGCCCTTCGTGTAGGCTTACCATATCATAAACACACTGAAATGATCAATTTAAATATTTAAATCCTCCATGGTTCAGAAGAAAATAATTCATTTATTTTAATCTCGTGAAAAATGTCAAACTGCGTCATCTCGAGGAGCTATTTTAACCGGTCAGAAGAAAAAGGGAATAAATCCACTTTCTGTCGATTTTAAACAGAGATAGCCGTTTTCGAGTTGAGCAATGGAGTGGATTGCAAGAACGAAAATATACCCCCCTTTTCGATGGTAGATATAAGACATCAAAAAAGTCAAAGAAAACTCAAAGGTCTCTCCAGGACACAAAGATCAATAAGATGAGATTAATAATGTTGCAGAATTACTCTGCTTGTTTTCTGGGTTCGTCATTCTAAAGTCCAGTTGGTGTAGAAAGTTCTAGTAGAGTCCGCTGGTCAGGAAGGAAGACGAACATTATTGCTTCTAGAACTTCTTCGAACAATCAGCTGTACAAAACCCACAAGCATAATCCGACAGTAATGTGCTTTTAACAGTTCGCTAAGTACAGAAGCTTTCACAAATTCTGTATTTCTCACAGAAAATAAAACACTTCCACAGTCAAAAATTCAGTGGAAACTTTAGAGGGAAATCGTACATCAGTCCCTCAAGACTCAGTAATGAAGGATTTACACACAGCACTTAAAAATCAGCCAGAAAAAGCAAGCAAAAATAGCGCTTCTATAGCGTCAATACAAAGCATAACGCAGCAAACTCACTTAACGAGAGCTCGATGAACATTGACTTGAACTTTCCGGCCTGTCTGCCTATTTATACCCTCCGACATACTTTCCAGAAAAATCGGGTTTTGTAGAAAGACGCAGAAAAATCTCGTTTTGATTACGTCATTGAAGTGAAATAGAGTAGTATTAGGCTATTCTGCATGTTAATCCAGAAAAACTAACTTTACAAGCCCCATTGGGAAAATAGCGCCAAATGACCAAAATGTCGCCAAGCTCGGCGACTTTTGGCGAAATATAGCCAAAAATAAGCCCCTAAAAGCGAGGTTAGAGAAGGTCTAGGACCAATATTTCTCTAGATTTCTAGAAACGATATACTAATCAATGGGGAAACCCATACCTCCGTTGACCGATTTTGATGCAACAAAAAGCAAAATTTAACTATTTGACTAGTAGAATACGCAGAACAGACCGAAAATTCGTAACAACAATAAAGAAAATGCATACTATACCCTTATCAAAAGAAAAGTTCCTTATCATTCATTATTTGTGAAGATTTCAGTTTTTGATTTTTGCTGTTTTCTCGAAACAAAGGTTAATGGATTTATTCCTCTTTTCTTCTCAGCGGCTCGTTTAGAACAGAACAAATTGAGAATTTACTTTGATAGGACGTAAATTTTCCGGAAGAGTTTTTAATTTATGAGGTCACGTTTTGTAACGTTTGCTGCAAAAGAAATATCAGTAAGTTCACTCAGTCAATATTTTCTAACGGATATTATAACTTTCCACGACGTTGAAAACAAATTTTTTTTTTATTAATATAGGACCAATATTAATGAACGTAATGCGACGTCGAAAGCATATCAAAATGACTTCAATATACAGATTTACCTCTATAAAATAAACTAATGCACCACAGCAAGCAAACCTAGAAGAATATTTATAAATTTCAGGAGAAATCTAAGCATATCAGATATTAGATTACCTATTTATCATTTACCAGTCAGACAGAAAAATCAAAAACTTTTCAACCATATTAGAAAATATTTATTTATTTATTGAAAAGATTTCTCAAGCGCAGCTTACTAGAAAAATGACCTACGTATTGGAGAATAAGAAATAAAAAACAAACAAATTAGTTTCTCATAAAAAGAAATCCAAACAACTTAAGGTGATTAGTTCTAATGATTTAAAACCAAATGAAGGCGAATTTTTGTTAATTAGAATTGATTTTGATGAAAAATCTTACCATACTTTTTTTTTTACAGGGCAAGCACGCATGCCGTTTTTTTATGGAAATAATTAAATAAGTTACTTTAATTTTAATTGATAATAAGACGTGAAATGCTTGCCATTAAAATAGATTTTAAGATAAGAAGTTTTGAAGCATAAAAGAAAAAAAAAGTAAATTAAACTGTTTTATTAGCTAGGAATAAGATTATTCATTTGAGGAAAAAAAAATTTCATAAAAATTTTCAAAAATAAACTTGCACGAAACTCAGAAGTCTGAGGCATCGATATTGAAAGTATCTCTTCCTAATCAAAGGCACCAGATAAGTCTATGTATTTAAAAAACGCAAAGATGTTTTTATTTCATTAACCTACGAGGAAAAACTACTGCTGCATATTTTTATCATTTTCGTTTTAAATACAAAAATACACAGTGTGGCTATAATATTTTTACTATCTCTTACAATGCGATTACTTTTACGAAGCAAACATTAGCATAACTTAGTTGCACAGTAGTGCTACCTAAACCCGCAATTCGGAACTAATTACACTACCACACAGATGTTTTCAGGTGAATAGGAGAGTACCAAACTTGTAATCGAAGTTAACATCGAAGCATGTGCTATATCACTTTGTATGCTTTTAAAACTGCATTTCCGTCCCGAAAAAAATAAATAAATGAATACAAAATAAATACAGTAGAACCTTACCCATTGTTTTTCATGGGGAGCGTAGAAAAAACCCCCGAAGAAAACGACAAATGTGGGTTAAAGTCAAAATACGAAGAAAACGATGCTTATGCATACACGCAAAGACTGTATACCAACAAGTACTGATTTTCACAAAATTGTAAAACAAATAAATCATGTCATGTCATGGAGATGACAATTATAAGTGATATTTATTTTATAAAATCAGTAATTTTATATTAGGTTTTTCAGCATTTTTTAAGTTAAACAGAAATCTTCAAGATTTACAATACTTTTTGGGTCCTTTCCTGCGATTTCGTGTATGTACAAGAAAATCTATAAAGTTTCAAATACCGTTATTACTTTAGATAAGCTTCGTACTAATGTGGCCTCAGCCTCATCGCATAAGCGTAAAGTTTTCAAAATTATTGGGGGGGCCGGGCCTCACAACCACATATATTCACGTCAGTGGTGTAGCCTAGGGGGGGTCATAACCACCCCCCATGAGGAATTTTTTGCCATACAAAATGTATATTCTTCACTCCCTTATCATACACCCGCATACATATGTGTGAGTTGCAGAAGTCGTAACCCCCCCCCCCATGAAAAATTTCTGGCTACGCCACTGATTCAGGTACATATAACTTACTCATAGCTGCCAACTACTACGGAATATAATTAACCACTTATTCTACATGATTTTTCGGCTTAAAATATAGCAAAATTTTTGTGCTGCGCGCGCGAGCTGGTTACAATTTTGAAAAAAATAATTAAGAAATATATTGTTTACAAAAAGTGGTTAATTATATTACGTAGTAGTTGGCAACTATGACTTACTATATATAAGTGTAAATTATTGGAGGCGCTCGAGCTCTATGGGTCCATAGAATTCTACACCTATGTAAGGTAAGTATCCAAGTTAATATGTTCCTACCATGTTATAAGTTAAAAATAGAAGCAAAGTAAAAAATCCAAAGGAGGGAAAAAAAAAAAAAAACATTTTCGATGAGATAGTGCATTTTAGACACATCTGAACTTTTCTTCATTTCATACTTTACATTGCATAATCTGATTTTAATTAACCAGAGCCTGGCGAGGGCAGCTTATAGTAACATTGTGTGTTACGTGGCGTCACAATGAATACTAAATCATGATTGAAACCAAAAGAGGAAAATTTTTAAACGTACAAGTAAAGGTTTTTTTTTAAACGTTTGTAAATGGCGTGAATACTTTTTTTTCATGTTAGTATAAATCAGTTTTCTGTATTGAGTGATAAATTATTGGGTGGGCTCAGCCCCTATTCACAATTTATTGGGGGGGCTCGAGCCCCACGGGCCCATATAACTCTACGCCTATGCCTCATCGGTAAGAACAATATCCTCTGCTTTGCCATTATTTTCATTTTTTGCATAATCACGCATTTCTTCCATGTTTAGGATACCGCATGCCGCAACGTCTCGATTAATAGAAATATATAATCATTAAGTTCCACATTATACAAACCTTCAGCTACATGCTGCCACTGTTCATCTGATTATCATCAAACCAAGAAGCAATTAAAGTTTGAATGCCGTATGGATCCAATTAACCTTCCAATTCATTTTTTGGCCAGGAGAAAAATTTTACAACGATGAAAGCGGGAAAGTCACTTTTCGACGAACGATACATGGGGGTTTCTTTTACAATTAGTGTAAAAGAAACAAATAATAATACAATAGTAAATACAATTAGTGTAGGGGCCATGCAAATAAAACGATCCATACGATGAATTTGGGAACGATAGATCGGGGTTCCAATCTACATGATAATATCCGCATATACGGAAAACTAAAATAAAAAAACTAGTTCCCTATTCAAAAAAGCAAAGAAGAAACAAAGTGACTAAATAACAGATGAAATGGTACTTGCTTCCTACAAGATAGCAGCAGAATTAGTTATAAGTTTAGTTAATTTTTTTTTTTCATTGAAAAAACTTTAGAAATTTTAGGTACGAAATTATGTTTTCATTACTTAACAAAAGCCAGGCATGAACTCTCGTAAGATTTTAGCTTACAAAGTAAGGAGGGAAAAACAGAAAAAGAAGGAAGTTATTTTAAAAGGAGAACATTAAAGACGCTGAAAAGTAAAATCTAACAATTTTTTGAAACGGAGCCGAGAAATCTCGCTTTTCAGAAACATTATGAAAAATGCTTTTCAGTTCATTTAAGAGAAAATGCTTTTGTAAAATCTAAAAGAGAACATTAAAAGAAGTCAGCCGCAAATGGAAAATTTTTAAATTTAATATTTGTAGAAATAGCAAATAATGAATTTTGTATAATCATTTCCTTACTATTGTCTGTGCACTTTTATAAAGCACAAATGACAATTTTGAAATACTTTATAATTAGTAAAATATTTAAGAAAATATGGAAAAAAATTCCATTTATTATCAACAAGGAGTGTATGAGTCATAGACACTGAAAAAATGACCTCTCTAATGTTAAAAATAAATAACTAAATAAAAATATAATAAACTGAAACTAAAATTTCTGAAATTGAGTAGTTATTTACTTTTGTATATTTTACTTTAAAATATAATTCGGAAAAGCGCAAAAATAATGATAACACCATTTTTCGGATAAAAAGGTATTTCCCTTTAATTATGAATTATTACACGCTTAAAAACAACCGGGACAAACTTGTCCCATATTACATACCCTAATAGTCTATCCCTCTAAATTGGACAGTAAGGGGGGCCCTTTTCAATATCTAGCTGAGGGACCCCAAAGGAGTCAGTCCGGGCCTGGATAGGAAACTATGTTTAACTTGGAGGTCATTTTGGAAAATGCGTCAAGATATTCACAATTAGATTTTTTTTTCTTTAATGTGCCAACAATGTAACTAAATAACGAATTCTATCACACGTTTAGTAAAAAAACAATATTCTGCATGGATGTCATGCTTATCCAATACTACGGATAAAAGGAAAATCACTACTCATAACAGAAGAGATAAAACAAAATAAACATGATGTTGAGTAAAACAAAATAATGTTGTCAGAAAAAGAACAAAACAAAAAGAGCGAATTGTTAGTAGATTTAGCAGGTGCTAACCCTGAACATTATTATGCATGTAAAAGTATGTATTTTTTGTTGGATTAAATTAAAAATTTTAGTACACAGTGATAGTCAAAATGGATGATTCACTCACCTTTCTCCATAGAAAGGTTGCAGTTAATTTAACATCATTTTATGATATTGTGTGTATAAAACAACGCTGATGGTACTAGAAAAAATAACTATTTTACTGACAAAAAAGTCGTAATTACTTAAGCTTTAAAAATAAATCAATGATTTCAAACACTCGAAAAAATTAATAATACTTCTTCACTATGGAATGATACTAAGAATACTCCTATAGGCTCACTGTTTGTGCAAGTTCACAGTATAGCTTGTAAAGAGACCCTCTAAATTTTTCCGAGTCTCTAGTGCAATTAACTTTTTTTTTTAAAGCTGTTCAAAGTTGCATGATTTTTAAGTCGAACAGCCTTAAATACAGAGCATAATGTATTCGCAAGACTTTTACTTAAAAAAAAAAAAAAAAAAAAAAAAAAAACAATTAAAAAAAAACGTTTTGTCGCATCAAGCATAATAGTTTTTTACAAGCCATTCAAGAGAATAATTTATGTCAGGGCTATTTAAAAAAATTATTATTATTCTAATCATTGAAAAAGGATGATGATTTTTACGGGGTTCTCCAGAATATCCCATGGACAAAGTACTCACAAAAGCAAATAATTAACTGTTCAAGTGATAAATAGTTAACTGTCGTGTAGGAGTTAAGAGAGTTAATTAGTTTCTGCTCCATTAATAAAGAGCAGTTTTCTATTCAAGTCGGCGGCCAAAACCGACGACAGATTTCTTGAACAGATAACAAATATCACAATAGTTCCTATTAAAGTCCAAAACTTTTCAAAGCGTTTTTTCTTCAAAGAACGGCCACAAAAGTACTTATCAGGACCTTTATTACAAACGCATAATGGTGGTAAATAATGTAAATAAAATGCTTGTACTTTGATGCATTAAGTTACATTATTTATGGTACAAATAGAACAAAAAGTATACGTATAAATGAAATCATTCTTAATGTTTCCATTTCAAGTCAAAAAATTATTTTGCAAAAGTTTCTAATATATGCAACCTTTTTAACACTTATTTGAAACTTTGTCGATATAGTAAAATATTGAGGAAATAAAATATTTTTAATTTTCAAAATTATATAACAAGTACATGAGTGTTTGTTTATCGGCTAGTTTATATCTAATCGTTCCTTTGTCAAGTTAATCGTCTTTTTTTACGAGTTTAATCTCTGTTCGTTCTCAAATTCATGTTCTGAACCTTAGAATAATTTCGATACAGAAAAGTTAAAAATCGCCATTAAAGAACTTTGTTTATCGATAGAGTGCGTTTTAGCGAGGTCCCAATTTATTGTTCAATTATACATCATTATTTTTATGAGACATAAACGTTACTGAATTGAATTTTCTACTTTGGAAGACGTGAAATATACAAAGCCCTATGTATGTATTGTTAATAAGCTTAAGAAAACGTTCAATTAAATTCACAAAAGCTTGATTAGATGTGTCGAGATATTATATCAGATGTTACTTAAATACCAAGCAATTTTAAATAGAAAATTTTAAGCAGACAATTTATGTTTAAATATTATGAAACTGCTTTCGTTAAGAAAAAAAAATCATCAGTTAAGAGTAGTAGTAGCAATAATAATAAAAACAATAATGATAAAATAAATAAATTAAAATCTGCTTTTAAAATACATCTTTGTTTCATATTATGTAAAAATAAAACAAATGCACACAATGCAACACACAATAAAACTAAACGCATAAAGAGTGAAATACGTTAATGTCACTCAAAATACTTTCGTCTTAATTATCTAAATTTAAACATTACATTTACTAACATAAAAGTAAAATTTAAAATGTTGCATTTGAAATTTTCACTTTCTACAAATTACATTAAATTTAGAAGCATGCAAGAAAAATAAGGATTGAGTCTAATTGAACACTCGAAAATAAATCTTCAAACATTTAAAATGCAAACATGAAAATAAGCACACAACGGCTTGCAGAAATATTTGCTTTCTGGAAGTTTACAGCAATTTAACGAACCGAAAAGTGAAGATCTGATTGCTAAAAATATAAACGATACATTTAAAAATTTCGAAGACAGCACAAAGATAGTTTATTCTTTATTTTCACAACGAAGTGACATTTAAATAATGTCCTTCAGGAGCTTTAAACAAAGTGTCTAGTAAAATTACTCAAAGGCATAGTTAAAGTAATTTGAAAAAAAAGATAAATAACATATACTGGCTATAATATTCTGGTTAAATAATTTCACAATAACAAGGAATCATTTTCCAATTACTCTTTGAACATCTTTGCTGTAGCTTTACATTACACATTTAAAATATGATATTATCTTTAAACGCAGAGCTGCTTTTTCAACACTACTTGACACTTTGAAGTTCGTATTTTGTTAATTGTTTTACATTGAGAAGAGCTCAGTCATTACACAGAGAAATTATTTCCAGATAATTCCTGAATTGAAAAAGAGTAATTTAAATTAGCTTCGCTTTTAAAGAATGAATACATAGTTTATTTTGATTAAATGAAAATATAATGCGGAAAATGCAAATTAATCAATTATATTTATAAAAGTTGACTGTTTAGTCATTTTAATAAAATTTGCTATCAAAACTATGATTTTAATCAACTATTAAAAGAAAATACTCAACTATTTTGTAAAATGATGGTAAAAGTATTAAATTAAAGCTTAAGATAATTTAAAGGCTTTTGAAAAGTTTTTTTTTTTTTTTGAATGGCAAATAAAAATGAAATTTGAAAGAAGCAAAATCATTTCAAGTGGTTCTAAATGAATTTATTCTTTTAAATTTT
The DNA here is from genome assembly GCA_038373885.1 of Cheiracanthium punctorium. Classification (NCBI taxonomy): domain Eukaryota; kingdom Metazoa; phylum Arthropoda; class Arachnida; order Araneae; family Cheiracanthiidae; genus Cheiracanthium; species Cheiracanthium punctorium. Next base: position 56,098 of record JAWZYV010013915.1, read on the forward strand.
TTGTGTTATGTTTGTCAGTTATAGATAATAGTTTTATAAAGTTAAATAATACAAATATGATATAATGCAAAATAAGCACAATAAACAGAGCTAATAACTGAGGAGTTCTCTATCGAACTAGATAAACGCATTTTACTTTTATAAACTGCGAATTCGGATTGAAAGCAAAATATTAAGAAATAAAAGAGACTGGGGTTAGAAGGGTAACTTTTTAAATTGTATGTTTTTAAATTCTTTTATAATTTCATATCGAAAAATAAAGCACTGCAGTAAAAAATAAATGTGGTATTTTTTCCAAGATTAACTGAGAAAAATGCCATCTTAAGGGCTTACTGTTTGAAAAAAAAAAATTTTTTTTCTTCTGATTATGGTGCAAACATCTCCATGAGAAGTATACACGATCCATAGTGTAGGGATGCTTGAGTAAGCACTGAAAAAATGCCTATAAAATGCAGTGCTTAAAATTTATTTCTTCATAATCACTTCTGAAAAGTTTTGCTTTTGTTAAGATACAAAAAGCCGTTCAAAAATATACGGTCATCTTTTGCAAAAATACTTGGTAGTCAAACAATCAATCATTTCAGTTTATTTTTCTTCAATGATAACAATGCTATTATTTGGCGGTTATTTTAATCTGGAATCTTCAATTATTCAAGCAAATTTTATGCTCAGTAAATCTTTGGAAATATGAAGAAGTTGATAGCAAATCGTTTTATAATTCACCATTAGCCAAACATCCATGAAAGGTTTCTGACTGATAAAATCATAACTGTAAAACATTTTTGTTTTACAGAGATATTTTATTTAATGCTTAAACCTACAATATTTTTTTATACCTATTATACTGTAGCATCCTTGCATAACTAATTTCCACAAGATTGAATTTGTATTTCACGATTTTCTTTTAATATAAATAGTTTATCCGTTAATCTGAAAATTCGTAAAATTCATTGTAACAACGTGTCTTTAAAATAAAATACTTGAGTGTTTGGTTACAGTCATCATTGAAATTTTTCTCAGTAAGGATGGAATTGGAAAAAAAAAAAAAAAAGTTGCAATATAATTGTGAATTCTCATTAAAGTACTAATTTACACACTATTGCGCAGGAAAAGTATATTTATGAGTCTGCAACAAAGTTGAAATGTGCTCATGATTCTGGTTTATCTGCCCGTGCTCTAAAAGCCGTAAATGTGCGCATATTGCCACGAAATTTATAAATGTTATCACAGGGTGTCTACCAAATTTCTGAAAGTCAATTTCCGGACTTTTTCCTGACTTTTGGGAGGTCCCGGGAAAAAAATTCCTGACCAGTGCATTTTACTTTGGGAAATTGCACAATGACCCCTCCCTTGTCTTTATATTTGCATATTCGTACAACTTCTTGAAATCAATTTTAACTGAAGTATACAGGATTAAGCTTTCATCCATTGAGAAACAGAAGTAGTCGCACTTTCTGCTAGAATTAACTAACCGTTCTTGGAAATAGGGTCCTAAGCCATAAGTTACCAAGTAAGCTAATTTGTCTTTTACCCTCCCGTCACGATCGATGAGCCCCCATTTTTCCTTCCTTATACAAACAGATGTTTTCGCGGTCCGAAAAATGTGTTACAGTTGCTTTTGGTTTCCAGTCTGACAATTAGAGAGAAAGCGTAAAAAAAAAAAAAAAAAAATATATTCTTTTGGTGAATTTTCCGGACCCATCATCCAATTTCCCGGTTTTTTCCTGACTTTCCGGACCCATTTTCCAATTTCCCGGCTTTTTCCAGACTTTCCGGATTTTCCGGAGCGGTAGACACCCTGTATCAATATTCGCTGAACACGATCGATCAGTCGTTATTGAAAACGACGTTCACAGCTCTTTTACTTGAGTCATGTAAAGAAAAGTACGACACAGAACGGGCTGCCATAGTTGCGAGTGCATTTTACAGACGTTAATACGGTTAATGTAAGAAAAATGTGGTTGTGACAGCATGCTCTTCACGGAAAAAAGCAGTGGACATAAGTGTTTGTAAATTGAAAAAAAAAGTTTTGTTGAAAGTTTTGGTTGTCTCTATTTCAAAGAAATATTTTTGTTGAATCAGCAAAATGTTTGTTAATTCAACTAAATATTTTGTTAATTCAACAAATATTTTGTTGGAAACCAACAAAATTATTCGCTTGAAAGAGTACCAACAAAATTTTGTTGAATTCAACAAAACATTTTTTTTCAGTGTAGCTCTTTCGCGAGGGGCTTCAAAATAACTTATAGAATCCTCTCTAAGAACGGTAATTTGAGGAAATGATTGATTGTTACTCGTTTAGATTAGTTCATTCCTGTCGTTACGAAGATGGAATGGCAAAATATACCCTCTCTGTCACCAGCGTTGCTTCTCATAATCGGTCTTTGAATGTCACGAAGTAGTGTTGGCTAAACTCAGTATTTTAAGATGAACAAGTTAGTTATTCATTATGCAGTTGTACATATGCTAGTAAAACCGTGTTGAAAAAAAAAGTGTTTTGTAATAGATGCGTTTGACATGTTTTACCTTTCTTGTTTCTGCATTTTTAGAGTCTCCGAGTGCTCATTTCGGATGCGCATACTTCGTACGTCTTCGCTCGGATTAGAAGAAAACCCTATCAATTCATCAGTGAAACTGCTGAGCCAGAAATGCCGCTACTGATGATCTGATTAAAGACGTGACTATGAAGTCGGAAAAGCCACTTCCAGATCCGGAAAACAGGATCTACGTTATTCCATCTACTTATCACTTTAATTAAACGTGGAAACAGGATAAATTTGTTCCGCATTAGACACAAAGCACGCAATGCTACCAGAGTCACGTCAGTTAACAGCCTGGGAGAGAACAATATTTTAATGATTTTTTTTTTAATGAAATATTGTCAGGTAAAACAAATAACGCAGATAATCCACAGTTTAACCCTTTAACGCTCAGTGTTCCCTAGGATGGACGCGAGACGAAAAATAGGAGTCTCGCGTCTCGCAAAATAGCCTAAAGCTTTGTCTCGTCTCGCAAAATCCTATATCGTAATGTAAAATCTGTGTCTCGTCTCGCAAAAAGCTGTCAATCTCTGTCTCGTCTCGCAAAAAGCCGTCTCGCGTCATCCCTAGTGTTCCCGCTCTGGGAACACCGAACTCTGACGTTTTCATTGTTGCCAGCCACGAAGAATAGATTCGCTTTCTATAAAAATAGTTGCGGGTGACATAGCTCCCACGAGAATCCTTTACTTTTTAAGCACGTCATTTCCCGTCAAAAAATGGTCACGATTCTTTTTAACAGCACTGACATCTGCTGAAAAATGGAAGAATGCAAGAACAGCTGGATAGAGGGCCCAATGCTGAAAAAAGGGCAGCCGTTGCCATCGCTCGACTTAACGACCAGCAAGATGGCGGACGATCGAAACGTTCATCGCGTGCCACAGATCTAGATACCCTTTTTTTGACCACAGCCAGCTGTCGTCAAAAAAAGGGTCTCTAGATCTGTGGCACGCGATGAACGTTTCGATCGTCCGCCATATTGCTGGTCGTTAAGTCGAGCGATGGTAACGGCTGCCCTTTTTTCAGCATTGGGAAAGGGTTGCGCCTCAAAGGGTTAAACTATATTATAAATTAAAATGTATCGTTTTTTTTATCAAGTGGGCGTGGTAGTTCCTTCATTTTTCACTGGAATCATCAAAATCACTAATTCGTAGTGATGTTATTAAGGTTTCTAAGACATCAAATGCGTCGTGAAAAAGTGGCAATAGTTAGAAAACGCACCATACACAGGATTGGTATACATTAACGTTTTTGCACAGAATGTAACTCAATTTAAACAGTTCCGTTTAAAACTGGGCTTTAGATAAAGTCTTCGGGCATGTATTTTGAAAACTCATCTCTAATTAACATCCTTTGCATACCGTTTCATAACGTAAGCAACACTACAATAAAAATTATTAATGAAAATCGATTAGGCTTTCAGATCGGAACATGCCGACTCTGTACACATGAGTAACTTAGGGAATTCTTACAGCGAATGCACTAGAGTTAAAAAAAATAAGGAAGGTAGTTTAAAATTTTATTCAATTTAAAGTAATAAACTCGCGTTAAAAATTTCGTACAAATTCTCAGGTGCCATTATTTTCAAACGCGTCCTTCGATGTTGTTAATTGGTTTTGGATTCTTAATTCTTTTATACAATATAATTAGGGGAAATATGTTTTTAACCCTACTATGAATAATTTTTGTTTTTTACTTTTTCTTAAAACAAAATACACACACACACACACACACGTATATATAAATTAAACAAATAAAATTTCACAATTCTTTTTTTGTCACAAAATATTCTTGATGCCGTGTTGCTACTTTTTTTTAAACTTAGGGGTCTCTTGAATATTGTAGTCTTATTTGGGATCTATATTATAAAAATATAATGGAAATTCTTGAGCGGGTCCAGACGTAGTTTGCACGGTATTTATATTATAAAAGTAATCCTATTTACATTCCGAATATTTCTTCATCTTACTTGAGAAGTGTTTTTGGTCTTCCTAGTTTAAGTTCTCGTCGTGATCTATTTTGTTTATTATTATTTTTTTTTATAAAGTTGTCAATAATAGGGTAGACTGTAGTGATATTCTTCAGAGTATTTGTGTCAATGTACCGAACAGGTCCCATCGTAATAGCCATTTATTTGTGGATCCAATTATAAAATATAATTACATTTACTTTTCGTTATCTAAATTTTATAAAATTTGTAATAAGTTTTCTTTAGATTTGGATATTTTTAACATGTCTTTTAAAGTCTTTAGAGTTAAGTGTTTTGAACTTTTGCAGTCATGACTGGTATTTATTTCATATCTGTATTTTATATATTTTTTTTAAATTTTGTCTTATGTAATTTGCCCTTTTATATGCATCACTGTAAATGGATTTTAATCTGTAGTGTGCATTTCTTTTATAAACAAATAAATTGTCTCTGTAGCCATTTGGTAACGAGATACATTGTACGGTTATTTATTTATTTAAAAAAATGTGTGAGACAGCAAGGGGGTACAGGAAAGATTACGAGGTCGGCTTGAATAAGGGGTAATTATTCGATGAAGCCAGAAGCGACGTCTGAGAATTCCATTCTTAAATTACCTTAAATGAAAATTACTTGATTCTTAAAAAATTTGATCAATTTTTTCCCATCACCAACTGAGCTTTACAATTCTGCAAACTATGGGGCTAGAGAGCTCTGAACCACTGAAGCAAATAAAAGCGCCCGGCATGTCCAGAACATACGATTTTGAACATGTAAAAGCTCCAGCCAACGGCATTTTTGTGATATTTCACAAATCACTGCCTCGGAATTTAGAGCAAGACATGGATGAAAGAGCGAAATGCATTTGCGAGTTTTTTCCGTAAAGCTTACAAATTATTTTCGATTAGAAAAAATGACATTCCAATAGATTGTCGCAATTTGTTCGGCATGCAAATAGTTTGTGTATTAAATTGTATAACACAAGGAAGTCCGTAGCATATAAAACGTAGTAAGATTTTTTTTCAGATAAAAAGTTTTATGGGGTGGAGTGCGAAATCGATAAAAAATGTGCTTTACTATATGAATAGAAAAAATAAAAATAAAAACACATTACTTTGGATAAATAAATATACTTAATACTGTTACGAACGATGTATTTAATTTTCAGAAGTGAAGATAAATTATAGTTTATATAAAAGGTTTAGGAGAAGAACCCCGCGAAGTGCACTTTCAAGATAAGGAATAGAACAGACATGACCTCTAATAACATAAGAAATGTTGCATATGTACCGGGTTGGTCCAAAAGTTCGCTTAGTTGTTTGGACATGTTTAGTATCATGGCCATCTCTGCAGTAGAGCTTCGATTGTTTCCAATTATTATATGACTTTCATCAATTAAAACTTTATCATTTCCTTCTTATCGCTTTCTAAATATCGGAGGGGGGGGGGGACTACTTTCAACGAGAAATCTAAACTAAATTACGGAACTTCGCACCACGTTTTCCATACTCCGACAAATTTTATTATTCGTTCCAGTGATACTCTTGAGCTTCATGAAATTTAAACAATCCATGAAATGCAGAGCAATTTGAAATTAAAATTATGGAGAAAATTTTGCTTTTTATTGTCCATTATTAAAATAAAAATCTGGAGTGACTTCACTCGACTTTCCGAACAGTTACGTTTAAGATCATTACCAAGCATTTAAATAAATTTTAATCCAGGAATAATTCAGCGAAAATTCTTAGTTTTTTTTCAATTTGAGTTCAATTGAATGTACCGTTTAAACGCCACTGTCAAGAATTTCCCCTCATAGGCCATAATGTAAAAGAAATCTTTATCGTAGTCCTGTAGAAAAACTCTAAGTCCTATACACACCAAAATCAATACTGGTCTTAGGATGGTGGTTTGTATATACCCAATTGGAGCTCAATCGAATGCCCCGTTTAGGAGCTATCGTGTTCACTCACATACACAGAAACAAACATACACACAAAGACATACATACATACATCTCGTAAAAATAGCATAAATGAATTCAGACCTCAAAACGTGTCAATACACCAAAATCTCGAAGTCGAATTTTTTTATGATTACAATACTTTCCTTGCATGGCACATGTTCGGAAAGTAAAAATGCAAATATTAAATGCTTTTTTTAATAAGTAGATCAAAAGCGGATTTCCTTGTTACTAATACGTATCTTCATGCCAAATGAAAGTTTTTATTCAGGCTAGACTCTATAAAGTGCTACACTGACACATTTGATTTTACATAAATATTTGATAAGAATAATTAAAAAGACGTAAATAGAAAACACCAAACAGTAACAACAGCAACGTTTTCACCTCACGAATTTATTTTTTTTGGACGTCATTTAATTAAAGGTTATAGTGTAATACGATTGGAAAGCGCATCTTGGAAAAGAAAATTACCGATTATACTTTAATGTCGGGAATGATGAATTTACACTACTAAGCAATACGTGACTTGACAGGTAGTTGTAAAATGTCATTGTGGGTCACAATCAAGAACAATGGATCATTCTTACTGCAAAACAATCAGGGCAATTCATCTTTGTAGTGTATCACTACAAAATGAGTCTAGATGCACTACTTTGTTACAGAAGGAAGTAATTCATCAAAGTAAATTTTGGTATGTTTAAAACGAATGCACGAAGAATTTATAAACATATTACTATGTTCTTAAGAAGTGCGTTTAAGCCTCTTATGCCCATGGTAGTAAATATGCCACCATCCTTTAAATGCTATTTTTTAAAGGAAAAATGTTATTAAATAATTTTGAAGTCATAAAATCATTAACTGTACCTTTAATTAATAAAGGTAGTAGTTTCAGCACAGATGATAGCATTAGTGGATGAAAAATATTAAAATATTTTAGAAGCAACATGCTAATACTCTTTTGCTCTACTATGAACATGTTCTACAATCAAGTTTTTCTATTATTTTAATAATATTTAATCTACAGGAAAATAAATTAATTGTCATTTATATGCAAGAAAATATATGCTATTTCACTAGATACAAAAAAAAAAAAAAAGAAAAGAAAAAGAAAAAGCTTCGTTAACAATTTCTTGAAGAGTTTTAAAATCATAGCGCTACTATTAAAAAAACAAATAAAAAATAACTCTTCCCACAATTTTTATTACATTTAAGCTTTTTGGCTCAAAAAGAACAGCACTTCGACGACACAATATTTTTTTTTTGCTTGGAAATTTCTCATAGCGGGATTAAAAGGGTTAATTAGAAAGAAGCATTAAACTAAATTGATTGAAAAATAAATATCAAAGTTTCAGCCATCAGAACATTAACCGTTTTGGACTCTGCGTCCTCGATGTAGGACACAAAAATTACCCGTACTATCATAGAGGATGGATGTTCTAATTTGTGCATATAAAGAAGAACCAATTTTTCTCGAACATTTTAATAATCACATTACTTATTTTATTTTTTTAATTGAAATTGAAAACCAAGGCCTGCCCACTCCGTCGACCTTACAAATGAACTGAGAGACGGAAGGTACCTGGTTCGAAACCAGGTTGCGTTCGCTGTCCTAACCTTTCAAAGTTTTCCCCGAAACTTAACGTAAATACGGATTAGGATCCCTTAGAAAGACCGCCAAGAAGGGCACCCCACCCCTCTGACTAGAGCCCAAACATAGCTAATCCCTAATCGGACGTAATCTCACAAACAAGCTGTTTTTTTTAAGTTATTTAATTGAAACAGAAAATTTTTAATCAGATCTGAAAGGGTTAACATGTAATGTAACTTCCCACCACTTGTTTTCGAGAGTAAATTTCAACAAAACCCATAGTTTAGTTTTAAAATAATAATAGTAACAACAACCCTGCTAAAAAGAAAAATGAATGGCAATTTTTAACATTTTCCAACAAAATGTGAAAATGCGGTATGAATCTATCTGTCTGTCCGTGTTTTAACTGCAGTTGTCGTGGAATACTTAAGTCGCAAGCTTTCCATTGAAAATGGTGAGCGTAGTATTTATCTTTGTTTTAGAGAAGAAAACAACAATACTCCATCACCTTATGATCCTACTCAGGCGACAGCTTTTTGAACTGCTTGTGTAGTTCGGGAAGTAGAAAATTTTTCACTGTACACTCAGTCTCTACTGAATTATTTTGCGTGTGCTTTTATTTACTTTTCTGCCCACCAGATGGCAGAATCATATAATTTTACGTTATTTTAAAAGAAATATTATATACGAACGGTGTTGTTAATGTTCAACCTCTTGACTAGCGGTGGTTGCGCTATGAAACCATCTTATATCAGCGTTTTAACTGCTAGTCGCAAAAACATATGGTTAAATGGTCTAACGCTGAAAAAGTGTATCGATGACAATGGCTGTACTTTTTCAGCGTTGTGCAGTCTGTACAGTTGGTCTTCTATTTGATGTGAAAATGCTTCCGCTTCAAAGGGTTAAAAAGGTATATCTAAGAAAATAAGCATAAAAAAATCACATTTTTTGACCTTCATAGATACCTGGAATAAATTGAGCCGGGGAGGAGTTAAAATTCGGAAATGAATTTTGAATGGAAACAACGTAACAGAGCAAGAAAATAAAATGTTGTAAAATAAGGAAAAACAATTGAAGAAGTAGTAAAAAACAAAATCCTAAAAGTTGAATCTTAACATATTTCTGCTTATGAATACTTCTATAAAGAAAAAGCAGATTTTACTTTTCAGCAACTTCAATCTTAATTTAACTTGAAGAAAATGAACAATGAATGCTTGAAAGAAGTAGTATTAAGTGGTTTAATGTAGCGATTCATGATAAAATGGAAAATGTCATTCAAAATATTGCCCAAACGCGAAAGAAAATGACACTGTCATTTAAAATTAATATTTAAGGGGGGTGGATTTAGTGAAATAAACATATATTTTAATTATTTTCTGACATGTTAAATTAAAGTACATGCATTCACATATGCATTTTTCACGTAAGTCATTTCGAAAGTTTTTTTTTTTTCCCTGAAATGGCTTTTTTTTTTTCTCTTTCGATTTTCTATTGTTATTATTTTTAACGCTTTTGCAACATTTAATTATTAGAATGTCAGAAAAGAAATTACACTGTATTTATGGAAATGCAGTTTAACAATATGGTTCGGAATATGAAAACTTTCGATCTTTAAAAGAATAATATTAGTTTGAAAATGTTTGAAAGTTTCACGAAAATATTTCTTTAATACACTTCTGTCTCAAATCCGAAAATCGGAGTTCTACAAAATCCGGAAGTTTTACTAATAGTGAATTTCACACTTTTTTTAAACTAGTTTTTTTTTAATTAAAAATGTTACTAATGATAATTTCCATTCTTAATATTTTTTTTTTTTAACTGCGGCAAAAAAAAAAAAAAAAAAAAAAAGTCAACAAAAATTACATTTTCATCCCTCCCCTTCCTTTTGGTTGCACTTGGTTTTGGTTTTTAACACTTTGCAAGAAGGTTGAAAAGTATGATTTTGGTTTGTCTGCCTGTTTGCTTGTTTGTTCTAACTGGCGTAAACATGCATCGGTTACACAAGACTCCAAGCAGAATTCCAGTATATTATGGTCTGTCGCAGTTGTGAGGCGCTGATCCACTTCAAGCACAGCACAATAGACGTACGTCTTCGACAGCTTTCTCTTCATTTAAAAAAATTGGAAATAACATTTGAAGTTTTTATGCAGAGTGCAGAGTGCCCGAAAATTATACTAACCCTTTAACGCGCAGTATTCCCGCTCTGGGAACACCAAATTCTGACGTTTTGACTGTTGCCAGTCACGAAGAATAGATTTGATTTCAATAAAAAGAGTTGCGGGTGACATAGCTACACGAGAATCCTTTACTATTTAGCACGTCATTTTCCGTAAAAAAAAAATTGTCACGATTATTTTTTAACAGCACTGACATCTGCTGAAAGATAGAAGAATGCGAGAACAGCCGGATAGATTGCCCAATGCTGAGAAAAGGGCAGCCGTTGCCATCGCTCGACTTAACGACCAGCAAGATGACGGACGATCGAAACGTTCATCGCATGCCACAGATTAGAGAGCCTTTTTTTGACGCAGCTGGCTGTGCGCACAGCCAGCTGTCGTCTAAAAAGGGTTTCTAGATCTGTGGCACGCGATGAACGTTTCGATCGTCCGCCATCTTGCTGGTAGTTAAGTCGAGCGATGGCAACGGCTGTCCTTTTATCAGCATTGGGAAAGGATTGCGCCTCAAAGGGTTAATAAAAAAAAAGTATGTTCAATCAGGTTTTCTCCAAAATCTCGTCATATTTGACGACAATACGCCGAATATTCAGCTCAAAAAGGTTGTTGTGTTAGAAAGTATTTTATATTTGATGCATTTTGGCAGAATTTATCTTTCTTGTTCCTTCTTATCGTCTCTTCAGAAACGGCAACATGCTCCCTTTTCGTGAAAAATAACAGGGGACTACAATAGAAAATAACACAAACATTCATTTAACTTATTATGTCATTTAACCATCTATTCCGTCTACTAATTAGCTGCAGTCAAAGAGTTACATAAAAAAAAAAAGCTGCTCAACCGATTAGCGCCCGACTTTTTTTCTGTACATTCTCCAATTTATGTTGATGCCAGAAGTGATAAAAAAAATTACAGACATTTGGGGGGGGGATTATTTCTTTTTCTTAAAATATTAATAAAGCAATGAAATATTAACCGTTTACTCTGCTATCGCTGATTATTTTGGTAGAAATCATATTTTCCATTCGAGAAATGAAAATAGCGGGAAAGAAATGAATGCTTAAATATTTTTGGGGCTTACACTTTTTGCGACCCTCTAATAGATCGGTAGGCGTTAATGGGTTCATTATCCTGTCCAGAAAAAAACAAAAATATCCCTCTTCCAATCATCTGCCTTGCTCGCTATGATTTCGGTCGGCTTGAAGTTCCCAGATACTGTCATTTGCCGTCAGTAGAGCCCTAACATTAGAGCTAGCTCAACGGTATAACTCACAGTAAAAACGAATATGAACCTCTTAGGAATCGATGGCTATTTATCATGGTTAACATGGGCAGAAAGATTACTGAAATCAAGCACACTTGCCAACTTCGATGAAAATTTTGAATGCAATAAAATATTTTAAAAATAAAAATTAAGTATAAAAATAAGGAATTTATAATAAATATAATAATTCAATATAAAACAGGTTGTCGTGTAATGTCAGGAGGCAAAAAAAAAAAAAAGTATCATTAGTAGCCTCACCGACATAAAAAAGTCGCCAGTTGAGTAGCCCTTTTCTTAATTTTAGTTGCTAAAATATCAGGTTGTAACGAAAGTTTTCCGCCAGATTTGCTTGAGTCAGCTCACGCGGTACCCATCTATTGACCTTATATGTCAAGTTTATGCGATGCTTAGCGCGACTAATGGACATGGCACTAAAGTCTAACTCTTTTAGCAAACTCTCGAGTGGATGAATATTTTATCTGCTTCCACAGATCTTCGTAGGCGGGACTCATCAGCATCATTAGGCCGGCCAAAGCGCTCTGCTTCTTTAATGTCCTAGTCCTCTTTTTTGAACTTTCGGTACCAAATCTTCACAGTGTCATATGATACAACACTAGTACCTTAAGCTGTACACATCATTCGGTAGCTGACTTTTTGCAACAGAAGTGAGAGTAAATGATGGTTCAATCTGGTAGCGTGATAGTTCCATTTCAGACACCTTATACTTAATCATAAAGATATTGTTTTACAGATTTCACAACACAGTGCTCTAAAACAAGTCTTTTTCTTTCAAATAACAAAAATCGTTTCGCAAAATATTGGCAAAGACACCAACGCGAACTGCTTCTGCAGGCAATACTTGCAGTGGCGGAAAACTTTCGTTACAACCTAATAGTAGCATTTTTGAATGATTTTGTAGTTAAGAAATTAACATATATCATTTAGTTTCATTTAACCCTTTAACGCGCAGTGTTCCCGCTCTGGGAACACCCAACTCTGACGTTTTGATTGTTGCCAGCTCACAAAGAACAGATTTCATTTCTATAAAAGTAGTTGCGGGTGACATAGCTCCACGAGAATCCTTTATTTTTAGCACGTCCTTTCCCGTTAAAAAATTGTCACGAGTCTTTTTAACAGCACTGGCATCTGCTGAACAATGGAAGAATGCGAGAACAGCTGGATAGATTGTTCAATGCTGAAAAAAGGGCAGCCGTTGCCATCGCTCGACTTAACGACCAGCAAGATGGCCCTCTCGATCTGTGGCACGCGATGAACGTTTCGATCGTCCGCCATCTTGCTGGTCGTTAAGTCGAGCGATGGCAACGGCTGTCCTTTTTTTCAGCATTGGGAGAGGGTTGCGCCTCAAAGGGCTAAGAAGGAATGAATAAAATGAAAAATTTAAAAACTTCATGTGTTATATAACGGAGACTGCAATGCATTTATTTTTATAGTATGATTAAATAAACAGAGTAGTATGTTGGATGAACAACATTCGAACGAGTAGGGATGGAAGCGAGACGGAATATAGGCGTCTCGCTAAACAGTCTAAAAGCTTTGTCTCGTCTCGCTAAATCCCTACATCGTAAGGTTAAAAATGTCTATCTCGTTTCGCAAAAAAGCTGCAAATCTCTGTCTCGTCTCGCAAAAAATCGTCTCGCGTCCATCCCTAAAGAAGGAACTGAAAAGGGAGTCGGCAAAACGGAAATTTTACTTTCAAAAGAGTCGCCTGATGTAAGGGTACAAGTAGCCAAATACAGTCGAACCTTGATTTAACGTACTTTGATTTAACGAATTCTCCGATTTAACGAATATTTGTTTTTTTTTTGTCCCGACAAAAACGGTGCTAAATGCTCTGATTTAATGAATTTTTTGCATTGATTTAACGAACAACAATCAGCAACAATTTGCAGCTTGAACTTTTTATTTTTTTTTTTTTGGTTGTCTCACGAGGTTGATGCTGTTGTTCTTATGAAGTTAGGAAATATAAAGAAAGAACTTTGGAAAGTCAAAACAAAGCACTATCAAACAGGGTTGGCTTTTTACCGGTAAAAACTGGTTTTTACCAGGGCATGGTAAAAACTAGGTTTTTACCGGTAAAAACCTGGAAAAAAGGGGTAAAAACCTAATGATACAATAAACTCACCGAGTCATAAACTGTATATTAATGCTATTTATAAAACTGTATTCTCATGTAATTGATGTGGATATATCATCATCAGGACATCATGATGATGCAAACTACATTATGTGATTGTGCAAACTACATTATGTAACAAATAATATTTGTAAGCGGTTAGTTTTCATTAAAGTGATTAAGATAAGTTGAGTGTAGTAAAAGTATATTTACAATTTTCCTTTAAGTAAAAATTATTAAACTAGCCTGCATTAGAGATGAGTTCGGGCTCATTTTTTGAAGCCCGAGCCCGAGAACTTTTAATCCGAGCCCGCCCGAGCCCGAGCAATATTATTTAAGTCGGAGCCCGAGCCCGAAATTTCAGCTAAAGGTAAAAAAAAATAAAAATTACTTCATTGATAGAATACAATAAATTTTGCTGTTTGTGCAAATTAATGACAAATATAGTTGCAAACTCTCAATGCTCTTTCTAATTCTTCATATCCATGTTTATCAAATAATGTCCGATCTGATGACTAACTAAACCGTTTACACGTTTAGTTAGTCATCAGATCGGTTAGTCACTGTAACGTTTACACTAACTAAGCAATATAAGCCGCCGTTCTGAAATACTAAAAGAGCTTCACGCACCTTCTAGGTGCCCGTGCCGCTAATTTTCTTTTTATAAGTACTTTTATTTTCCTCATGAATCACTTTTTAAAATCTGTTTCAAGGAATATGTTCAATAAATGAAAAATTTTTCACGAGCCCGAGCCCGAACGCAATTGGACAAAATAGAGCCCGAGCCCGGTTCGGGCCCGGGCTTTCGGGCTCGGGCTGAGCCCGTCTCATCTCTAGCCTGCATTACATAATTGTAATAAATAGTGTAATGTGCCTTCTCATAATAATAGTTTTAATAAGTTTAATAATGATAAATGTACATTATCTATAAATTTGAATTTCTTGTAAGATGAAAACATGGATGAAAGTTTTCTGTGTTTATTATATTCCTTAAAATGAACTATTTTCGTATAGTATTCTTTTACTTACCAAATCAGACACTGAATTAGGTGAATATTGTTATATAGAAATGGAAATAGTGATATTAAATATCCTGAACTGTTATCCCTGAGAAAATGAAAAAATAGCAGATAAATCTTCATTGGTTGCTTGTGGATTAAGGCCGATTGACTGCACTAGGATCCTAATCCTATTGGGGAATACCTTTCTATTCCTATCCTAGCCAGTATTTATGTGCGATTTCTGAAAAAAAAGAATCCACGGAAAACTCCGAACAGCTAGATCAACAGGCACGACCAGGGTATGGACCTGGCACCTCCCACCATCCAGTTTCGATAGCAGAACCTCTCAGCCATTGATGGAGAGATAAATCTTCAAAAAAAGTGACAAAAAATAGTCAACTCTCTTAAAAATTTAGAGTGACATTGTCACTCTTACAAAAAGTCACCGGCAAATGATCCCAGATAGAGTGAGATAAGAGTGAGAAAACTGCATTATGACTCTTCGTCGATAGGATTCTGTCACCCTAACTGCAAGAGTGAGACAATGTCACTCTTAGAGTAAGGGTGAAGGCGCTATCTGCTCACTCTAGCGAGAGAGTCACCACATTTCCCATGATGCGTTCACTTCAGCAGGAGTGAGTGCGTTGCTTCCAAACTCAAACGACGCCATATTGGAATTGGACTGCAGTTGCGAAGTACCAACTGCATACAAGTAATGGAATACTTTTAGCTAACACAAGTAAGTAAAACCTTATAACTTTTCAATTATTGTAAATGTTATTTAAAATTTGATAATTCACAACATATAAGATACATTGATTCAGTGTCGGATCCATTAGGACTCCAGCTCTTCCGACAGACATTGCTTTGGTTAGGGTTAACATTTTGCTTTACTATACATTTTGTTTTTAAGACTTAAACAAGCCTGCTTCTTTTAATTTTATACCCTTCCGAGAAATTGATCTTTGGATCCGCCTCTATACTTGATCGTAGTATGTTATTTATGCTTATATAGCTGAAATCTTGCATTCGTTTTTTGTTTCTGTATATAATATTTGAGCATGTTTTGATGCGTGTTTGTAAATCGGTGGTGCAGTCAGGATTTTATTTCGGGGGTGGAGAGGGCTCTAACCTGTGTATCAAATTGTAAGCAAGCTGTTTCAACTGTAGCCTCAGTATCAAATTTTAAACTAAGTAAAGGGTCAGATTTTTAGGAAGGATACGCGCCTGTTGCAAATAGCATAAACAAAATTTTAAATCAAAAGCAGAAAATAATGATCAATTATATATTGTATGCAATTTATATTGAAATAAATTATAAACATGGGAAAAAAATATTTTGTGATTAAATTTCAATATGTCTATGTGCATCATTTTATCTTATTGCACATTCTAGCACAGATTCACGCTTAGAATATACATATATACGTGATTAGATCAAAATAACCGCTCTCTTGTTGTGGTGTAATATTTCCCTCTCCACTTTTTACACATACACAAACCTCTCTCTCATATGGTAAAGTGGATAATTTACGATCGAACACCCCAGATGGCCTCAGGAAAGTCCACTTTTAAATCAGGGAAACCAGCTGAAAGTAGCAGGTGATTCAGAATGTGTGAGCTTTCATTAGTAGTACGAAAAACACAAGGGATACTTGAACTTGTGCTGGTAAACTGATTCAACGCGGAAAAAAAGTTATTGTTTTTGGTGTTAAATGCGAGATTTTTGGAATTGAAAAGTTTGTATACTGTTTAAGGATAATTCAATAGTATAGTAACGGATAAGTTTAATATTACTGGTAATAAAGGTAAGTGTTACAATATTAAATTTAGTAATACAGTATTAATTTTAGAGCCTTGCACATTTTGGTTTGGTAGATTTTATGTCTTCTGTTGTGTATCAATATTGGTAAATAAAATTCTCAAATTGGTAAAACTTACCTTTTAGCCTAGATACCAATTCAAAATAATGCTATTTTTTTTCTATTGAATTTAATTAACATATGAAATATATCCACAATATTGGCTATATACTGGAAATGTTTCTGAAGTAATTCCATTACTGATAAAGTTTTTAATAGTAGCAAGTTAGTAGTTAGCCCAAATATCTTTACAATGTGTTCACAATATTAAGTAAAAATTCGAAATATATATTTATAATGTATTCTTAATATTGACAAGTAATTTTTAAAAATATTTTTATACCATTTTATTATTTTTCTAATGCTAATATACTCAATCCTTCACATTGTTATTATATTGGAAATAAAAACTAATATTGGTAAAAATTAGCAACATTTATCCATTATATTGTCTATGTTAATGAATTAAATTAAATATATTTAAAATGTATCCACACAGTATTGTGTGTATATTATAAATTTCCCTCATATTGTACTAACAAATATTTTTAATGTGTCAGCATCTTAATATCACAGTAATGGTGAATTAAGACTGTTTATCTACTGTACATTATTTCAAAATTTAAAATCTGATAAATAATTTTAGGTGCATTTATGTACAAATTGCTGAAAAATATATTTTAATAATTAAGTCAAATACTACTGAAAATCCTGTGATGATAAGACCATGATTATCACAGGGGCAAGGAGGGCACATGCCCCAGACATCCCATTTTAAGGGGTCCTTAAATTTTTTCAGAATATGAATTTAGTTTATTAAATTTTCATTCTAAGATACTAAATGCCTGTTTTTTTTTTCTAAAAGTTGGATGTGTGTGTGGCAAAATAGATCCCAAATGGATGAGCCGATTTTAATGTAGTTTGTTTTATTTTAAAGATGGTATAATCAGAACGGTTCTTCATTGTATTTGATAATATTCACTTCATCTATTCCCTCACTTTACACTTGTTCAGTCTAAGACAATTCAAATAATATTGTTGACATTCAATTAATTTTGATTGCTGAATTATTTCTGTAATGTTATGGAAAAAGCCATGCTTTGAGTTGCATTTTTTTAAGACTTCATTTTTAATAAAGGTTATTTCACATATTGCATAGGAAATGTTCATAAACTTAAAATTTATCTAGCATATTTCATTTTAAATTCATTTAATCAGAACATATCTTTGCAGCTTGAAAAAACATACTTAAGTGGGGGGGGGAGGGGAGTGAGTTTGGCTTAGGGACGTATCTAAACCTTAAAAATTTCAAGCTGAACTTTCAAAATTACCCACGAATATGTAATTTTCTCCATTTCTTATGTTTGATATGTTTACTTATTTCGAGGGTGGCTGAAGCCCCACCAGTCACCCTCTGGCCAAGGACGTACCCAGGAAGGGGGGGGGGTCTGTAACACCTCCGAAATTTCAGTTTTTATTAACAAAGCAATAATGGTGAAGTCTTTTTGTGAAAATTTCTGCCTTTTTCATCGTTTGGACCCCCTCCGAAATTTTTGGACCCTCCCAGAATTTTTTTTGGGGTATGTCCCTGCCCCTGCTCTCCTCTCCTAAGGGGGGGGGAGCAAGTTCCCTACCTTGAGCCCCCCCCCCTTATGGGTGCCCATATCATTAATGTTATATTTTTCAAGTATTTAATATTATTCTGTGGTTTTCTGAACTTGCAGGTAGCAGAACAGATTTCATTATTTATTGACATTGTTGAGAAAGCAGACAGCATGGATTTCAGAGTTTGGGTCTTCTACTGGGTATCATTAAGGGTAAATAAATTTATGATATTGGTAAAATTTACTTAAAAATTCAAAATACTTTTAATCCTTTTTCTACTGAATTTAAATGAAATGTATCTGCAATATTGGCTATATTTTGGAAGTAGTTCTGAAGTAGTTCCATTACCAATAAACTTTCAAATAGCACCTCACAGGATTGTAAAACATTGAAAACCCAAACCAGTATTTTTACATAGCAGCAAGTTAATATTTAGCCCAAATGTATTTAAAATGTATCCACAATATTAGGTAAACATTGGTAATATTTCTAATGTATTCCTAATATTGACAAGTAATTAATTTTATAGTATTTTTATTTTTTCATATTCATATACTTAATTATTCAATATTATCATTAAATTGGAAATAAATACTAATGTAAATTGTAGCAAATTAATATTTACCCATTATATTGTCAATGAATTTAAATTAAATTTATTTAAAATGTATCCATAATATTGGGTGTATATTTCAAATATTCCTCATATATATTGCACAAGTATATATTTTTGATATGTTAGCATCTTAATATATTATTACTTGCGAATTATCACTGTTTATCTGTTACACATAATTTTTGCATTTAAAATCTGAAATAATTTTAAATGCATTCATATACAAATTTCTGAAAAATATATCTTAATAAATAAGTCAAATATTACTGAAAAATTTAATGTAATATGATTGTTCCCTGATTATCATGGGCAAGCGGGTAAATACTGTGGAAAATACAGAAAGACAATTGTCAGAGTCGGTGAAGAAACAAAATGTAAGGGGGGCCCCCATTTAGACCCATACTTCTGACTCAAGCGACTTTATGTCATAATTGCTGCCTGGATTTGAGATGGGGGGGGGGGACTGAAGCCCTATAGCCACTCATCCCATTACCCCTCGATCTACCACCGAATCATTTGTTCTTGTGATAATGTTTAAATGTAAATTTTAACTGAAGACTCCTAACTTGGTTGGTCATTAGTTAAATATATATAAATTGATAATAAATGAATATTCATATAAATTGGTTGCTTTAGAAAACGAAACTTTTAGAATGTTTTTTATGTACTGAATACTCATTTTCTTGAAATATAGGAGAGTTAATAACAGCGATGACTGGGTGATTTTTCAAGAACCTTTGATAAGGGTGAATACTACTTTGGATGTCTTTAGATATAAGTATGTATTTATTTTTAATTACTTACTGTTTCAGTGTATTTTTAAATTTGGGAGTTAATTTTATATTCATATCGTATGTTATAAATGTTCCTTATACACATGTCTGTGTGAATTTTATATTATTATTATTATTTGCATTGCAAGCATCCCATTTTAGAAGAATGTATATCTTAAGCACTGAATCAGATGGGTAGTAGATTTCTCACAAAAATTGTGTTTCATTAAGTGTCTCACTGAGTAGAAACAAAATGTTTCAATCAAGTTATTATTATTTTTTTTTTACAAGAAATAATGCAATTTCTGAACAGGTTTTAAAAGAATTCAACTATGTCAGAAATTTGAAAATTCAGAATTTCTCTTCACAAGCTGTATTTATGGCAATACAAATGGTTAATTTATAGAAGTGAAATACTCAGAGAAAAATTTATAACATATTGTATTGTCCAAAATAGAGGGAGAATTAGCCATCAGATACAGTTTCCACTTTCGTGAATTTCTCCCTAAAAATGGGATAAGACCTGCAGTTTTGTTGTTCTATAAAAGTTCATCATGCTGTCTATGAAGAAGCATTCTGAATTATACCGAGTTTTTGAGAAGCCTGTCTTTAAAGCTTGCAGAGCCAAGTGATGAATAAAATATGTTACAAGAAAAACTGATTGATTTTGGCTGTTTATCACTTTATTAACTTTTTATTTTCTAGTACTCTGAACTGGTCCTGTGGAAAACCATTGAATTTTTGTCAGTGGCATGCTGTAAAAGAGAAGAAACTATCGGCATTATAAGTGGTATTCATATTTTTGTTTTATTTGTTTATTTATTCTTTAAATGTTCTTAATTACTAGTTCAAAGTCTGCATACTTTTGATCTCTGCGGTCTAATTTTTTCAAAGCTTGTATCGCATAATTTCATAATTGTCAATAACTTTTTTTTTTTTTTTTAGATGTTTACTTTTTTGTTTAGTTTATTTTTTTCTTATTTTCCAAATTGATTTATATGTTTTTTTTTTAGTTTTTTTTCCCTAAAGTGATGTTACTTTGGGGCAGTTAGTGACTATGTATTAAATTTTATAAATTTCATGTAAATTGAGAAAATTATTAGGGCTGTTCTTAAAAGAAAAAAAAGTATAACTTTTGGTAAAGTTACATCAATGAGTAAAACAATAAATATTTATACAGTAAAATTCAATGTGGTATTCTTTATTAAAGCATTTGACCCAGGCAACTCTTTAGTATATCATTTTATGTTATGCTATATTCTGTCATTTATTTAATCTCTATTATATGTAAATTTTTTATGTCAAGTTGCATATTTGACACCAAGTTAATAAATTGCTTGCAAAATCAAGTCTTATTTGCAACATTTTATGAAGTAACAATGAAATAAAGTATAAAAATCAATTTTTAGTCCCTTCAGATTAATTTTTTTACTCTGCACCCTCACTACCTCTTAAAAATATGTTGTAAGTAAAACCTTGAAACTCCTGTAACTTATATTATTATTATTATTATTATTATTAATGTTGTCACTGCTGTTGTTGTTTAAAATGTAAACTGTAAAATGCTACTTTCAGAGATGAGATTTAAGAATTTAGTTTAATATTCAGACCTTTTTCAATGTTTATAAAGAATTCATTTTTTTCAAAAATTTTCTGATTTTTCAGTAAGGCAAAATTGTATATAAGTAAGATAGATTTAGTATCAATAAAAATTAAAATATTTATTGCTCTTGAAATTCATAAGTATAATTGCTCAAAAGTTGTTTGGACATTCTTTCAGACTTTTTTTCCTTTTTTGTTAATCTCATATCTGTACTTTGGTACAAACCAAATCGAAAACTAGCCTACCAGTTTCGACACCATATTACATGTCACCATTAGTGGTAAAAACAGATGAAATATATTATTTTTTAAATTTTACTAATACAATATGTAAATGTAAACTTTACTTCCTTAGTAAATTCAGATTTTTTAAGTCTGCAGTATTCACAAAGTGTAATAACCTTGTCAGTGTTCACATGTTGTCATATGTATATTTGAATATTACTCAAAAATATCTTTAGTCTAGTTTTTAACTGACTTCAAGAAGATCTAGGTTATTAATTGGGGTCAGTACTCAGAGGTGTAGCAAGAATTTTCAGTGCCCGAGAACAAATTTGCATCACTTCCTTTTTACCAAAATGTGCTGGAAAAAGTTTTATATACAAATTGGTGCCTTTTGGATCCTGTGCCCTGGGACAAATGTCTCCCTCTAGCTACACCTCTGAGCACTGAATCCTTGTAATTTACCAGACTGGATATGAAAAGTATTTTCAAACTTCCGTTTAATTATTTCTTCAATTTGTTTATCTTCCACATATAGATGTGATCTTTGCTAAGAATGTTGTTATTTGATGATATTTTACTTGCTGTGCATGAAAAGTTTTTATTGCAAAGTTGTCACTTTATTTTTACCCAATTTTTATTTACCTAAAATATATTACAAGTCCTGAATATTTTCTATTTTTTAATTGATTGTAATAATTTGCAAATTTAACTCACCAATAGTAAGTAATGTGTTTAATATTTATTTTGTCACTATTAGTTTGATGTTTGTTATTACCCACAGGTTACTGTGATTCAAGGATAATTTTATTCCAAATTGCTTTGATATGGGATTTTCACTTCAATACTGTCCCCAATTATTCTTTTTTGTGTTACCTCACAAAATAAAATTTTGTGAGGTAAATCCTACAATATGTTCTTTACTTTTAATAAAGTATTTCGTGCTCTCAATCACTTTGCATATCAGTATATTCTAATATTAATAGAACATAGAGAACAGATTATTTTATAAAACAATACAAACATTTCTTATCTGTAAAATTAAAGTTTTTTTTTCCTTTTATTTTTTGCATGTAAAAAAATAGAATTTTTTTTTTTTTTGAGCTGCTATATTTAGGTTTTATTGCAGTTTTTTACCATTTGCTTTTGTGTTCAGTGGCAAAATTAGAATGTAAAAGGCAGCTTAAATTCTACATCTTTATTTTATTAATTCATTCATTTTTTGCATAATTTGTACAATTTTAACAGTAGGAGCCCTGTTTCCCTTCCCTCTCTTACTCAGAAGGTTACAGTATATGTAAATGTTACTTGAAAGTATTTATTATTACCATACATAAATATGGTAATAAGATATATGAAAAATGGTAATAAGAAAGTATTTATTATTACCATTTTTCGGTATGCTTTTGTGCTGTTCCAAAATTGTATTTAACCTGCTCCTAAAGGTGTTCCAAAATGTATGTGGATTTGCAGACTTTTTATTATAAAGTTATCCTCCTATTTTAATGAAACTATAAACAAAATGTTTTCTGAATCAAATGAAAAGATCTGCTGACTTATTCCTCTGTAAATTCATAACCTAGTTGAAAGTGTTAGGTTGTGCTTTAGTTGGAGATTTAAATTTGACACGAAGCCATGTACACACAAAACTAATTTTAACTAATTTTATTTTGTATGTATTTAACATAGACCTAGTTTATGCTCTAGTATATTCTAGCTGCCAACTCTTTCTGATTTTGAGCCTTTCTTCAGTCTTATTCAAATTATGGCGAGGGGGAGGGTACCCTTTTATTATTAGGATAGAATAGCAGTTATGTTTTAACTTTTATTAATTCTGTAATTACTTGTTGAAGTCATAATTTTTATCTTCCAGATGCTGTTAGAAGAATCCCTGAATGTGAAATAGTATTGAAGTACTGATATTGAATCCATTGATTGTATTTTATATTAATGCAACAATTAATGTGCAACAATTAAACCAAATTTGTAATAATTGTGTTGTGTGTTCACTGCCATTGCTTTTATAATTCATTCAAACCTGCATGGGTCTCAATAAGAGATATCTTCCACTTTTTTTCAATTCACAGGCTATTTTTTACTTCTGCAGTTATGTAATCGTTTGAATTTTTTAAAATTTAGAACACATTGTAAACTAAAATTTGCTAGGCTGAAGACTACTCTGGACTTGGAAGTTCCATTACTCATGTTTTTATTTAAGACTTTGCTTATATATTTTTATTAACTGTTTTTTCTTTCTTTTTTTTTGGCCCTCGTATTAATTGAACTTTGTTCTAACATACTAATGAGTTTTTCTGGCTTTACTTTCATTTATTGTTCTAAATCTGTTTTCAATAGTATAATAATTCTTGCATAAAATCTATATTAAAAGAACTTTTTTTTCAATTTGAGGTTTTTAAAAGATTAAGTAATTTGTAGCTATTTTGCTGTAAAAGTGAAATTGAAAGAAATAAAATCACACTTAAAAATAAATAAAGAAATGAATGTGTATATATATTAAAAAAATAAGAAATGGCTTTTATTTTGAAGTATGTATAAATTATGTTCAGAACAGGAATTTGGTTTTTTAAGAGGTGAAAAAATTTTTTCTTAGTTTCTGTGAATCACCACCCTCCCCCCCCCCCTCCTCACCCAGACAGTATCTATGGAGGTTAATATGGTTCACCCTCATGCTCTAAACTTCAATTATTTCTTTGCGTTATGGCAAGTCTACAAGAGGGGTGTCTTCTTGGGGGGGTGACTTGGGTGGTGAACTTTTTAAGGTATTCTAACCTGTATTCTTGCTCATGCCTCTAAACCTTAAATAATGGTTTTTGGACAAGACAAAAATGTTGAGGGGGATTCAACCAAATGGGCATTGTTGGGGAATTATGAAATAATTGGTTTTGATTTATATTATTTATGTATTGGCCTGCACAAAAATATTTCTTTACCCCTTTTCACAAAAAAAAAAGAAATCAATCAATATAAAGTAGTTTCCATTTTAGAAATATTTTATTCCTTTTTCTGGGGGGAGGGGGGGGGGAATAGAAAAATAGGCATTCTCTTAAATTTCCAAACATGATATGTACATTAACAGAGGTTATCAGCAGATACACTGCTGGCCACCCAAATTGCAACACCAAGAAAAACAAGAGATATCACAACAAAATTTATTGTGTAGATAACATGTTGACCAAGTAACAAATGATTAAATTTACAGCATTCTATGAAGCGTGGTTCCTGCCAAAATCAGTACCCAGAGTAGCCGCCGTTGTTGGAGATCACAGCTGCCACACGCCTCGGCATTGATTCAAAGAGACTTTGAATGTGTTCTTGGGGTACAGCAGACCAAGCAGCTTCCACACGTTGCCAAAGTTGATCTGGTGTGACAGCTGGGGATGAACTCTGGGTCAGTCGTTGAGCAACCATGGACCACATGTTTTCTATCGGCGAAAGATCCGGAGAGCGCGCCGGCCAGGGAAGCAATTCAATCTGGTGATTGACGAAGAACCCTTGGACAATGCGTGCCACGTGTGGCCGTGCATTATCCTGCTGAAATATGGCTGTTGGCAAGCCCTGAAGGTAAGAAAGGACAACTGGCTCCAACACCTCGGAGATGTAGCGCTGGCTGGTTAAAGTACCGGCAATGCGTACTAGAGGAGTGCGAGAGAGATATCCGATACCGCCCCATACCATAATACCCGGTGCAGGACCAGTGTGACGGTGCATAATGCAGCTATTCAGCATCCTCTCTCCACGGTGTCTCCAGACTCGAATCCGACCGTCGTGGTGTTGCATACAGAAGCGTGACTCGTCAGTAAAGAGAATTTCATTCCATTCTGTCGTCCACATCCTTCTTTCATCGCACCATTGGCGGCGGAGACGTCTGTGGTTCCGCGTCAGAGGTAGACAAAGCAACGGACGTCTTGCGGACAGACCATTCTGCTGTAAACGACGTCGAATGGTACGCGCAGACACTGGATGATGCGTTACAGACTGAATCTGCTGTGATATGGTTCGTGATGTGACTGAGCGGTCCGTCACTGCCATGCGTACAATCTGCCTGTCATCACGTGACGTGGTGCACTGAGGTCGATGCGGTCGATCACGTCTGTCCGTCGTACCCTCCTGCACCCAACGATCACATATCCGCATCACAGTTGTTTGGTTTCGTCCAATACGACGACCGATTTCCCTGAAAGATAACCCACAATCTCGGTATGCCACTATCCTTCCTCTGTCAAACTCGGATACTTGATCAAAAGATGATCGTTGTTTCCTACGAGGCATAATTTATCGTTTTTTTGAAAAAAAAGCAAGAAAAACACAATTGCTGTACTTGAAACCGTCGAAATCTCCAAGCCTTAAATAGCGCTTTGAGGTGGCGCCACAGGCGCGCTTGATGTGCGTCTGCGCTGACATTCTAATCATTTGCATATCTCACCTCAGCTAATGCATGTTGTAAATTTCATATTATTTGCATGCTTCCTTCAGGGTGTTGCATTTACGATGGCCAGCAGTGTATATTTATATTTTTGATTTACCCAACAATTAGTTTGTTTATTTATTTATTTTGGTTTTCAATTAAAGGATAGCTATTACTCTTTTAATTTATTTTTGTGTTTCATAATTCTTGTATTTGTTCGTATAAATGACTGAAATTTAATTTCAAATAATTTCTTTTCGATAACAATTCAATCATGTTCATTTCTTCTTTATTTAAAATTTAAAAAAGACTTGTTAATTGTAATAAAGTTGAAAAGAAAGTTTGAATAAATTATACTTAAAATAAAATCTATTTAAAAATCAAAATTATTAGTATTCTTTTGATTTTATGTAAATATCTTATCATGAACTTTTTTTATTGATTTGTTAATACTGTTGTAAGTGAAAGTTGTTCTGAAATGTACCATAGGTAAAAAATAAGCTTTCAGGGATTTTTTATTTCAGCAGGAGAAAAGGTAACATTGAACATATCAAATATTTCTGCACACTGTTGAGTCATGTGGATGTCCGAAATGCTTATTTCTATTCTTGTTTGATCACAGATTACCTCAAATGAAGTTATAGTACTGCAGACAAAGAAAATTCTTATAAATCTCCTGCTGATGGATTTTACATAGCTCAATGGCTATACAGATCACCTCCAAGCATTTTGAAACTTTCACTTATATTCCTGTTAAGTTTTGACTAACCAAACAAAACATAAACTGTCAACGAATTCTGTAACTAAATAGATCTAGAGGTTATGGAGGTTTGTTTTAGTAACCATGTGGAACTCTTGGGGGTACCTTTTAGTGATGCCATCATCTGATTATTAAAATGAAACTCTGTACTCCTTCTTAATCTGTTTAATTTCAGAATAGGCTGTTATTTTAAATACTGTATGTTCTGTGTCAACAGTCCACATTTCACTCACTGGAATGAAAGCAAGAATTTAAAAATGCATGGGGTCAGATATTACTTGTTCCATTGAGCTACGTAAAATTTATTTTCCAGCTGTTATTGATCATTCTGAACATGACAATAATCCAAGATAGCCCAGAAATAGATATCTAATAAGTTCTGGATATGAAATAAGTATCAATTTCTGATCATTGGATATTTTGAATATGAAATAGATAGCCACTTTTGGGATATTTGAGATCTTCTGGAAGTTTAATTATTATAACTATGCTACATATATACAGATCTCTTATAGACCTGTATATTATAGATGTTATTTACTCATTAGAGAGATCACACCTCAAATTTCTAATAGAGAAATCTATTTTATGTTGGACTTCTAATAGATATGCCCAATATCCAGCTATGATGTATTAAAGATTGCCTATGGGCAAACTTGGGGGGGGGGGGGTAAATGCGGCAAAAATATTTACTTGTACGATATGAAGAATATTTTCAAGGCGCTCGATATTGCAGATACATTTTAAATATATTTAATTTAGATTCAATAGCAGCAAAGTTTTATAATTTTTACAATATAATGGTTAAATATCAACTTTCTACTTTTTACCAATACTAGCTTTATTCCCAGTGTAATATTGAGTAAATATTAACCAAAAAAATTAAAAATGGTATAAAGTTATGTTAAAGTAATTACTTATCCATATTGAATATATTTCCAATGTATATCAAATACTATAAATGCATTTTAAATATATCTGAGGCAAATATTAACTTTGCTACTTTGTACGAAGTTACATTTGATACATTTGACGAAGTTACAGTTGATCTTTGTTTTCAATTTTTTTTAACAATATTGAGTTAACATTAAAAAATTTATCAATTGAGGACTACTTCAAAAATATTTCCAATACAACCCTGTATTAAGAATATATTTTTTGTATGTTAAATTCAGTGGAAAAAGGTATTAGTATAGTCATACTGAAAGTATAAAGTTATTTTGAGAATTTATCAGACCTAAATGCTAATTTTTACCAATATTGGAATTTTATTTACCAATATTGGAAACTGTGTTTATTCTCAATGTGTTCACTTACTACTTTGTACCATTATTGGTTTTTGATATCAATGTTTTCACAATATTGAGTTAATATTTAAAAGTTCATTGGTAGTGAAACTACTTCAGAAATATTCTCAATATATAATTAATATTTCAATACACACTTCATATGTTAATTAAAATTTTACAAATGATAATAACATTTTGAGCATATATCAGGGCTAAACTCTAGTTTTTACCAATACTGGAAGTGGTCTTTACTCTCAAAGTATTCACATATATGTAAATTTTAATAATTAAAAGTAATTAGTACTTAATAATATTGGAAATATTTCTAATATACACTCAATATTATTGACAAATTTCAAATACTTTAAGATTCAATAGTATTAAAATTTGACTTCAAATGGGCAAAATATTAAATTTATAATATTGGATTTTATTTTCAATGAATTCACAAGATTGGATAAATATTGATGCTATATAGAAAATATCTTTTAATATTTGCCAAATATTTAAAAAATAATAATAATCAATGCTGTTACCAGATACAGTCATATATATATATATATATATATATATATTTATAAGGAATTATTTTAATTTCCCTAAAATAGTGATAGCCAGAAGCAAGGCATATGCAAGGAATAAATCCAGGGCCGTACCCAGACAAAAATTTCAGGCAGGGTCCAAACCGTGGAAAAGGCAGAATTTTTCACAAAAAGACGTCATTATTATTATTTTATTAACAAAAATCAATTTTTTGGGAGGGGGGAGGGTCCGGACCCCTGGATACGGTCTCGAATAATCACCCTATAAAAAGTGACGGTCACTCTTAAAAAGGGTCATAGCTCACTCTTGATCAGAGCGCTCCACTCTTTAAGGGATGGCGTGCTGTCACCCTTTCCTTAGAGTGAGGCACTCTTTCCCGGAGTGGGTTTTTGAATTCTCACTCCTAGTCCAGAGTCAGAAATGTCACTCTTCAGAATAGTGATTTCTCACTCTATGGAGGTTGGCTGATTTTTGTCACGAAGGTAGGGTGATATATCACTCCTCAGCACTGGTTTTTCACTCTTGATTATTAAGAGAGAAATTATTAAGTTTCTCTTAAAGGTTGTAAAAACCCTGGTAAAAACATGTTTTTCCAAAGGCGGTGAAAACCGTAGTAAAAACCGGTAAATACCGTCCAACCCTGCTATCAAATAAATATTTCTTTCCAAAGTGCCAATAAGTATGTATGCATCATGTATTAAGTTTTAAGAGCAAGTAACATTAAAGAATTTAGATTGGTTAAAAGTTGATCGCCTAACGTATAAGTTATAATTTTTAAGCTCGTAGTAAATAATAATCATTCTTTTTTTCATATCTATATCTAAGGGTATTTTGCATTGATATTTTTATACCATACTCTTCACAAAAATTGATATTCGATTTAACGAATTGCTTCGATTTATCGAACGGATTTGTGGGTCCCAATGAATACGTTAAATCGAGGTTCGACTGTACTTGAAATTAGTATGAAAATTATGCGTTTCCCCCCCCCCCCCACCCAAAAAAAAAAGTCTCCCAAACTGCCTTACCTTTAAATTAGTAGGAAAAGTCCTCTTTTTATTCGCCGGTGGACACCCTGTAATAGCAAGAATTAAAAAAAAATTATTTGTTTCACTTTTAGAGTTAGCTGCAGAACTAATTTTCTATGCTCAGTTATTACGTTGCAAAGAAATAGCTATACAATCTTTCCAAAAAGGCAGAGAGATTTTTTAACTTCTGTACAAACGTACTACTAGAATTAAAAAAATGAATGTTGAAAACATGAGCATTTCCACAAGTTTCAATGAAATTTAACACTTCATGCATCGTTTAAAACATACAAGAGCAAATGATTTCTTTATAACGAAATAATTTTACTCCTTCAAAATATTCTTAGCAATATCTAAAAAACAATTTAATAGTCCCAAAAACTGAAATTAGTTTGTCCAATTGTCTCTCAAACTAGCAAAAGTGAAAAAAATATTGATCACAACATATTGATTGATAGGATTTTATATCATCCCAATATTTACTCAAAAACAAAAATGAGAACCATACATCATGCAATGTTTTCCTTATGACTGATATTCTTATCGAATTTTTGACAAAATTAGGTTATTTAAACTTACTGAGTTCGATTGCACCTAGATACACGCAAATGAACTAGATATGAATGTCACGGCACAAAATATCGATTGAACCTGGGCAACAAATGCATAATGAATAAAGCACTACCTTTCAATAAAATATCGATTGAACATGGGCAACAAATGCATAATGAATAAAGCACTACCTTTCAATAAAACTGAAAATTCAAGCTTCATTTCTGACTAACCATTTAGAGTAAATATGCTCAATAAAATTATTTTTTTTTTTTTCTTACACGCACATTTCAGACAAAGTATTATATGTTCTTAGGTTTTACGAATTTTACAGAATTCTCAGCACATTCAAACTAGAGATAGTTTTAAATTCTTCAAACGAGAGTTTCAGGCATCCAAGATCAAATAGTACTCGTTATTATCAAATAATCAAATTTCAGAATAGATGTACTGAAGACATATCGTCTTAATGTTTAAAATTTTCCCGATTACTTCTCGTGAACAATGGTTTTTCTACTCCTTTCTTTCGTTCTCTTTGGAAATAGTTTTTGTAAGTTTCTATCTTCTTTTCCCCTCGTATTATTTCTTTTATTTGTGTGTTTACGTGCTTCCGAATTTTGTTACTGTATTTAAAAAATATGTATTGTTTCGTTGCTGTGTTACTTACCAAATAAAAAAAAGTTGTTAATTCACAGTTTTTTTAAAAGTTCAGTTTATGTTTCCTTTCTTTATTTGCTGTTTTAAAAAACCCACTACCTTCTTTTTGCTACGTTCTTCTTCACTAACTCTTTCCCACTTTTATTCACTCTGGTATTCTCTTTTTATTGCGAGCGGGAACTTCCTTTTAATTTGCTGTTTTATTTTATTTATCTCTATTTCTCACTTTAATGCTTGGATGTGGGTTGGCGTTTCTTGCTGTTAACAAAAGATGGACCCTCTATAACGCCCTGAAACGTACGTACTGTGATGTTTTTGTGTAAGAGTGCTTTTAACAGTCATTTTTATTAGGTATAAATTTAGTTTTAAAAAAATGATAAGAAAAACATGTAAAACTAAATAATTTTTTAAAACAACTTCCCAGGATTGTTATAAAATGCTTATAATATCAGTGTATCTGTTTCTGTTCATGCTTTGACCTCTATAAATACCATTACAGACATGCAAAGTTTCAAAAACCAGAAAGTCTCAGATATCTTGATTTTCAGGCTGAGATTTCCTATGCACATATTTTTAGGGTGCTATGCGCATGCTTTCTCTACAACCACCCAGTGGCGTACTGAGGGGGCAACGGGGTCTGCCATGTCCCGGGCGTCACTCAGAGAGGAATCAAATCATCCGTAAGACAGAAGATTTAGCATACAATAAGAGGTGGGTAGCATCAAAAAGGTATCATGGACGTCTCTGCACCGTCACGTTTGACACAAAGAGACGTCACAGAAAGCATTCATTGACATCACATTTGCAGTGTGGAGAAGTGTAATGTACCCGTAGTGTCACTATCTACATGGTTGCTCTATGGCTAAAACACCAAAGTATATACGCGACAGCCAGTGGCGTAGCCAAGGGGGGGGCGTAGGGGGGTCATAACCCACCCCCAGAGGAATTTTTTGCCATACAAAATGTATATTCTTCACTCCCTTATCACAAACACCTATACATATATATGAGTTGAAGTAGTCGTAACCCCTCCCCCATGAAAAATTTCTGGCTACGCCCCTGCCGACAGCTAAGAAACATGCGTAATATAAAACATTCATTTATGATTTAGATGGGATTTCAAATATATTATTATTTGAGAATCAAATGCTTTGCTTCTTATTCCTGATCTACTACTTAAAAGGGAAAAAAACTGATCCATACGATTTTGATAAAGAAAGTTGATAAATGGCAATTTCGGAACAAGTTCTTAAAAAGCCGGAGGAAATGAAAAAAATTCCAGAGGCTCAAAATAGGGTTTTTAAAAAATCAGGATAGGATAAAATTCCTCAAGGAATGGGATAAAAAACTTAAAGCCAAAATCCCGAGACTTGGCACGGCTTTAATTAGATTGCGATGAATTTAAATATGCTGTTGGCATTAACCCTATTCTTGGCACAGTGTATCATTTAATACGTAGCACTTTCCAAAGATTTACAGCTGTTGTAAGACTGGCAGTATGCCTTTTGTGATAAGCTCAATAAAACTTAAATTAAGAAATAGATGATTTTTTTATAATTATATTTCCGTTACTAAGTTACACATTTAAAGTATAATTAATCAACATTCAAAAAAATATTGCTAATTACATGGTTAAGTACTGCGTGATTTCTATTGAAAATGGTGCATACAACATTTACAGTTATTATTGAAGGACACCCAAAATGTGAAATATTTCTTCATTATACTTTGTTGATATAACCCTTTGTGGTGCAGCCCTTTCCCAATCCTGAAAAAAGGGCAGCCGTTGCCATCGCTCGACTTAACTACCAGCAAGATGGCGGCTGATCGAAACGTTCATCGCGTGCCACAGATCTAGAGATCCTTTTTTGACGACAGCTGGCTGTGGTCTCTAGATCTGTGGTACGCGATGAACCTTTCGATCGTCAGCCCTCTTGCTGGTAGTTAAGTCGAGCGATGGCAACGGCTGCCCTTTTTTCAGCATTGGGCAATTTATCCAGCTGTCCTCGCATTCTTCCATTTTTCAGCAGGTATGAGTGCTGTTAAAAAGAATCGTGACCATTTTTGTTACGGGAAATGAGGTGCTAAAAAGTAAAGGATTCTCGTGGAGCTAGGTCACACGCAACTATTTTTTTATGGAAATCCAATCTATTCTTCGTGACTGGCAACAGTCAAAACGTCAGAGTTTGGTGTTCTCAGAGCGGGAACACTGCGCGTTAAAGGGTTAATGTATAATTAATCTACATTAAAAAAAATATTGCTAATTATGGGGTTAAGTATTGCGTGATTTCTATTGAAAATGGCGCATACAGCATTTACATTTATTATTAAAGGGCACACAAAAAGTGAAATATTTCTTCATTATACTTTGTTGATTTAAAGGATGCTTTAGTAAACATATCTTTAGTCGAAATTCAAAGCCAAAAACATAAAGGAAACAACATACGATTCTTGGGTATTGCATCTCGGCACAAGCGAAGCTCTTTTATAACTTAGATCCACATAAAAGATAGTAAAACGTCATTTAATGAAAGGAAACGACTACCCACGGTTTTGGAGGGATGATAAAAGACTCTGAGCACGGGGAGTCGAGAGGAAAGCTAATAATATATGTCAACTCAATCTGACGGGGGCAGAAAAAGAAACTAATGAAATGGTAGCTTAAGATGCTCTTGATAAGGTACACATTTTTTTTTTTTTCTGTCGAAAGAAATCTAACAGATAAAACGATGCTATTCATTGACACAATTCTACAAGTACAAGGATATCGGTAAGAATTATTCATTTTAATACACCAATATTAGAAACGCTAGAAAATTGGGGTCCTAGGGCCTGATTAAGGATGGAAGCTAGAGCAGACGTCACAGACACATTCAGTTTTGCGAGACGAGATAAAGCTCTGCAATTGCTATACGAGGCGAAACAGCCCTATTTTTCGTATCCCGTTCATTCCTACACAAGATTAACTTTTTGGGGTCCCTTGCTGAATTTTCTGAGTGCTTTTTCGATGAGAAAACACTAATAAGTTTAACACCGAGGCATAGTATTGGGTTTACAATTATATCTAAGTTCTTAAAAAAGCAGGTCCTGGCAGTGGCCTGGGGAAGAGAAGTAAGGAGGGCTATCAGCAGCGATATCAGTAGTCCAAGCCTTTGCACAGAATCAGTACGTGACCCTACCCAAAGTTTGACTCTCAACGTAGCTTCCAGCATCCCACCAACAAACAAACGCCCCTTTCTGTATACAGCAATAGGGAGTTTCTTCCTACGTTAACGCTAACGCTATCCGCTATTCGGGATACTCTGACCAATCAAGTTTCGGAATTTATTTGTGCGCATGCGTTGTACTGTTCCATGGCATTTAACGTTAGCGTTATCGTTGAGTGTGAGTGTGAGTGAAACTGCTGGGCAAAAATTTCCTATTGCCTCAGGTATGTTCTTCAAGGGCCCACTGGAAGGACACAAATGTGCCCGCGCTGGTCCCAAAAGCTGTACCAAAGGGCCAACTGGTGCGCTGGTCCCAAAATCTGTGCCAAAACATTCAAAAACGTCCGGTGCGAATGGTAGAAGGGCTCCCCTTGCCAGGAGGGAAGTCGGTATCCACGACCCTCCACGTTCTGTCATTTTTTAAAAAAATATTTGAATTCAGCTTTTATTCGGGGCTGAGTATGTATTAATGTCTGAAATAATTAAAAATTAAAATTTTGACATGTGTAGACTGTTCTGGAACCAATCAATAATTAATTATAGAAAAAAATGAATACCATTTAATTTTTGTCTAAATAAAATTACGTCTGATTTTTTCAACACGCATCTTTTCACTTATATTTTGCATGATATTAGATTTGAAAAATATCACTGTAATTGAATACTGTACACTTCACACAATGCTGTGCACACCAATGGCGTACAAACTATCAATTAAGGACAATTTCTACTTAGGCATTATGGAATAATTTAAAAGTAGTATGACAGAAAAGTTTTTTAAATTTTGGAATTTTCGAGAAATCAACTATAAAACGAATCTGATAAAGTTACATTAAATCTAAGCGTTTACACTCGATCATTTTATATAAAACCAGATCAACTGAGAAATCTTTGGTTTTAAGCAAAAAATTCTGTTGTAAATGCACGCTTTTACAACAGAAGGATGTAATTTTTCTGGGAACAAATTACATCCTTTAAAAAGTAAACTAAAATAATAGTGATAATACTGTACGAAAATAAAGCATTAATCAACGCATTGCAAACGGACACGACGGAAATTTATACGTCATTCTCAGGCCACTATTTCAGGAATTTTCTCTGAAAAACATGGTATAATTTTTTTAAAAAAGCGTGACTGAACTAGACATGCATGTTTATGCTTATATCAAAATTTACACTCTTCAATAGAAAAACTTGTTTTTTATTCAAATATTTATAATACGAATGTCAAAATTAAAGGTGACACCTTGAAAGTGTGCCTCAACATCCATGAAGAACAATACAGTGAAAACAGTTATTTATTGTCGAAAACCGTATATAACTTATAAAATAAAATGATGAATAAAATTCATAAAGCTGAAGGCACAATACGAAGAATTTGCAAGTCTAATAACAGTAACTGACAAACACTGCCACTCATCTAAAAATTCCTGTTTACACACTAATTAATGTTATAGTCGTTGTCAAACCAATATCTAATATTTTCGAAAAGTATAACTGAGATATTGAACAAAAACTTCCTCGTGTAAAATTTTATATGAAGTATAATACCTAGTACTACATACTGCGTACACCGTGTAATGCTTAGAGTCACATAGCAGTCTTTTTATATGAAAATTTGGTTAGTGAATTAGTAATAATATAGTCGAAATCTCAAAGTGCCCATAGAAGATATCGGTTTTGATAACGACAATATATATATTGTAAAAGTGTGTGCAAGCTAGTAATTGTCTAAATATGAAAATATTTTTTTATTTGTCAAATATTAAAACAATAAAAAAATAGCCTTAAGTTAGTTTTTAGTTTTTGCATTGAACTTTTCTATTTTTAATTTATTAGTAAAGTATCAATTAGTTTGTTTTTTAATAATTTATAGGAACCGTTGATTTCATATAATTGTATGATTAACAAAATATTATTTTAGTTTAATTGCGATTTATAAATTATGCATAATTTTATTTAAACAATATTCAATAACAAATTAGTAGCTCATTTCAAAAACCCCATAAATCATGATTTTCCCGAATACAGTCTAATGCAAATTTTAAATATTTTTTCATATCAATATTAATAAAATAGAAATATTACATAATTATTATAATTACTCAAGTAAACCCAAAAAAGTCTGAAAATTCACATATTTTGCGTGTGTTTTATAATTTTCATAGAATTTTGAAAAGTTGTGACTTAAAGTGGTTTTGGAAATAACCTATTCAAATAATTGTTGCCATGATTAAACAAATACATTTATAGTTATATTCGGGCATCATTAAAACTGCCGACACTTTTAAATGTTAGCTAATATTTGAAAGAATATATAATTTCGTTAAATTCTACTTTCACTGCGTAAAATAGAAAATCTTAGACAGGTACATTTTCATGCCATTAAAGAATTTGAAATGAGGTAGAGGTAACTGGTTAAGGCAAAGCTACTCGAGGGCTATCTGCTCACAGGGGATGCTTTAGGTGGAGGACTTTTACGGTTTGAGTGTGAAGGTCAAATGTTCAGTGTTTTATCCACTCGTCCAAGGTTCGACAAAGTTTAAAATGAAAAATGATTTAAAAAAAAACTTATAAAGCTGCATACATTCTTCAAGGACAGGTTTATAAATCTGACAGGAGGCGGAAAAGGATATATATTGGCGCGGTTCATAATATTTATAAATTCCACATAGAAAAAGAAAATTTTGAAGTTTCTCATCAGAGTGTTACAGAGTGGCAACCGCTTCAATATGAGAGAAGAGATTTTTTTTTTTTCCTGGGAAGGGTGAAACCGAATTTAGGTTAATGGGGCGTAGATGCTTGGAGGAGAAAAAAAAAAAGAAATGGGGAGAGATAGAAGTTCGGGGAAGGAGTGCAAAATTGAAAGCAAAATGACCAATGAAAGAACAGATGCATTAGAAAAATGGATTTTGAAAAATGGTTTTATGTTTCGAAAACATATTTTGATCGATATAAGGTACTTCTAAATTCAAGGCATCGCTTATTTTCCCCCTCACCAGAAAAAAACTTGAAAAATATTTTTTTAGTTTATACGAATTTTTATAATGATTTTATCTGAAATAGAAAATTTCTTTGATTTTCCACCATTACTGAAGATGAGATTATATGTACATATACAGCAGACGAAATTTTGGGCCCTTTTTGCGGCATTTTCACAAAATTACAATCGATTAAAACGCCACTTCACAAAAACACAGTTGATTAAAACGACACTTCACTGGCATTTTACTTTATTTGTTTTAATTTACCTGTTTACACGTTACCTTATTTATTTCAATTTGTTTTGTAAATTACTTTAAGAAAAAAAAGTGACTCTTACAAAAATTTTTATGAAAATTCACAAAAATTGATGTTGTAATTCACACAAAACTAAATATTTAAATTTTCAAAAATACGCCGTTTTCACAAAAATGGGACTCTGGAAAAGATTCCTAGATCGACTGATGATATGTTTATATTATATACATACATATAAAAGAATTAAGGGTAAAAGGGCAATGAAAAGAAATGGTTTGGAGGTTTTTCAATACAAGTTATTACTAAACAAATTCAGCTACTCTTGCCATTAACGGTCTTAGTACATTTACTTATTTATTGTGTTTATTAGCAAATAACTACTATAGAACTTGCTTTAAACTGAATCAAAACGGAAGCGAAACATTCTTGTGTTATGGCCAGACACAACTTTTCTATGAACCAGGGAATACGAAAGCAAAGCATTTTCTGCTCAAGACAAGTTTCCGTTTAATTAAAAGGTTAGTTTCATTGTGCACTCTTGTGGTAAAAATGTAAAGCATACTTTTATTCAAACAATTTTTTCAGAACTACATTTACATTGATAAAGCACATTGCCGACTATGCTTCTTTAAATGTGTAATGTAGTAAGTGCACAAAACTTTCAAATCATATTAAATTTTGATTTAAAAGTTAAGGTACATTGTAATTTTGATTACTTTATTTGTACAGTAAAAATCGGAAAGGGGGGGGGGATAAATTTTTATTGAAATTATGGGCTTAGTACACGATTTTTGTTTATATCAATTTATCTTTTGTGAGAAATACGAACCTCGCAATAACGACATATCACATTTTTATGAAAATTGAAAATGTAAGTCAAATAAGAACTAGAAAATATCAATCGTAAAATAAATATTGATGGAAGTTTTGAACTTTATCTCAAGCCTGTATAAATATTCGAGGATTTGTTTCCAGCATCCCGACTGTAATGAATACATTCCACAACAAAATTTAAGTTTTTTTTTCTCTGCCACAACGTCCAATATTGACCGCAACTTTCAGTTAAAAAGTGAAACACCTCGACAACATCTAATATTGACTCAGTAAAGGAGTAAAACATCTCAACAGCTTTCAGTGATATAAAAGAACATTTATTCAAGGTCTTGCCTACCAACACAAAATTCGAAAAAGAGATTATATAAACTATAACAGATTAGTAACTAAACAATGTCTAACGTAGATAAGATAACTACAAAAACTCTGCAACTGAACAATACTTCAAGGTAAAAACAAATGCTACTGTTCGTTAACCTTAATAACGGCCACCAGATAACACCACAATAGTCTAGATAATATGAGTTATTCTGAATTAACAGGTGATAAAATCCTCAAATAGTGTTGTGGGAGCTGGAGTAGCAACATACGCAAACGTCATTCGACTTAAGAAATATAACGTAAACGACGCTGATTATTAATATCTCTCATCAAACTAGGTCAACTTCCTTCGGTTTCTGAATAAAATTTTATCACAGAAAAGATTAGACGGGAAATATTTTTGAAACAGAAGTAATATGTTTGTCCAGGATACCAGTACATATGTAAACTGTAAAAGAATACATAGAGGAGGAAAAGCCAAAGACAGCATTTGTAACTTTAAAGTGAAACAAGAATATAAGTCATGTGACTTATAGCACTCCCAAGAACTATTTTATTGTTTCCCTTCTTCTCTCGTTTTGCTTAGTCGTAGAAAAGTAAATACATGATTCTAAGAAACACATGGCGATAAACAGCTGAATCCGTTAGTTTTCTTTGCCTATGCTATTATCTTAGCTTCAGCTTCCTATGAAAATTAAAATAGGACGCTCAGCCAACTTATTTCTCCTTTCTGAAAAAAAAACGTAGAATTGAGTTATAAATGAAAACTAAATTTTCATAAATGAAGAAAAAAATACACGACAATTTTGCAAAAATATAGAGTTTTCTTTCCAATGTAGAAAAAATTTACTACTTTATTGCTTTTTCAAAGCAAAATATTAGCCTCATTAATTTCTCAAAAATTTAGTTGTAAATCTTATCATAGGCTTTTATAGCTAAAATTTAACTTATGTTTATGCATTCCAATGTGTCCAGCTTGTGCTGGAGAATAGTACGGTTGCTGCAAGTTTAGGATGTACGTATGAATTCTTATTTATAACTACAAAGAATCTTATGATAAATGGTAAGTATAAACGTGATTAAAATAGAAATTAAACGATTATATAAGACTATCATAATATATATTTCCATTTAAAGTTTGCGATCATCATAACTCTACAAATAAGTGGTGCATTTAGTGCGGGGGCGACCCCCCTCCCCTCGCCCCATCGAAAATGTAAAGCATCTGTTAAAAAACAGCAATTAAAAAATTTAAATTAACTCTAGTAACAATAAGGTTTAAAACACTGTATCACCCCCCCCCTCCTCCGAAACGGAAACCTATATATACTGCTACAAATATATACAAAAAGTTATAGTTATGTAAAATTATATACAAAAATCTCAGAGTCATACAATCTTGGGAAAAAGACATTCACGCTCTTCAGATATGAGGAAGTACCAGCGAATGTAACCATTAAACTGCTGCATTATGAAAGCATAGGTCCCCAAGATGGATAAAAAAATATCGGAGGGTAATACTTGTTATTTTGTTTTATAAATTTAAAGACGACGCAGCGCAGATAGTATTATTGAAGTAAATGTTTGCGTAAAATGTTTGACATGCTTTTAAATTTAAATAAGAACTGCATAGAAAAAATCTAAAACTGTAGAGGCAATTTTTGGAGAGTTAAGTTGCTTCGAGCATAAACTAACCACACAACTCAAAAATTTTACGGCACATTAAGTAATTCAAAATTTCACAGCTTAATAACACTAGAGTCATCAACCCGCTAAAGCATTCCATTCATTAACGCACTGACAGGATATCCTGCCAGTAACATTAACAATTCTTTTATTTATTTATTTATTTAAAGTCCTCCGACCAAGGACACTCACTCCCGCTTACGCAGATATGCCTCCGTGCAGGTAGGTTTGCCACAGGAAAAAAAAAATTCTTATTTCATTTAATTTGTTACCTTTTATAGTAAAATCTAATAAATAAATAAAAATATAATCGAACCTCGAATTAACGAATTGATTGGGACCCACAAATCCGTTCGTTAAATCGAATATCAATTTTTGTAAAGAGTATGGTATAAAAATATCAATGCAAAATCCCCTTAGATATAGATATGAAAAAAAAGAATGATTATTGTTTACTGTTAGCTTAAAAATTATAAGTTATACGTTAGGAGATCAACTATAAAATTATCTAAATTCTTTAATGTTACTTGTTCTTAAAACTTAATGCATACATACTTATTGGCACTTTGGAAAAAAATCCTTGATAGTGCTTTGTTTTGACTTTCCTAAGCTTTTTGTCAATATTAATTTTGTGTGCGAAAAATTCGTAGTTTTATGCGCGAATTTTGTTCGTTAAATCAAAGCTAAAAATTCGTTAAATCAGAGCCTTTTAGCACCCTTTTTGTCGGTACAGAAACAATATTCATTAAATCGAAGTACGTTAACAGTAAATAAAAAAAATCTGGAACTTAGTGGGTTAACAAGAATTTTAGAATTTTAACTAATGGATATTCAGATTTGATGACTTCATTGACAGACTATCATAAATTCTGCCGTTTGTGCATATTAAAGACATAATAGCAAACTCCCAACGCACTTTCTAATTCTTTATATTCAAGTTGATCAGGTAATAATTAGTTTATTTCTCCATGAATCACTTTTAAAAATCTGTTTACAAGGAGTATGTTCAATAAAGGAGAAATCTGTCACGTTCCGGAACACAATCCTGAGTTAGAGAGCCCGCGTCCGGGCTCCGACTGAGCCCATCTCCTCTCTCTAGTGGACACTTGGCGAAAACTCTCAGTTCCAAATCAAAATTTTGGATTAAATATTTGGATATATTTTATGTGAAGTGCCATCAACTCTCTAGTCAAGTGCACTTGACCTGAAGTGACGTCATTTCCAACTGTCAATTCCCTAACAGAGCCACGGAAACACAATGGAAATCACACCAGACAAAAAAAAAGAACCAAAAAGAAATCAAGAGTTCATTTGCATACGTCACCTCTGCCTCTCCTCCGTGGTAGAAGGCACCCTCTGCAACTTGCGGTGCTGATTCATCGGTTCGTATCGACAATCCTTTTTTAGTTTAGCGCACCGGAAGGGTGATCCTGAACTTGATCATCACGGCAGACGAGAAAATTATTACGCGCACATCAGACACGATGACGAAGTCCAGCAAGTGAAGCACTATTCGGAATGAAAGACAGAACACCGACTGTTCTCTCGGCCAGAAGTGAGGGGAAAAGAAGGAACGAGAGGGGGAAAAAAATAAAGCCATTTTTGTGATGATTTTCTTTTGCGATCTTTTGTGCGGCGATATATTTTTTTTTCTCTTTTGTTGTGCATGGCAACACGCTCCAACGATTCCAGGCCAGTTACAGTTACGAGTGCGACGGAATCCATTTACCCAGCGAGACATAAGCGTTTTTGCTGTTTAAATTGAGTTCTCTGCAAAACGTTTTTATTTATTTATTTTTTTTAAAGCTGTAAACATTTGTAAAAAGGAAAAAAAAAACTATTAAATGAAATCGTTCTGTATAAAACAGAACATGTGGAATGCTAATAGGCTTTTTCCGTACACAAATGCCGTGTATATGCGAATCATTGTTTTTAAAAATTATTTATTTAAATGGATTTCCTTCAAAATGGATAGAATATCTGGCTAACAAAACTTCCTGTTAATAATCTAGTAGTATTTGATTTCGAATGTAATGAAGAGACTGACTTATGTTGTGACTGAATTTGAATAAGAGTTATTATACAATAACATTTATTTTACACACATTCCTTTTAAAAAAGTATTGCCCCCCCTTTTTTTTGGGGGGGGTATATAAAATAGTTAACAATTTTAGGAGTATTTGGGAGTATTAAACGATAGGAGTATTTGGTTTCAGGTGAGTCGGGGGAGGGGGGGGATAGCATAACGAAAAATGTGTAAGGCCTTGAAAGATTCCCAAACCACAAGCTTTACGGGGGTTACTCTTACACTGCAGAAAATAAGATACACTATCCCTAAAAAAATGTCAGTCACGTACTGAAAAAGTTAAAAAAAACACAGAGAAAGTAAAATTTTATAAAGAATCAGGTTAAAAGCAAGATTTCTATGTTTTCAAAATAATTGGAAGAGGCTGAAATTCAAGAAACACATACCGATATGTGTAAGTTTCAAGCACAGTGTGGTCGTATTACAACATAATGTGTAGCATCGTTTTACCAGTTATTCCACATGTTCCATGACAGCACACTGTGATGTAAATTTACAACATAATGTTGTAAAATTATAAAAATTTACAGAAAATCCCTTAGGGGAATTTATAAGACCTGCAGAATTACGAGGCTTGGAACAAATAATGTACAAACGCGATAAGAAGAAATTTTAGCCTAAA
Organism: Cheiracanthium punctorium; assembly: GCA_038373885.1. NCBI lineage: Eukaryota > Metazoa > Arthropoda > Arachnida > Araneae > Cheiracanthiidae > Cheiracanthium > Cheiracanthium punctorium. The sequence goes on from JAWZYV010013915.1 coordinate 98,653, forward strand.
TTAGCAACCTACGTTCTGCAGCAAACCACACTCTCATGCTTGCGACAGAACAAAATTTTCGAAGATCCTCATTACTAACTTGGCGGCTTTGCCCTCTCGACTACAATGTGATACCTCTGATATTGTTACAAGTTGGCTGGGAATAGACCCTTGCAGCTTTTTCAGTTTTTTTTTTTCTTTAATTATAGATATTAAAATTTGATAGCTAAAACGCACCTAATAAAAATCATTCTAGCATGACTATGTTACACATTTAAAGAAAAAGAACAAATATATAAGATGACGAAATAAAAGCAAGACTGAATTAAAAGAATAAACAAATTTTGTATCTGCTTCTCTATCGATGAATACTGAATAGCTACAAATTATAGTGATATGTATAAAAAATATTCTACATTAAAACAAAAGTATTTGATATTTTAAATCGTAAACATCAATCTCTTAAATAATCAGGTATATTATTGATTAAAACTATATATCATTAAAATAGCAATTATAATATTTTAACGATTAACATTCTTCGTTGAAGGAAGAAACCTTATACAGTCGATATAAATGGGCGACATCCAATTCTATTGTGCTTAATGTAGTAATATGATATGCCATTTTCCAGTTTAATGTAGTTATATGTTATTTCAGATTTCTATTTCGATGCAGTTTTTGGGATTGTAATGAGGTTAATTACAGTTTTGTCCTTTTGTAATTATATTATTTTAATACTTTTTTTTCTCATGCTCCAATCTCATACAGCTTTGATGCATGGGTCCCAATGAAGTGTAATTAAGTGCAGGGACCGATCTACACACTTGGGGGCCCAGGGCACAGATACTTTTGGGGGCCCTGCACAAAAATTTTCCGCAGAATATTACTTAATTAAATTAAGTTAAAACCAATTATCATTCCTAAGTTAAACATACGTAAACATTTACAAATCAGTAAAATGTCACGACAGATACCACTTATATGAATTTTTCGATTTTGAAATGTTTTTATGGGTATTTACAGCCGTCACACACCTTTGGAAAGATAAAAGGAGGAGCACGTTGAGGTGTCCGAACGAATTTGCGAATATCGAATCGAATGCATAATTTTTTGCGTTACATGTTACATTAAATTAAAAATTTTGAATATTTGTGATGAAATGAAGTAATCAGAAAATTTTCTCTTGAGAGATAATTTTAGTAGCTATTATGATTACATAAAAGGAAGTTTAGGGGGCCCCTCAAAATCGGGGGCCCAGGGCACGTGCCCCGACGTAAATCAGTCCCTGATTAAGTGCTTTTGCAATAGTTATAAAAAATATTCTAATGATAATTTGTATTTCTGAATTTCTAGAACGTTACAAAATAAAGTTTGGGCTATAGTACAACATGCATTTGCCACTTGGGTATGCCATTTTGCAATCAGGCCAGTTCAGAAATATTATTTCGGCTGACAGCAAAAATGAAGCCTTCGAACTGTAACAGGTTAACTGGATTGATTTCAGTACTATTCAATTTCATGTTAAGAGTTTAAAAAAAAATCTTAACACAAAATGAGTTGATTTTTTTAAATTATGATTAAAGATTTAAAATTAAATATGATAACGTTTCTTTCTTTCTTTCTTTTACTTTCTTAAGTGGTTTAATATATATTATTTTTTTTTTTTATATAAATAAATAATTATTACAATAGAAGATTTGATTTAAGATTTGAAGTTTCTTTTGTAAAGGTATATTATTAATATATATTTATAGGTTGTTTTAATTGAATTAATTTAATAGGTTGTGAAAGGAATTAAAAAGTTACTTTAATTGAATTGCTAATGATAGTACTATTTGTTCTGATTATAAAGAAAAGAGATAGAAGAAGAATTCATGTTAATTCTTCATTAGTTTGCCTGGCTCTTTTAATTTTTGTTAACTATGTTGTATTTATAATTATGTCAAAGTAAAACATAATATTCAATAAAACTATTTAAAATGTAAATATTAAATCTGATTTTAATTGTTTTTCTCGTCTTCCTGTAATTAGTCAGCTGGATCACGCTTTTTTAAATCACGTCCCGCTTTTTAATCGCCAAAGTCCCGTAAATTCGTGAATAAAAGTTGGTAAGCCTACTAATCAGTATCACGTGGCTATGAAATATCATACTGAATACAGTTAAAGCTTTCATTGATCTTACAACATATGTGATGTAAAAATCACAGAAAAAAAACCAGTAAGTTTTTGAGTTTAAATTTAATGCAGGTGTCTCAATAACAACAGGAACAGCACAGCAGTAATTATAATTTATTTTCAATGAAATTTTTATTGTGCTTTCGTCTATGACCCTTAGCAACAAATTTTCCTTAAGCTAATGAAACAATATTTTTGTACTTCAAGGTCACCAAAAGACGTAGACTACGGTAAAATCAATTTCAGAGAACAATCGACCATACATTCTTTTCGACAGAATATCTGAACTATTACGTTAATAGGGGAAAATAGCAACAACATGAATCTACAATATTTGAATTGAAAAGTCCTACTTAAAAGCTAAAGTTTAAATTAGAAAAAGATTGATGTTGTCTTCAGACAGCAACAGCTGGTGTCTTGCCAAGTGTTTCGACACAAGAGATAATTTTTGAGCTGTATCAAACTTTGTTATGTAACAACTTGCAAGATATTTGAAAATTTAATTATAATTTTCAGCAGATGTCAAGACGAAAATTCAGTGACAATTACTGCACAGTATTGCTCTATCGATGGGTTAAAAATGTCGGCATATATCTAGACAAAGCAATTATAAACATGTTACCTACTTTATCATAGAGATTATGAAAAAAGCTTTTCACTCCTTACAAGATGGCCATGATTAAATGAAAAGATTGATTACAAAAATGCCATTGGAGAAAAAATTTGTTCTAAATTATTTTCAAATTTACTAAAAGGAAATATACTGATTTTTAATATAATGCAGTGGTAAAATTTGCCTGAAACAATACACTTTTTCTGAGAGACAAAAATTTTGATCCTATTTATTTATTGAGAGGCATTATATACGGCTATCCCAAATTAAAGTTACAAACACATTTTTTTGCAATAAATAAAAATATTCCTCACTATTAGTTTAAAAAGTGATTATGTTTAGTGTAACTTCGAAACGATTGCAATTTATGATTTTAATGCCTGCTTAATAGTGAATAGGTTTGCTTCAAAAAAAAAAAAAAAAAAAAAAAGCGAATTTTAATGTAACGGCAATATGAAAATAATCGCTTGCACATACAGTTTCTCTGCCTAAATAAATAAATAGTTTTTATGTACAATAAAACACCGGCACATAACGAATTTCAGAGAAAATTACAAAAAATTAATAATTCCGAAAGTCCTCTTGGTGGTCGCTAGCAGTTTCCGAAGGCTATAAAAATTCGGAAGTCCCAACATTCTGACGAGGATCTAAATTGACGAAAAAACTCCAGGTAAATTTGTGTTGTGTTAAAACAAACCTCTAAGAGGAGTATGTGTCTAAAAAAGGGTGCCTCCTTGGGTGGAGGACTTCTTAGGGGATTCTTACTCATATTCAAGTTCCAACTGGTGAAAACCTCCCATATCTCCAGACCGTTAGATGGACACAGTGTGATAGGTCAGAATTCTGGACTTTTACACTTCAGCCATCTACCAGTGGATAAGGCACTGAAAGCCTTATCCACTAGGCCATGGTGGTGCCCGCCAATACCAGGAAGGGCGTCAATAGATCTAAATGACACATTCAGTGACGTAAGTTGTCCTCTCCTGCCAAGCAAACAAACCTTAACCTTTAATTTATGCAACTTGTCTCCCCTCCCAAAAAGTCCTGGGCCATGCTAATGTCGATACAAATAACTCTTCTTCACTTTTCATGACTATGGTTATTGTCAGGCAAGTTAGAAAGCTTTGCTGCCCAACTAAAATTGCAAGATTTTCTTATCAAACTCTACATTTCTTTCTCTTAGAAGGAAAGAACCAAGAAATAAATGTTATGTCCCCTCTAAATTTTGTTCACTTCGATCGATTTAAACAGGTACTCACTTGTTCTGGAATTCCAGCCTAGCCAAGAGCTCCAGGTCTTCCTTGGAGCATGGCGTGGTACCTCCGGGTGAAAGCAACAACGGAACCTGCTTCGAGAAATCCAAACCTCCGTTGGGAACGGCTGCGGAGGGCTGTTCCGCCGACGTCATCGGGTTAACAGGGTCGGATTCGAGGGAACAGTCTGCGTCAGGGCCATCGCAGACCGGCGGTGCTGCATCCACAGACACGGTGGGAGTTTCGCTGCAAGAGAAATTCTTGTTGTAGACAATGAACGAAAAACTGTACAATTGAATAAAAAAACTAGATAAATTTGAATTGTACAAACTTTTAAGTTTTAGATCCATAAAGAGGAAGTCCCAGCAAGGGCCATTTTTTTTTACTTACGATTTTCTCGATCAGTTCATTTGGAAATTACTTAGTATATAAAACCTTGAAATTTGGTGAATAGGTAGGAAATGAGTTCATTATTTTGACCACCCTCGTCCCCAACCTTTCCCAAGTGCAGCTCTTTGCCCGTTTCCGAGATCAAGAAACGATTCAGAACTCATCATGGGAAGGTGGCTACCCAGCAAGTTCTACCCAATGCCCAGCCCAGTCACCGAACTGTGCTATATAAGTCTTGACTTACTGAAAATTGGATTTGTTCTCAAACGACGACATGATTGATCTAGAGGCTACCGTTATTATAATGAGGCCATCTCTATTTTTTTTCACCAGAACACGCCTTTGATGCCTCTGTCATAAGTTTGACTCACCTCTCGACCGATTGCATGCGGCAAGGGATTGGAGATACTCTTTTAAAGTTTGAATTTGGAATGGTAACGTCTTCAATCAGAAGATTCCTCAGATCATTCTCAGTAAAACTTGATAGAACTGGAGGTTCAGAAAGACATGATTCAGTAAGCGATGCCCAATCTATTAAGCCAGTCTATTTCTAGGCTTTGAAGTTAAACATTCGAGCTTTAAACTGGCGAACTTTCTTTATTTTTAGAAGAATCTAAGCTTCTTTCTTTACTAATCCACTGGAAAGAAAGTTTCCTAACAGCAGGCCTCTCATCAATTAACATTGCAAGTAAAATGTTCTCGGAGATGTACGAAACAGGCGTTATTCGAAATAAAGGGGTCAAACTTTTGTTTTCATTCCTCTGGTAAAAACCTGGAGTTCTGGATAATTTTCTACACGTGTTTTGCACCATTTGTAATTGAGGAATCCTGTTTAATCATAAGCCATCCGTCGCAGATGCTTCCAGAATGTATTCTACGAGGCTTCTTAATGCTGGTGATGGTTTTTCTGGTCACGACATTACAGTCACAGAACCTGGCTGGCAGTAGTGAGCTGTCTCGATTGAACCAGGTATCTGGATCACATCCTGTTAACTCCAGGGAGCATTGTTCATCTATATTAGTTTTCCATACACCCAAAAGTTACTTTTGATCTATACTCGGATCTTTAGCCGTTACAAGAGGTAGGTCAAAATCCATCTTTTGAAAATTAGCGATTTGCATGCTCTTTACGCAATCGCCCAGAGTTGTTCGGATTGATCCAGAATAGGAATTTGGGCAAGTAGTAATTTCCCGTCAAGGTTCTTCTACTGGTTGGCCTGTGTGTATGTACAGTAGAGCCTCGATTCATCGTTTTTCATGGGGCACGTAAGACAGAACGATGAATGCGGGAAAACGACAAACGCGGGTTAAGTCAAAATACAAATAAAGCAATGTTTTTATGAATACACGCAATGACTGCGTACCAGCAAGTACTAATTTGTTACAAAATTGTAATACAAATAAGTGGAAGATAAAAATTGATACATATTAAAAATAAATCACCACTCTTATGTTGGGTTTCAATTTTCAAATTAAAAAGTACATTTTCAAGATTTGCATTTTTCTGGACCTCTAAGTACTGTTATTACTTCAGACAATCTTGGGTACTAGTGTAGGCTCAGCGTCATTGGCGTGAACATTATCCTCTTTTTCGCCAGTATTTTCATTTTTTGCATCATCACACATTTCTTCCATAATTAGGATACTGCATGCCTGAACGTCTTGATTAATGGAAATATAATTATTGAAATTCATGCAATACACATCCTCTTCAACACGCAACCACTTTTCATCTGATCATCAGCAAACCAAGAAATCATACCAAGAAACAATTATAGTTAGTATGCCATATGAATCCACTTAGCCTTCAATTTTATTTTGGTCAGGAGAAAAAAAAAAAAAATTTACAACGATGAACACGGGAAAGTCACTTTTTGGAGAACGATACATGCGGGTTTCTTTAACGCTATTCAAATTATAATTTATGCGGAGACCATAGAAATAAAACGATCAATACGGGAAAACGATGAATGCGGGAACGATAAATCGGGGTTTCACTGCACTATATATATATATATATGAGGAGGGATGGTATTAACATTAGGACATTTCACTGTATTACACCCTTCAAGTGATAAAGTAATAAAATGATTAAAATTTTAAGTAGTCTTGAGAATAAATCAAATTACTAATGGGTATTAGAATGGAATAGTGCTTAATTATCAGTTTTTACAATAATTTCACAAGTCGTTATTTTGCAAAAATGTCCTTTTAAAGAGTTTTCTGATATTCGACCCCCCCCCCCAACACACACACTGCTGAGTTAGAAGACATGTACTCATCCGAATATTTCCTTACTTTTAATATTCAGCATATTAGATTATTTTTGCACAGAATTAGAACGCATTTGTAAGCATTTTTATTTTAAACAAGAAAACTAAAAAATGAATTTTGGTTCATCAAACTTTTTAAATAGGTGAACGCTCAAAAGTGTCCATCTTTTCCAGACAACGTACAGAGATTGACGACAAACCTATTAAAACATAAATCAGCTGATTTCTTTTTTTCCGGAAGAACTGGTCATAGTTTGCTTTTCTTTTTTTTTTGTTTGTTCATTTCTAAAAGCAGGAAATGTTTGAAAGGTAGTAGCGAATATTTGCGGTTTCTGAGAATGATTCATCTGCAACACCTGACACGAATAAATACAACCGCATAATTTTCCCGGAACACTGACAAGGTAAGAATTTCCTCAAGTAATGTCTATTATTAAATTCTCAAACGATTCATCAGATTTCATTGGCACGTTACGTGCTGGTTCCGTTTACCATTTTGCATATAACACTTCAAAGGGGTAATCACGACAAAAGTTCATTACATTTACCTGCTTGGATATTTTAATACATTCTAGCTTGAATAAAAAAAACTTGTATAACTAGGTTACGTAAGACAATAAAAAAAAGGAGTGGAATATTTTCTACTTAACAGCAGAAATACATCCCATAATTCACTGTGAATGGAGGCTACTTGTTATCTTACTATACAGCTGACGAAATAAAACAGGGTTTCTACAGATTTCACAGCTTTTGCTTCCCTGACATTTATCAAGCCCCCTCACTTTATCTAGCGCGCTTTCCCGAATTTTGTGTTTCTATTTTTAGCATGACATCCTTTAATTAATAATTTTTTATATATTTTACCCCCTTTTTTACAAATAATAATAATGATAAAATTAATATATACCAGAATCTTATTTGACATCACTGGACACTGGATTCTAACAAAAAACCATGTTTGATAATAATTTAGGATGAAATTAAGCCTATTTCAACTGCACAAGATATGCTCATAAAGAACACATTTTAAAATTATTTATAAGGTCGAATGAGAAAATGAAAATAAAACAATTTCTATACTTAGGTTCAAACAGCCAATATTTCCTTGATTTGACTGCAAAATTCAATTTTTCTTGCATTTCCCTGACCTTTCTTCAATTTCTGCTAATTTCCCTGACTTTTTCCCCCAAATCCCTGACCAAAACTCATTTCCCCGATATTCCCTGACTTTCCAGGTCTGTAGAAACCCTGTAAAATGACTTGGTATTATAAATTTGTGCTTACTATATCAGTATAGTCTTATTAAGATGTGGAATATAAGGGATTAATTGCAGATGCTATTTAATATATCAAAACGAACGCTTCAAACAGGACAGATTTAGATGTACTGTTATACGCATACAATTTCTCTGCTTCAAACGGATGGCTTTTTATAGACTTCTATTAGAATTAATAATTTGAAAGAAAAAAGTGCTCTTGATTAACGTAATAGTATGAATTTTGTTACATTAAAAAAAAAACTTTTTCATAAATCGCAAAAATTTTGAATCAGTACATTTGAAAATAAAATTACAACGTATGCCACTGCTTTTAACTTTTCTGCCCAAATAAAGCTATTCTCTAAAGTGAAAAATTGCTAAAAATTAGGGAAATAATGGACTTTCAAATTTTTAAATTAGAGCGGAGTGTGCTTTAAAAAAAAGAAAATATGAAAAATTTCAAGCCGATGGTACCAACTATATGGATTTTATTACACTTTCGGGGCATAACTTTGTAATCCTTTTGGAGTAATGGTTATATACATATATATATATTTATTTTTTTTCATTTATACATATATATATATCTGAAATTTTTAAAACTCCATAAAACATTTCTTAAGACTTTTACTGTATACATAATGAAACCACCGAGAAATAAACGGTAATGATATTCAAAGCAAAAGGAAAATTGAGAAATCATTTTACAACAGTACTGAAATAGACCTTTATTTTGTTTATATTTCTATGTTATCTATCTCCTACGTTATATTTTTCTCCCATTTATACATGACACTCTATTTAAAGATGAAAAATGACACAGATAGGAATAGATATAGCATGTCAAACGGGAATACAAATCTCAAGAGTATGATTTTTGGAACCCAGTGTATTTTTGAAGGA
>JAWZYV010013915.1:110000-264223 GCA_038373885.1 Cheiracanthium punctorium
CTCTACGTGCTAGACAGGATTTTCTAAAATTCGTAAGCTATGGGGGGGTAAGCTCACGTGTGCCCTTAGCTTTGGAATATTTATTCCTGTAAATTGATTGTAATATTAGGCGATGAAAGTGGGTGTAATCATCAATGAGCTCATTTTGAGAAAGTTCTCTAAAGAAAGCTATTTTTGAAGAATTTTCGTGCAATGTAATTTAAAGTGGTCATACCTACAGCTATAGATATAAGGCAAAATAGTTGACCAATGTGAAAATAGGCTTCATTAATTTCACGTTCAAAGAAAGTTCATTGAAAGCTTTTTGAGATGCGGTTTTTAACATTATATTTAGATCTAAAACCCCCGATTTTGTTTTTCAAGGGTTATTTTCAAGTCTTCTAATTTGTTTCACAAATGGTGAGCAAATGGGCAACTGGAATCTTCTAATTCGTGAATTAATTTCATTGATTGATTGCAGTTCACATATGAAGCTTATTTGAACCTTGAGTATCCGTTTGAAAGTTTCTTTAATGTAATTCTTAAAAGAAACTAAAAAGGTATATTTTACACCTATTCACAAAAATAAAACATTTTCTCATTAATTCGCTTCTATTCACAAATTGCTTATACTTAGAATCTATTTGCAATTGTAAGATCATTTCGCATGAATTCGCATCTCGAAAATTCCATACCTCTACTAATGGTGAATTTAGAAAATCAAGTTTTAATTCAATATGCTTTGCAGTTAAAATATGCCACCATTCAATGAAATCGAATTTTAAAAATCGTGATTCAGAAACTCTTATACGATTCTTTTTAAGTATTTCCCTATTAAGAGTATGTTTATAGTTTTCTTAAAAAAGAATTGACTTGAATTTAGAATACGACATTTTCAAAGAAGGAAACTCGAGCTTAAAATAACAGTTGCATGACCCTTATTTTAAATTCCCTGGATATCTTATTCCTTTATCGGCTGGGAACTTCAAAATAAATGCACAAGAACGACAGCAAAGACAAAAATTAAAACACCTTTATTTGTTATATTTAATAAATATTCTTGACGGATAAGAGAAAAATTACACCACCCTTATGAATTATGCATAAATGGAAATTTCACTTCAGACGTAAGAAAAGAAATCCCTTCTACGACAAACCCTCACATTTTTCGTAAAAATGCAGTACATATTTTAAAGTAATTTATACGCACTGCTGCACATAAAAGGCAATGTACGATATATAAAAAGCTCTGATTTTGTTTAAAGAACACGACAAAAGCAATTTTTGAACTTTTAGTTGAAATACATGGAAAACTATCAGGTAATTAACATAATCCATTGTTGAGTTATTGTACTGTTTCATGAAATCATACATGCAGGAGTGTTTTGTGAAACGTTTCCATCAAATCTCTAATTTAAATAATGCAATAATTAGATGGCATTCAATAATTATAACTAACAGCAAAAAATTTGCATATTTCGAAATGATATTTAAAAAGATAAAGAAGTTGAACCTTTTTAATTCATACAGAATAAGATGGGGAGAAGCTCTAAATGTTTATTTTGATATTTCAGCAGAAAAAAAAACCGTTTTAATGAACTAAAATATGTTTAATATTACATTATTTTTTAATACATAAAATCTGCTCACTAAGCTTTAAATTAAAAACAATTTTGAAGAAATTTGGCGTTTGTCATTTTAAGTGTTTTTGATCAACAATAGTGAAGTAGTACCTAGCTCTATAATTATAATGTTCAAACTATAAAAAAGAACTATCCTACCGTTATAGAGATTTCATTGAATGTCGTTTTCAAAAGTCTACTTAAATAAATTAATAACTTTTCTCATTAATTGTGCCTAAATTTTTTATTGTAAACAGATCAGACAACAGCCTTTTAAATTATTATTATTATTACTGTAGTTATACAGGTAAAAGTATGCCAGTAGAAAATTGAATGTTATCGAAACATTCCGAGTATTTAACACTTACCGAGTATTTAACACTTGAATTTTTTCCTGATTGATGAATTTTCATATAAATAAAAAAACAATAGTTTTCAATAAAACCTCTTACATTTAATATCTGATTTTAAAATATTAAAAGGAATGAGAAAATAAAATTTTTAAAAATAATATTTTACAACACAACATTTAAAATTAGAAATTCTCGAAAAGAGAATTATTTGGACAAATGTCAGATGTGTCGTATGAAACATTATTAATTCCATAATTCTAAATTAGGTAAATAAACTGAGAATTGGCAATAAGAATTATGTAACATTAAATTAATAGTACTTACAGAAACATACTTTATTCTCAGAAACATCTAGTTTTAGCTAATGTATGACACAGCATTCAGAATAAAATACATCTCCTTTAACCAAACAGAGTGTTTCTTCTATACAAATACCCGAAATATTCAATTAAAGCAACTTCATGAAATATGTATGAACAGCGATTGCATTGCCAGCCAGATGATACGAAATATTTCCCTAAGCAAAATGATTATTTCCTTTTTATTTGCACATTAATGCGTTCTTATTTATTTTTGAACTTATATTATTACATTAATGGAAAAAGACATACATTTAAATGAGTTCTTTTCACACAATGCCTAAAATTACAAAGTAGAAAAGCATAATAGATATTTAAAACCCATTCAAAATGATAAAAGAGAAAAATACCTTTTATTACTAAGAAAATTCATTCAGAGTGTATTTCCTATATATTTTTTAAATAAGTACATTAAATATCTAAAAGAGAATTAAATTGATTTCAGCTTCTACAAAACTTCAAAGAAACATTTATTTCTAAAATTAGAAAAAAGGAACTTGGCGTGCACCCAGAGGGCATATTCAGTCTCGGAACGTGTATTCTACTTTAACACTACAAAAAATCGTTCTTAAACTTGCTTGAAGCTTTTTCTTTTTCTTTTTTAAAATCTGCGACTGCAAAATTTTCATTTCATGAAACATTAAGGTGGATCGCTTTGCATGTATCACACTTTTTCATATTCTACCTTAAGAATATTGAGCAATGATTTCATGTTCTCGGCTTTAATTTTAACTAAATTCTTAACGTGAAAATGTTATAGAGTTGAACCATTTGACGAGCCATAAAAGCAAGCGTAAAAATAGTTCTTTCATTTGAAACTTAGATCAAATTTTCGCAATCATTCAACAATATCTTACAGATAATTACAACATAAACTAGAGCGATGGCATCGATGGCTAAATTAAAAAAGTATTTGCATTTCTGAGCAGAAACAACACGCATTTAGCAGCTTGACAAATACGTACTCTGAGTAAATTTATTTAAGTGAAAAGTGGTTTCCAATGGCACTGCCATTTAAAACATAATCGCCATTTAAATGTTCAATCTTTTACCGATGTATTTAAGAATGTTTTCGATTTTATGGTTCAACTTGAGCTCCAAATGTTAGAACAATGTTTTACCGTTTTATGAAACCAACTTTTCTAGTTCCGTGTTTTGATGAAATGTTGCACCAAATATATCACAATGTAAATTATATTATGTGATTAAGTATGTCACGATATCTAGATCAATTTCATTCCATAAAAAAATAATAGAAATGTTCTTATTTCGTCAAAATGCGAATACAACGACAAGTTGGGGGAAAATTTTAGATGTTTATTTTTAAACACTTCTACATACAATCATTTTCATCACATAATCCAGGTGATAGATAAATGTGCGATATTAATAATAGAAATAATTTATGAAGTTTTGAAGTGCTTGCGGTAATGTTAGAATGCGGTGCGTTTATTTGTGAAACCACCATGTGGTAAGGAGTTGGTGCATTATTAAGTTATATACCATTGAGTCTGAGAGAAAAATTGGCACTAATTTGGGTATGGCTCCGGTGAAGTTTTATTTTATTGCATGGCGAGACCAGATTTGCTCAAAACCTGAACATAGGGATGGGTGCGAGACGAGACGAGACAGGGATTTACTGTTGTTATACGAGACGAGACATCTGGTTTCCCATCGAGATTTTGCAAGACGAGACAAAGCTGTGAGGATACTTTGCAACTAGAGACCAGACAGACGGATTTTTTGACTGACTTCCATCCCAATCTGAACAACAGATTGTTCTAAAAGTGCCCCTTTTTTAAAAAGGTTAAAAAAAAATCCCTGACTACAGTATAACGGGGAACTAAATAATACAAAAGGAGCAAACTAATAAACCTTTTCTAAATGTCGGTTAAAAAACAACGCTAATATTCACAAACGGATAGACAATAAGCTAAACTTTCACATTTCTTGAGATGCAAATGCTCGATCACATAAGAGGTTCCCTTGCAAACGAGAACAGTTCAGAATGAGACCAGTCGATTGTTCCTTTAAGCACCACTTGGCACAAAGACAGCAGCTGTCAAATAATGGTCCCTTTATGCCTTAAGAGCTCTTGTAGGGAATTAAAAAAGCAAATGGAAGGCGTACAATGGAGTCATGTTATGGCACACAGTAATTTTTAAGCGAAACCAATTATTATTCGGGGGAAATAGTCTTTTCGTCGCTAAGGGCCAATTTGTGCTAATACCAAAGTCCTCAGACAAAGGCTGGCATAACAGGATCAATGTAAAATGTTAAAAGAATAATGAAAATCAGTTTAATAAAGACTAAATGCAAAAAAATTAATACGAATAAAGCGTTTATGATAATACAATGTAGAAACAGTACTAGTATTCGTGTGGAAAAAATCTAAAATGAGAAAAATATATATATATTTTACAGGCAATGAGCAGTTTTAAGCAGCTGCTTATAATATAAACTTCCCTTTTTTTGCAGTTTTCTAAATATATTGTTATTTTATTGGCTTTTGCAATGTTATAAATTCTCTGTCACTTCCTGCCAGATGATTATTATTATTATTATTGGTAAAGCCAGATTATTTCTGCAATTTTTCAGAAAAACTATAGTTTTATAAGTTATCAAAATTTCGGTTTGCACTATTGTAATTGAATAACTTCATTCAGTAAACAACATTATTGTTGAATGAATAAAAATTTTGTGGGTTCAATAAAATTTTTCGGTTAAGGTTGTACCTTTTACAAAGTGAGAGGCTTCACAGGACTTAGAACAGATTAAAAACACACCAATGATGTTAAGCACTCGAAAAAAATTAATAACGCTTCTTTACCAAATATACTTTGCGTTTATACTAACAGTAAACCTATATGTCTCACGAAAATCCCCTTAAAAAATTCCCCCCAAAAATCATCTATTTAGGAAAATATTGCAAAATACCGCATGTTTTAAGATTTTTCCAGGCTATTTCGTATTCTTTTCTTTATTTCGTATTCTCTTATATTTAAAGGAACAATCGACTGGTCTCATTTCGAGGCAATATTTCGTAACTTAGGCTTAACGTTTGTAGCAATGCATAATACAGCTAGTAAAGAGACAATCTAATTTTTTTGGGAGTCTCCATTATAAAAAAAAAATCTGTTCAAAAGTTGAATGATTTATTAAAAGAACAACCTTTAAAAAGCGCCAATTAAAGTGCTAAATTCAACAAAACTTTTTTTTTTTTTTAATGTGAAGCCAAAGTTGATTTCTTTATTGTATACTTTTAAAATTAATGCAAGTATTATTGCAAGTAATATTGCAATTAATATTGAATTTTTAGTGCAAGTAATATTGAATTTTCGCAACATTAATGGGCTTTATCTAATGGATAAAACCTATAGCCTAACGTGAGGTTCATGCAAAAACTAATGAAACAAGTGTAGGGTTTAGCTGTAAACAGGACACGATTTAATTAACCGAATTGCTGAAAATAAAATGAAATTTTTTTATTAACTAACACACAGAACATTAAATTTAGTCTAAATTAAAGCATGAGAAGCACACCATACTATAAATTCATTGAAAAAAACTGTACAAATAAGGTTTCGGTTGGAAAAAAGTTTCACAAACTTTAAAACCCATCTTTTGTAATTAAAACGTACTAGCTTTAATCTAACACCAATTAAATTTACGGTAGTCAGTTTTTCTATATAAGTTATATTTTCAGCAGACACTAAAATCAAAAAAAGAAATATTTATATATTGCAAACTGCAACACAAAAATACTTTAGTATTCCCAGAAAGAAACTTGAACTATTAATTTTCAGACGAAAAATTGTCCAAATTATATGACAGAAGTAAATTGTATTTTGGAGACAAAAAGTTTAAAGCTGGAAACTGAAAAATAAAATCTGTACATGTAGCTTTCTATTTCAGAGAAATGTAGTAATAAAGTTGTTTACAAGACTGGGTCACTATTTTATTTTTATAAGGGCATTTCATACAGAAAGAATTCTCAAATTTAGAAAATACCAACTTTCCTACTTGTTGTTTTAGTAAAGTATTTATATGAAGGAAGTATAGTTAGAGGAAAAAATGAAGTTCTTTTAAAAGAAACTTCTTTTATATTTTGAGACTAAAAGGAAACATAAAAAAAAAAATACACAACCTTTGCAAAATTTAAGAGTACAACAGCAAAACAGAATAGATTTAAAAAATGTATAATTTATATACAATATGTAGAGGTGGTGTGTAATGTTATTTTTAAAAGGAGTTTTGAGTTAATAAGCAATGGGAATAGCAATATAATTCAGAAAAAGGTAAAAATTAGAATGGTATAGGTAGATTATGACCGTCTTATAAAAAGTGAAAATAAATTTCCTGAATTTCTTATGGAACAACCCTCCTTCTGTATACAGGTTTGCAGGGATGAAGAATTACAGTAACTGATAATATCAATTTTAAGCCGATTCAGATATCTGAAAGCTAGGGCACTTTTTTCTAAATAACTTCTGTAAGGCGAGGAGGGGGGGGGCTTGATATTAGCAAGATGTAATTTCTCATCTTATTTTAAATAAATTCGAAATATAAATTGTATCTAATTCTATAATTTTCTAAAAGCTTCATAATATTCTGTGCGAGAGCCTAATTTTTGCTTGATGGTTTGCTTTCCTTTGTTTCTCGAAGTATAAAAGTCTCGCAAAAAAAATATACAACATAGTCTACCACGTAAATACTGAAATAGAAGAATGTAATTTCATTTTCAAAGCCTAAATTGAAGGGGAGAGAGTTTGAATACCCAGTTACAAAACGGACCTCTCGTAATATAAGGATGCAGGTAGACGCTGTATTTAGGAGCAAATAAATCGTCATTCCAAAACAAGTTTCAGTTTTAGTCAAATATCAAATCAAATTTTCGTAAAGGAAAGAAAAATAATTTAGAGCTGCTTGTCTTTTGCGAGCTTGGAATGCCATGATACTAAAGTTACGGAGCACACAATTTCTACTAAAAATTTTGCCCATTTTTTATTTTTTCTTAAATACAGATTATTCTGCATGGAGAGATTCTACTTCTTTTCGAAGGTGTACGGGGGGACTAACACATGGAAGAAAAATATGTTCTATCGAACACAAAATAAATTATGCTGGTGCAATTTTAACATAATAATTTAGGTTTAACAAAATGTTTATTGAATTCAACTAAACAAATTTACCTCTTGCCTATTAAAAAGAAACATTAATAGTTAAATTCCTATTATACAACAATATTTTTCTCTGAAGATAAGTAAGTTAGAATACACTGATAATTCTGCTGTAGGGTTGAGATAATTCCTTCTATATATATTTTATTTTGTCTGTACAGATACTTCTGGTAAGCCCTGTATGGACATTGGTAAAATAAATACTGGTTTAACCCTTTGAGGCGCTACCCTTTCCCAATGCTGAAAAAAGGGCAGCCGTTGCCATTGCTCGACTTAACTATCAGGAAGATGGCGGACGATCGAAACGTTCATCGCGTGCCACAGATCGAGAGACCCTTTTTTTGACGACAGCTGGCTGTGCCGCACAGCCAGATAAGTCAAAAAGAGGGTCTCTATATCTGTGGCACGCGATGAACGTTTCGATCGTCCGCCCTCTTGCTGGTCGTTAAGTCGAGCGATGGCAACGGCTGCCCTTTTTTCAGCATTGGGCCATCTATCCAGCTGTTCTCGCATTCTTCCACTGTTCAGCAGATGTCAGTGCTGTTAAAAAGAATCGCGACCATTTTTTGACGGGAAAGGACGTGTTAAAAAGTAAAGGATTCACATGCAGCTCTGTCACCCGCAACTATTTTTATAGAAATTCAATCTATTCTTCGTGACTGGCAACAGTCAAAACGTTAGAGTTGGATGATCCCAGAGCGGGAACACTGCGCGTTAAAGGGTTAAATATCTAATTAAATTTGCTGTATTCGAAGTCGTGATGAATACGCGTCTTCAAGAGAATATATTTGTCTCTTATTTTACCCTACAAAAATACATTCTGATCCATTGAAATACTTAGAAACTATCGTTTTCTTTCAAAAAGGAGAAAAAAATGGTTTGTATTGCTTTAACAAAGAATGACAAATGAGAGTTAACTTTTCAGAAAAGCAATTAGTCACTATTTGGAAATGTCTGAGGTACTGTAGAAAGAGTTATTAAGGACATTTTCTAAAGAAAAACCCCCCCAGCAGATAACTAAATTAATTTGAATTTATTAAGCTGTTTCGAACAAAAGGCGCATAATTTGTTAACATAAGATGTACCAAGTACTCAGATAATTAAATTATGAAATAGAGCACATCTTTTGGATAAAAAGTCGTAGTTTGTAGTCGTATTATTTTCTTTCAAAGTCTACAAATTCAGTTAAAGGATTTTATTCAGCGACAAAAAGAGAATTAAAACTTCATCATAACGACGATTTTTTCTTCTATTCCAAACGCAAACACATATACTGTTGTTCTATAGTGGCGGCAGTGAACATCCAAATAAATAAAAGTAGTATCTAAAAATTATCAATGTTTAGATCCTGCTTTCTTGTATTTTTCAGATTTTTTTTTCTTAAGTTTCTAGAATTCTTAACTAAACAATCATCAATTATTCTAATGGTTCTTGCTTAGGTTATGTATACAGCAGTAGATACTTATACATTATTGCACTTGTATTTAGATATAAGATACAGTAAAATTAATTCAATACATATGTGTTTCATGAAAATGTAACATCATGCTTTCATACAAAATATATTTCTATTTCTTCACAAAATATATTCAGAATGTTTCAATCCTTCTTACTCGAAAACTGTTGTTGGAATCATATCTGCCCAACAAAGACAGTTTCAGCATATCAAAACATCTAAATCGCAGCTTTAAAATCAGAAATCGAAAAGTAAAAAATATCGTTTAGTGTTACTGCATATAGAGTAAAAATGTGTAGGAAGAGTTATTTATCAGGTTGTAAGGAAAGTTTTCCGCCATATCTGCCTGAAAAACTAACTTCTAACTCCTTAGATAACTGATTTTGAACTTTCGGTACCAAACCTGCACAGTGTCACATGATACAACAATAGTACTTAAAGCTGTACTCATAATTTGCTGATATTATGTAGCTGACTTTTTGCAACACAAATGGAAGTAAATGATGGTTCTAATCCTCTAGAGTGATAGTTCCATTAGGGACACCTTATACTTAATGATAACTATATTTTTTACAGATTTCACAACACAGTGTTATAAAGTAAGCCTCTTTCTTTCAAATGCCAAAAATCGTTTGACAAAATATGAGCAAATACGCCAACGAGAACTGTGTGCTGACGATGTTTGCGGTGGCGGGATACTTTCGTTACAACCTAATACATTTTATATTTTCATCTATAAATGCTCTTAAAGAGCCAAAAGCCTTTTAAACTTAAATTTTTAAAAGATTTCTTTTTACATTTTTCGTATGTGAAGAAAGGGAGATCAAAGCTTTTTTAAAAATGCTACCTTTTTTTCCGCTATAGAGATCTCCACGAGACTTTATTTCTACCAACGTGCTTGGTCCAGAGTGATGGAAAACTTAAGTGACCAGGTGCGTTAGTTTAAACAAATTCATGGTAAACATTTGCACAATATCTTGGTCCTATCCAGTTAACTTATTCGTTAAACTTTAGCTGTTTTATCTAAAGTGAAAAACATTAGTACTTTAAATGAAAAATGTACTACTTTGCCTATTTAATGAAAAAAATAATGCTAGTACTAATACCTAAGTAAAAACTTTTTGTCTGTGAATCTATGAAAACTTCAAACAAAGTAAAGATCTTCGTCTAATTGCTGAAAGATTTTTTTAAAAAATCTAATCTAAGTACAATATTAGCATCAAATTGCAAAGCCAGGTACTGATCTTACTGAGTTTTTCAACCAGTCCTGAATTGCAGAAATATTTCTTTCTCATTGTGCCGAATTTATCCTTTTGCAATTTCAGAATTACCCCTCAGTTATAGGCGATAATTACTCAAAACTTTAAAATTGAATAACTCAATATTGCATTTATATATGCGCAGTTTCTTGTGAATGGCATTTTAATGGTATGCCTTCATTTTTCTCACTGGAAATTTTTGTCATTTTAAGAAGTTAACTTTTTTTTTTTTTTTTTTTTTTAATGTACAGATCCTTACGGCATAAAAAGTAAATGCACGTCTTTAAAGAACTTTTTTTTTAATGCTGTTGGGGGATTAAGGCTTATTATCTACACGAGGGATCTAGGTGGGTGGGGTGCCCTCCTTGGGGGGGCTATCTAGGGGATCCTAACTCGTATTTAAGCTAAGTTTCGGAGAAAACCACGGAAAACTCCGAACGGTAAGATTGGCGGACGTGCCCTGGTTTCGAACCAGGCACCTTCCGTCGCCCAGTTCAATGCGCAATGCACTATGACACTGGTGGGGGAAAATTTTTTTATTTACTTTTTTTTATTGGAAGCATAGTGCTATAGGTCAATTCTGGGCTACGATGATCGATCTGTTTGAAACGCCATTTATAACACTTTTAAAAACATTTATTGATTTTAATGTCCAAAAATTGACATTATCAAATAAAATAAAACACGCTTCCAATCAAACCCTAAACGAATGAAAAATACTTTTTAAAAATTGTAAATTCTTTTTTTTCCCCCGTATTTCTTCGACAAAGAGAATAAATAACCTTTTCGAATTCATGAAAGATTTAGAGTTCCATATTTCTTCTTTAAAGCAACATCATTTTTCTTTAAGTCACATTTAACGAGCAATATTCACACGCTTCAGAAAAATGGCCTCCACTTCCGCCGAATTTCAGCTTTTTAGTGCGGCGAATATGCAGCAAGAATGGCTGGATAGAAAATGGCCTTTTTCGAGAAAGAACTTTTAAAAGCTGCCGCCGAGGAGAAATCTTTCAGAACGTTTAGACCTCCCAGACATGATTCTGCCCAAAAGTTGGCTATTAATGGTGGGGATACTCAAAAGAGAATATATATATATATATGGGGCTTCGTTTTCCCTATTAAAAGTGGAAAAGGAGTGCTACTTATGAATGAAAATGTAAAAAAGAGAAAATTCTAACCGGACTTAAAATTGTGCTCCACAAAAGAACGTTAAATGTTTGAGTAACACTGAAAAGCAATTCTTTTTAGATTAAAATAGTAAGACTAGGATGAAAGATGAATTTTCTCTTTTTGGTTGTTTTAAAAAAGTAACTCAACATTGGTGTCATCCTTTATTTTGGTGATTAGCTGAGGACAAAAAAAAAAAAAAAAAAAAAAAAAAAAAAAAAAAAAAAAATTGGTACTAGTTAAATTGCTAGAAATAAAGTATGATATTAAAGTATCTTTTCAAAGTCGGCGTGTAGTCAGTTTTTATTTTAAAAAATATTGCTTATAAATAAAATGATAAAGGAAAAAGTTCAGCGGTTCCACAAAATTAAATTAATTTGTACTCGAATGACTTCTACAGGAATATCCCTATTGATTTTTGACCAACTCCGGGCATTGGCAAATCTTAAAAAAAAAATAAACTATTCAAAAATTCAGTGTTCAATCTGATTAAAAGAAAAGATCTCATCCTATTAGATTGATGATGAAACAGCGTTCACTGATCCCGAATTTAACAAATTGCATAACCACACAAAAACCAAGGAGCGTGCATAAACTCGATGAAATTCTCCGCTAACGCAATCCTCCCAAAATTTACGATCACAATATGCAAAATTACACCATCGATAGCGCCCCTCGCCTTTGCAAGATCAATGGAAGAAGGAACAAATCAATTCACAAATACAGACACACAGCACGAAGATGGAAATCAATAACTTCGTGAAGAATGCCTTCCAAAGGATCCAAACTTTTACTTAGGAGCCCAGCAGCGCAATTTGCTGAATCTTCCCATTCGACAAGAAACCTTATCAAATCGATATAATCCATTTTAACGGAAAATGACTTCACGCCAGAAACACGACCAAAAAAGGGTTATCGGACGCTTTATGGGCATGCGCAAACGGCATCGACAGGAAAACAATAACTGCACGCATATAAATAAGAAGTTGAAAAGAGCCTTACAGAGAACGGAAATGGTCTTAAAAAGTAAGAGATAAAAGTATTTTCTCAAAAGTATTTTTTATATGTTTAGCATAGTAGTTTCGAGAAAAAAGTGTGATGAAAATGACGTTTTTTTTTTTTAGTGCCCATTTTACAATTTCACAAGAATGCATTAATTTTTAGTTATTTTGGCATATTTTAAGTATATCAACATCGCTTTATCTTTTTCCACTAATCAAATTTATCCCTATTGAATTGTGAGTTTCGTTTAACCTTGGTTATACAATAATGATAAATGTTGGAGCAGGTTGAGTGCTAACGCCTGAGCATGTGTGACGCGGGAATCGCATAACACACCTATTTTCCCTGTGCGTAATCGAAAGACACGTCACTGCAAGACGTCTTCGTCGCTTAGTCTTGTGTTAACCCTTTAACGCGCAATGTTCCCGCTCTGGGAACACCCAACTCTGACGTATTAACTGTTGCCAGTCACGAAGAATAGATTTTGATTTCTATAAAAATAGTTGCGGGTGACAGAGCTCCACGAGAATCCTTTACTTTTTAAGCACGTCATTTCCCGTAAAAAAAATGGTCACGATTATTTTTAACAGCACTGACATCTGCTGAAAAATGGACACTACGCGCGCACAGCCAGCTGCGTCAAAAAAGGGTCTCTCGATCTGTGGCACGCGATGAATGTTTCGATCGTCCGCCATCTTGCTGGTAGTTAAGTCGAGCGATGGCAACGGCTGCCCTTTTTTTCAGCATTGAGAAAGGGTTGCGCCTCAAAGGGTTAATTTAGTGTCTATAAATGCCAATAGTCCGTGCGTAGTCGTGTTTGTAAATAAAATACTTTCTTAATATCGTCCTAGCCTTTTCCCCATATAAAGGAGGAAGGGGGGGGGGAAATCGTTTAGATTTATCAAGTTGTGCCTAGAGGATAATTAAAATAAAAAGAGCCGAACGTAAATATTACAAAACAATCATTCATATTATATAACTGAATTAGTCGTAATTTTCTAAAAACATTTTAATGCTTAAAAACATTTAATGAGTTTGCACGTGTTTTTTAATAGATTCGTAGGACAATTTATATTTCTTTTAATTCTAAGAATTGAAATTCGCAACCTTTTTCTTACTAACGCAAAACAACATGCATTTTCGAGGTTTATAAATGTAATTATAATATCACATCATTAATACAGGTTGTAGACATATAATATTACGAACGCAAATAAGTTCAAGTAGGTAATTTAGAAAATGAAATTGAAAAGTTCTTTAGTTTTAAAAAATGTTGACTGTTTTTTTTAATTAATAATTTAACTAATACAGGAGGTAATCTGCATCATTCAAATAAAGTACATTTTGGATACAACAGTTCTACATAGAACCAACAACGACCATAAAAGAAGTTCGACGAAACTTATAAAATATCTTATGAACAGTGTTTCTAATTTTAATTAACATTCATTCGAACAACGACCGTTCTATCGTTAAGTCTGGGTAAAAAAGTAAATAAATAAATTTAAAAATACCTTATTACAATTTATGTTAGGCAATATTTAGAAAGTATTAATATAACTTACCGGTAAGAAAAAAAAAGAAACTGTTATTTCTATAACGAAATGGTCTATTCAAGCTACAAACACAATGTTATCAAAAGTGTGAACATACGATAAATTGCTTACTATTTATCTAATTGGACAGCAACATCAAAGCATCATGTAGTAAAGGTAAATGATACAAAGGTCATACAGTAGTTTGTTTAGCTTACGTTATGTTTAGATTTCAGGTTATTTTTCACAGGATTGTCAACGGTGGGTGAGCTATTTTAATAGCTCACACACAACTAAAAAATAGTATCCTTTAACGAAACAACTTTCGTATCACTTTTTTATGTCATTTTTAAAAACATATTGAGTGCAATTTCGTTCATTTAATTTAAAGTTAATTAATGTGTTAGAATAATATTTTGTACACATTATACTTCTCAGTCAATGAAATAACAATAATGTGATAACAGTGCATTTAGCTGAACATTCTTTATTATAATAATAAGAAAGATCTATGCAAAAACTTCGATAGGCAGAAATAGAAAGATTACAGTATTTAGAATAAAATGTAATTGTGTAAATTCACTTTCGAAAATATTCATTCATTATGATAAAGTTATTTGCTATATTACATGAAAATAATCTACTGTTAACTTCTAATTTTGAAATAATGAATTCATTTTTTAAAAAGGTTATTTTAATATCAATATTCAGATGTTAATTTAAATTGTAATAAATCAATCTCATTACAAAATAATTACAATAAAATTATAATGAAATAGAGTCATGATTAATAATAAATATTTTTATAATTTTTAGACAGTTTCAGCACTCACAAAAATCTTTTAAATTGCAATCAGGTAACCCAAAGTATCATTTCATCACGGTGAATAAATTTCCTTTTGTAGAAATATATTAAAAGCCAAAAAGTAGTTAAATTTAAAACAGACTTTTTATACAGAGATTCAATGAAACAGTTACCGAAAAAAAAAGATACACAGAACACAATTTTATTGGTGCATGGTGCAATGTTAATGTGACAGTTTTGTTTTGAATCAACAAATTTGTGTTAATTGAACTAAATGTTTTGTGAATACAACAAAGTTTTGTAAATTTCAATAAAATATATTTTTCGGTTAATTTAAAGAGAAAATAAAAATTTAAGTTAAAAAAATTCTTTTACCAGTAAAAGCTTTTCACTGTAGAGCCCTAAAAAGCATAAAAATTTCTTTCTAATAAAAATTTATTCTTGCAAATACACGCTGTAAATAAATGAAAATTTCAGAGAAAAATATATATCTTTCACTTTTGCAAGATATGAACATTTTTAAATTGTCAAAATATTCTAGAAATCATTCGAGACCTTCCAAATTTTTGGCCTAATGCAGGTATGGGCAACCTTTTAAAACTTGAGGGCCAAACTATAAGTGATGTCGCTGGCCAAATTTCAGGATGTTAGCGAAGTCGTGGGCCCTATAATTGGGATTTATATAGGATTTTGACTGGTTTATATGGGTTTTATACGGAGTTTTGATATGTTCCGCGGACCACAGCAGGTCCGCTGGTAGGAGGCTGCCCATATGAGGCTTAATGAATACTTCTTCAAAAAGTAATGACTAAGAACTTTGGACTCGAATGCTTTTTAAATTTTTTTTTTCTCTACTCATTTCTTAGTGTTGAAACTTATTTCTTTGTAGCATATAGAAGTAAGTGTTTATTTTATGCTTTTTAGGTGTCCACAGTAAAAAGCTTCTACTTTAAGAAAATATATTTTAGGGTGTAAAATAATTTTAATGGGTAATAAAAAGCTTCTAAAAATGATAATAGAAACAGAAACAGGAAATAATAAGACAACTTTATGTTTATCTGTACAGTTCTAAACTCAACAGTCATTTATTTTATACAAAATTCATTTAAATTAAAAACAGTTCACAACGAGTGAAATTAATTATTGCTCCTAGCTTTTGAACAAAAAAAATAAAAAAAGAAACATAAATAAATCAATAATAGTGTAAATAAATATTATTTGGTGCGATAAGAAATCTTCTAGGCATGCAGTGATAGCTCAACTACAATGAAGATCAATGTTGATACATCCTACCTAAACATCCGCGTAGGTAAAATGCAGACTTTAGTACTGATTTACTAACAAAAGTAGTTGCATTAAGCACTAGCTAGCTTAATGGGCCGTATAACTGGAACTTGTGTGGGATAGCTTAATTTAGTACTTAATCACAAAATAAGTAGTACCAGCTTAATTTACTACTTATTCACAAAATAAGTACTAAATTAAGTACTATATTTTATTACTACTTTGAAGTACACCAGTGCATAGAATCTGAGACAAAATATACGCAAAAACAAAAATGGCACAAACAAAAGAAGATAGAATATAAATATATAATAAGAAAATAAATAGATAATTTCAAGTATTCTGAGCAGCTCTAATAAGCTCTAAAGTAACGGAAAGCCCTTTCATATTTAACTAAAATAATTTTAAAAACGAATAAAAGGACGAGTAAACATGCATGAATGATTACGCTTTTGGAAAACTTCAGGTGAACTAAAAATATAATAAAATTCAAAAATCTACCATGAAACAAACTAGCCTCTTCGCAGAATCTTGGATTAAACACACGTGCGGAAAAAAAAAAAGTCGTGATAGCATGAACGCAGTCAAAAACAATTGAGGAAGTCTCGACAAATTTTACATTTTTCTAAACATATCCAACAGGCAGTAAGGTGGTTGAAAACTCTTTTATATTTACTGCAAATCAGGTACAGTAAAGAACCATTTAGAGGATGAAAACAGCGCATTCTTTTCAAGAATGTAAACTTTTGTTGTAACTAGTTTTTTTTCACTGGGGCTTTTCATCATCCCCCTAACTTTTTCACCCCTTAAAGAACAATAAAAGAACGGACCTTAAAAACTTCTTTCTTACAAAGGAGAATATTGAATTAGGTTTCTTTTTGAATTCCAGCAACTTTACGCCAAGTGGAAGTGAAGGAAACTTTTCAGGCAACTGGGAATAGAAGATAGACGGCTATTCATTAATTCTGGGAAATTTCAAGAGAGACGTGAAAAAAAAAAGGAAGGGAAAAAAAAAGAAAAAACAAAACAAAATAAATGGATTCTAAAAGCGTATCTTGAGCACAAGACCTTCACCTCCGGTTTGAAATATTAGGAAAATAAAACAAGAAATAAATTTGTATTTTTAAGTATTTTATGTCTGTAGTTAAATAACATATCGCTCCTGAAAATTGGATAGTTTTATTCTATTTATTTTAGATTTACGTTTACGAAAATTCAGGGATCAATGCAGACAGAATTTGGGTCCGTTTTATGGCTCTTCCGAAAATTACAATCTATTAAAATAGCCCCTTCACAAAATATGAATCGATGAAAACAATCCCCTTCACAAAATTTGAATCGATGAAAACAATCCCCTTCACAAAAATACAATCGATTAAAATAGCCCTTATTGGCCTATTTACCGCATAATTTAATTAATTTTTTTTAACTTTTTTTTGACAAAAAGTGACTTTTACTAAACTTTTTATGAAAATTCACAAACATATACATTAAAATTCACAAAAAATAAACAGTTTTCACAAAAGAGGGACCCTGGAAAAAATTCCTAGATCGACCCCTGAAATTTTATAAATATATATAGTGACTATAGATAATTCTCTCTCTCTTTCTCTCCATCTCTGTATATATACATATTTATACATAATTATTATTCGTTGATTGAAATGTCTGAAAATTTAAAATCATGTAATAAAGTGTCTTTTTTTTAATGATCCTTAACTTAAATCTATCTTTTGCTTATTCGTTACACCGTTTACAATTTTTCGTTATCCGATGAGTATAATAAGAGCACTTAGAAGTAAATTCCTCCCTATTTTCGTTGGTCCGATTGGCATACGTTGGACTGTCAGATTCGCTGCCGGGGTAGCTTCCCACTTTCCTCGTTTGGTCGGGTTTGCGAGGGAAATACTTTTTAAAAAAATTAAGATTGGAAATGTAATACATGAATAATGATTTGTTTTGTTGAAAAAATATTTTAGTTCTTAAAGCACTATAAAAGATCGTTTTCATTTCCAGATTATTTTGATCATTAGCGAAACGACATACCTCAGTTCTATTGTGTTGCTTTTCTAAAATATACCAAATTTTGTTTTTGTTTTCTCCAGTCGTAAAAACAATATCATTAACTAATTTGATTCTCAATTTATTATGTATACATCTAAAAGGCATTTTATTTTTTCTTATACAGTTTGAGATATTTTAATGATATTTCACATTTAAGTTTCTACTTCTCATAAATTGCCAATTTAATAATTCTTGATTCAAAACAATATGCTGAAAGTTTTTAAAAGCAAATATATTTATTTATTTAGCGAAGAGGAGGGTATTTTTTCCTATGAGTTAACCCCTATTTATATGCTTGCACGAGTAGGATTTAAAGTTCCTATATGTGGATGAGCAAATTTCAAATTTAAGTACCAAGCATTTTACCGGTGTCCGTTTTACCTCGGGAGGAAAAAATCCATCCTGGATCGTAGACCGACAGAAATTTGTGGAAAGACATGTCACGAATTTGCGGGAATCTAGAATACTCTGGACAGTCGTTAGCAATTTTTAACCAGGCTAATTTTCACGAAATTTCTTACTTTACTGAACAGAAAATCTTCGTTTTGTGGGTACTTCGTGTGGTTGGATGGAATCCTACTGTTGTTTGACATCTTGCATACAAAACTCGATTCCGATTTGTGTTTTACTTGGTTTCAAACTCGCCAATTTGACCTAAAACAATAGAATTCAATCGAAGTCGTCCGCATACGTTTATCAGTTTATAATTGGCGTTTGCACAATTACGCTTTGCGAATCTTTTCTTGGCACGACTGTTGCAAAAGTCTCTAATAATGAAAATGACTTTACATTTTCTTTTCTTCTTCTATTTTTTCTTTTTACACAGTTTTATTAGTTTTCAACTGAAAAATATTCGGGAGTTCCAAAAAGTGTGCACATTTTTTCACTTTCTTAATACTAAATTGATACAATTCTTGATTTTTGTATCCAAACTAAATTCCCTCTTGTATTCAAACTAAATAGAGAACTGTAAAATCGTTTTATTTTAAAGTTTGTCAGTAAAATAAGCCAAAAAATGCTGCATTTGTAACTGCCCGATAACCGTACCATAGGTGTCGTGTTATCTAGGCCCGTGGAGTTAATAGTGTGCTCCAAAAAATCTTCAAACTCCTTCAGTTACTCTCTCAGTTATATACAGTTTGTATTTATCTGAGCATATGGCTAAAATCTTTACAGTTACGGTTCATAAGCTAGGTATAGTCAACGGCGGTAAATGGGTAAATGAGCACGGGATTAATAAATAATTCCGATATTTTACTTCGGTACTGGAATTTAGTATAAGTCAAACTATACGAGTAATGACCTGTCATTCTTCTATTTTCGATAATAATAATAAATTAATTAAAAAACAATTATTCACAGTATTTTCATCATTTCACTTTTGAATACTATCCGTTATATATAGTGAAGACTTCGAAATTTTTTTCGTTTCACTTCAAAATAAAATTTAACATTAATTCTTACGCTAATGAAATTGCCAAAACACGCATGTTAAAATAGAATGTCTATTTTTTTTTATTTTAATCTACATAACACTGAATTATTTTTTCTTTTTTCCTAAAAATATTAGCATAATAAGTTATTCTCTTTTCTCCTTCTAACTCACTTAAGTACACGATTATAACTAGAAACTGTAAAAATGCCCCCAGACACGAAAATCTTTGAGCAGTTACTCTCTCAAGTGTAAATTTTATGCTATAAAAAATACTGTACAGAATTTTTTCAGACAACATGACGCATTAAGATAAATCTAAAATCTCCTTTTCAGACTAAGAAAAATATTCATACACGTTTTATGTCACTCAGGGATAATTTGTGCAAACATGTGTGAAACATAATTTTTATTTTTAAATTCTTACCTGATTAAAAAAAAGAAAATATGTTAGGAAGAATTTTGATAATCCTTTCTTTTCATGTCATGTCAGTGTGTGAAGATTTAATCTTGTACGCGTCGCTGCCATTTTGCTCTTGTTCTGTAATCCATAGTTAAGTTTGAAAATAAGAGTTTTTATCCTCTTAGATAATGATTTTGTCGTTAACGTTAACTAATCAGTTTATTTTAGTCTTTTATTTAATGTTCTAAGAAAAAAGTTTTTTTTTTTGCTCCACCATAAGATGGACTTTCAAACAAAAGACGCTTAGAAATGTTAGAGTAAAATATCTGAAAAATATGAAATTTGAAAAAAAATTACGGAATTAAGTATAAAATAAAAAGAGAATTAAATAAGGATCAATAGCTTGTGTGCATGTCTGTTGCAGCCAACTTTCATCACAAGACTTACAAATAAGCATGCATATACTAATCTTTAAAACAAATTTCGTTTTCCGCAAAATCGATTGAAATTTTTGAAAACGAATTCTACATAATCTGGTTATGTGGGATATCTTTGAAAGTGATTTTTTTTTTCTTTCAAGCTATAATACGGATGATAATTAAAACAACTTCAATTAACCAAATTTTGAAAAATTCAATAACAAATGAATTACATGAAAAGTTTGGTGTTTCAAAAGAAAACAAGTCAATTAAAAATATGTTTTATTTTTATACGCATTATGATTTATTTTTTTATGTTTTGTATTAGATATTAAAGTACAAAGAATAAAAAACAAAAGTTTTACCCAACAACATAAAATTAATTTGCTTCACAACCCTATAAATCCTTGGAAAGCAAAAATTTCAACTAAACAGTTCATTAAAAAATAAATAAATTCTTTTACGTACGCAATTTCCCTTTTCTACAAGCAGTGATTTTACTCGAGATAAAAGTGAAAATTAAAATAAACTAAGAAGAAAAACCATTACAACTCATATTTAAAACATTTTTGCCATTTAAAATATAAGAATTCCGTAAAGGCCATCTAAACTGAATTTCAATGAGCTGTTTTTTCCCCCCTTGACGCAAAGATTAAATTGTGTGGCAGCGCTTAACTGCGTCAGTTTTTGCACTTTCTTAATTCATGAAAATTAAAATAAGAATATAAAACTTGTAAGAACAAAATCATTTAACTCTTACCATTTTTTAAAAAGATTTATAAAGTATATTCTAAAACATGATTCGCCTGCATGCTTCTATCGCTCTCTAAGCACAATCCTTGATTCGAATTCCAGACAGATTTGCATGTTTGGCCGAGGCAGTTACATTAGTTACTGTTTATTCTAACTTAACAAGAGTACATATTAAAAGAAAATATTAAAATGTTAGTTAAATGTCTTTCAAATTGCTAATTTGAAAGACATTCATTTGCTAATAGTTTTCGCAAAACAAATCTAAACTACCATTCACAATTGCAGATAGTGTTTAATTTTGCATAATGCAGTTTTTTAAGAATAGAGCATTGTTAACAAGCCCTAGTAAGGAAATCTGAACATCACTCCAACAGTTTAAAAATGATTTTATTAACAGTTGCATGCAGGCTATGTTCGCAAATTTGCATTCCAATCAGTGATGTTGGGTGGGTAAATACCCAGAGGGTAAGAAATATTTTTTGGGTATTTACCAAAGTTAGGGTAAATACCCCAAAACTGGGTATGTTGGAAACTGGTTAATAGGAGATTTTTTTCTTCTTCTCAATCTAACACATGAAGTAATGTACAATATATATACAATATATAGACAAGAAAGTATTTATTATTTTTTTTGTGTGCTTCACCATCAGATGGACTTTCAAACAAAAGGAGCTTAGCAATTTTAGAGTAAAACATCTGAAAAATATGAAATTAAAAAAAAAAATGAAAATTACGAGATTATGTATAAAATAAAAACAGTACTAAATAAGGATCAATAGCTTGTGTGTATGTCTGTTGCCATACCATGCAACAGACCCAAAACATGCACCCAGACTTTCATTCCTTAAATGTTGATCTTAGACATGTACAATAAATTACAAAGTTATGTAAAAAAGGGAGGTGGCCCAGAACTTTATGGTATTAACTCAAATTTTCAGGGGATAAATTTAAATAAATACAAAATTTTAATTTTCACACGATCCGCGTATTAAAAATTCCCAATTAGTAAAATGTTTCAAATGCATTAGCTAGGTGACGTATAAAATTTGAGTATTAAAAAATCCAAAACGTGTCGGAGATATGAAAATAAATGTATGCTGACTAGTACCATTTTTCAATGGCTCTCGAAGGTGGGGAAATCAAGCCGGAGGATCGTGTTAAAGGCCTGTACACAAACAACGAAAGAAATGCAAAAATAAATAATACTTTTTTTTGCGATTATTGATTTTGCATAGCCCCTTCCCAGCTTTGTTTAAACATATGGCTGAGCCTTTTTATGATGAAAGGCTACATTCACTAGAAGTTTTGACATGGGATCTCATACACTCTGCATCTCTCACCATAGAATATTTTCTATCCACAAAACAACAAAGCATGATCAGAAAATAGAAACATCCGTTAATTAATTAACTTAGGAGAAACTGATAAATGATTATCATTTTCTAGAATTATAAATTATCTGAGGCTATCTCTTCCACTTAAAGTAACAATTTAACATCTTAAATAATTATACACAAACACAGAATGGACTCACGCACATTTGTTCTAATCTCCCTACAAACTTTAATCCAAGCCTTCGGGCTATTTTCTCCATGAATCAGGTTTTAACAACATTGTACTGCTAATAGTTAAAAGACAACGACATTCAATTAATAAAGATCACTTAACAAGCGTCTTTAGAATGTCACGATATGCAAATTATGCTATAATTAATAAGACAACATTTTCTTGTTTGAATGAAGTCTTGAACAAAGATTTATAATAATTTAAATTTATTTTAAGAGCTCAATTCATTATGAATATGGATTATGTAAATGAGGAGAGTACAAATACAGAACATGTTAAAATTTATTCAGAAAACATAATGTAATACCATTCCTAATTTGCCGATTTCGTCAATGGGGTTGTTAACAGAAAACACGCTTCAAATAATTTTCAGAGAATTTCAATATTTTAAATACAGATACACTAAATTATGCATGAAGAACCTTTTAAGATTGGGGAAAATAGAAAATGTAGTTGCATTGGATTTAGCGTTAATTTTCATCCTCCGAAAGCTGTACAAAGTTGGACACTTTTCGTAATTGGGGGATAGGGAGGTCACAACCGCCCCCCCCTACCCCCCCTACCAATGAGGAATTTTTTGCCATAAGGAATGTCTATTCTGTACTTTCTTATCACACACACGTATACATATGTGTGAGTTACTGTAGTCGTAACATCCCCCACCCCCATGAAAAATTTCTGGCTGCGCCACTGTTCCAACTTATACAGGTATCTTTCAATACTATGGCCGCATTCAGTTCCCCAGAAAAGTGTCCAACTTAAAGAGGTGTCCAAGTTATGGAGTTGTCCAACTTGGGAGGTTTCACTGTAATAGATACGTTTTTGGTTGAGCTCCATTTTAACTCCCTGTTTTGGCAACTGCATTTTAACCTTTTCACATCGTGCGTCCGCAAATGAGGACACAAAAATTACCTATACAATCGCATATGATGAATACACTAATTTGTGCACGGAAAGAAAACCCAATTTTCCTCGAAAAATTTAAGTATCAGAATTTCTTATTCTATGTTTTTAATTACAAATTTAATCACCATTATCAAAAGACAAATCATTTAATCCAAAGAGCAATTGTTTAATCAGGTCTGAAAGGGTTAAACAGTTTTAAACTGTCAACATGAGTCAAGCGACACAATATACAGTAATTACACTTCTGCTACTTTTTAAGTGCAACACTTGGCACAATTTCTGCCGGTCGTGTCACACTTAACCTACCCATTCTAATAAGCATCAGAAAATAAGCATGCGAGGAATTTTCCTCCACTTTTGCACAGTAACTACACAGAAAGAATAATGTTATACTCTAAAAAGAAAAAGACTGCAACTTATTAAAGTGAGCTGTTATCTCCCAATGAAATGGCTGAGGAACACATCCTCATTCCTTGAAATTAATCTCCAATTTCCCAAATACACATACATGCTCGCTGGTTTTTATCATCCTTCCAAATTTCTAGTTAGTTCGTTTTCGTACATCTCTTCATAAATCGGAATTTTTCTCACTTCAACTTAAACCTATTATGGCTTTATTCTTTCTCTTCTTCCCCTTCCCCCTTCTTTCTTCTTTTTTAATTTCGCTTACTCTGGAGGTGTAATTATTTTTTCCCAAGAATGAAAATGATTGATCAATCTCGGAATCATCCTCAGCTGAAAAAAAAAAGAAGGATTTTCTTTTTTGTGTCTTTTCTTTTTATTTGGGAAAAAAAAACAGTGTTTGCAGCTCAAACGAAATAAATGAAAATTTGACGATGACCCAGGGGGAAAATGCGATAGGGTTTCTAAATGGGCTATATTAGACACATTGTGTAGCTACTGCGAGACAGGGGCGTAGCCAGGGGGGATATATCCCCCCCGAAATTATTGTATTAGTGATGAAATTCCGTCTATTTATACACATATAAGTTCATATTCGCCCCCCCCTCTCCCCCCGAAACATTTTCCTGGCTACCCGCCTGCTGCGAGAGATTAATTCCCTACTAGCAATTTTGCTCGGGCAGTCATCGGCTGGCTGCGTGGCCGGTGGTAGCCCGAGCAAAATTGCTAGTAGGGTTGGACGATTATATTGCTTAAATAACCAATCTGTTTTTGATCGAATGTAGCTGATGGATGATAAAACATACATCACTCACAAATTCGAAGTTGAAAAGTGAACAACTTGTTAAAAGACACACGGTGGAATTTTAAACATTTTGATTTATTTCTGAAGACTTATTTTTTAAAGCAGAACAAGAATTCTAAAATACAAATCATTTAGTTTAAATTACTATCAAAAGAGTTAAAGTTACCCAACGCTTCGAAAGATGTTTAAAGTAGTTATCTACCCGTCCAAAAAAAAAAAAAAAAAAAAAAAAGAATTAATCAAACCTCTGCAATCATAATTAAGTGAGACATTTTAAAAACAACTTTGTAAAGTCGAAACTTTTTAGGAATCAATAAAAACTGTATATAACACCACACATTAATTATTTTAAAGGCGTAACAGAAATAACAGTACACCTATACATAATATTTTACAGGGAATGGGTTGGGTTTATTATTAAGCTTCAAAATATGCAACATTTTACTTAATTAACATTGACGTAAAAAGTGTAAAAAATTATATTTCACAGTGCTCGTAAAAATCAGACAGACTCGAGTAATAAACATTTTAGCGAAGTTACTTTGTTTGCTTTGGCCTTAGGCAAAGCTACACGAGGTGAATGTCACGGGAGGCAGTCATACCTACCTCACAATTACTACCAATTACTACATCACCGTCTAAAGCACTATTCGTGACCGAATTGTGCCAGTCACTTGAGGGTCACCGTGCTATCACAGTTAGAGCGTGTGAAACACAAGGCTATTATTAAAAATGAATACACCTCCACGCCTCCTATATTTTTTAAGTAGATCTCGTCAAATATCATCTCTATTTTTCTCTCATTTTAGCTTAATTGTATGTTTTTTTTAAATCATTCCCCTGATTATGTTTCTCTTTGTAGCGGTAATTTTCCCCACAATAGTAAAAATGGGTGACCAATCCATGAATTCTTCTCGGCTGAAAATAATAATTATTCATGTTTTTATTTAATCTGAGAATAAATTTTTTAAAACTGGATTAAATGTAATAAATGAAATCATCAATCGCGAAAATATTGCAGTCTTTATTAGATACTGAGGAGGAGGGAATACAGGGAGAGGATAATAAATAGGGGAGATAATACAGGAAGAGATAATAAATTATCGATCATACAGGATACGAGGCGGTAAAGTTATAAGTACGTGCAGAAACGTTAAATACCACAGGTAAAACATTGCATCGCTTATAAATTCTAATTGTAAGCTTCGCTGATATAAAATTTGTTGGTTTTGAATTAGTGTACAGTAAATTTCCCCATATACAGAGGAGTTGGCAACAGTAAACAACTCTGTTAATACGATTTCTACAAAAAAAAAATTCACTTTTCTTTAAGCTGATTATCTCTCAACAAAAAGTCACAATAATCTTCCATTACTTCATATCATTTTTCAGTTTTCTAAATCCTTCCAATTGTAATCAATCCCATATATATTTCACTTGGACCACTCTCAAGTATTTCAATGGATCCTTCACGAAAAATAAGCCGAAATTTCTTTCTTGCTTCACCCTTAAACCTATTCTTTTTATCTAATTTTTCTCCCCATAGAACTGTAATTATTTTTTATTGTAGTGAAAGTGATCAATCTCTGAGTCTTCTATATCTCAATATATTTTTTTAAAGATTTAGTCTAAGAAAGAAACAGTGTTTGCAGCCAGATTAAACGAAATAAATAAAAATGTGACGAATACCAGCAGAATTCTATTTTTTTAAAGCAGATTTCGTCGAATATCTTCTCTATTTCTCTCTCATTTCAGCTTAAATACATTTCTCCTTCTCTAAAGGCATTTCAAATGTGTCAGATTAGACGTAGTTTACCGATATAATTACGGTTATAATCTTATGTCCGATTTTCAAATACTTAGAAATTTGCTATAAGCCTAATACACATTAAAAATTTTATGTATTCAAAAAGTGTTCGTCTAAAAACAGGATTGATTAAAAGCCAGACAGACGATCACTGACAATAAATAAGTCAGCAATGTTTTTCTTTCCAGATTTGACTGTGACAGTTTGGGGGTAAAAAAAACTTGACAGAGGAAAAAAAAAATGTGAAAGACGGGAAAGTGTGACGGTACCAATCAGCTTTTAAACTGAATATTTATTTATTTATTTTTTATTAAACCTTATCAAACAAACCTAAAACTGAGTTCATTGAAGATCATAATGGAGAATTAGTGTCTTATTTCTTTAGGAAATTAATCATTTACATTAAAATGTTTTGCTTCTTATGATGTATTGATAATGTTTACCGGCTATTTTTTTATTTTCCACCGAACTTTTAAATCGGGATATATAAGAATTCTATCGTCGACATCTACTGTATGTTTTTATTTGCAGCATGTTATCATTAAACTGCAATCAAGAATATCCAACTTTCAATATAGACAGCTGCGCTAGATTTATTCAGAGGTATGTTGTATTATTTTCCAGTTTGCCTGTAAAATACTCAGCAGTTTTTAAATTATTTCCTGGTCTTGTTACACTTCAGACATGGTTACGAAAAATTCAAACTAATGCTTAAGAAAATATATATCCACAAACTTTCGCAGAATTTATACAAACTAGTTTGAGAAAAAACATTTTTTTACCCCTTTTCCACTTCCGTACTATTGAATTTCCGCTTCGCATTTCAATTTTATTTTAAGTTCTTTTTCATAAAGTTTTGTACAGAAAAATATTACTATTCAAGTATTGAGTTGAGGACTTTGTAATAGAGTTCACAACTGTTTGATAACTTAATCGCTGTCAGGAGCGTATTTCATTTTTAAAATATTTAAAAATCACTTATAAGTATTTCGATAATCCATGAAGATAAAATTTTATGAGGATTTATAAGTATATCTATTATATAAAATTGAAAGTTAGTTTGTTTGTCCGGCAACTCCTTCCACACCGTTCGACCGATCGGCTGGAAATTTTGTATAGATATGTAAAACGACATAGAATAGTCCGTAATAAACTTTAAAATTCTGAAAATCCAATCGTTCCACTTTTTTTTTTTTCACTAAAGAAAGCCTTTTCAATTCCCGATTGTGTAAAATAGTGATATGTGACATACCATCTATACTCTGATCTATATCATAAATGGGTTGATTCCTACTTTAATCCCCCCCCCCTCTCGCCAAGGTGGGATAACTATACATAATAAAGTTACCATGACGATGTTTTTGTATTTAAGTAGCAACCATACTTTAAAGATGGTGGTTTGGAACAAATATAAGTACAGCATTACTTGTTTATTTATTTGTTTGAGTTGCTAATTAATCTAGTACTGAATAACTGAAAAAGGCGTTGTTGGTGGTTTTATAACCTAAACTAAGTCCAGGTAGAAAACATATTGCGGTACATGTATGATGTAAGCAATGACAAAATGCATTTTTACAGTTGAACTTTAGTTTAATATCATCCCCCCCCCCATACACACAAAATAGACTAATAAATTTTTCTATAACTGTCTTGGCAGCAGATCCAGGGTAAAATAACTGCGGTTTTTATAAAATAAAATTTCTGAATTCACGCTAAGCCACAGCGTAGGGTGATGTATACAGACTGTATTACAGATGACTTCGGACTCATTTTATTTTAAAGCCCGAGCCCTCGGACTTTTAATTCGAGAGCGCTCGAGCCTGAGCGATATTATTTAAGTCGGAGCCCGAAATTTCAGCTAATAGATAAATAAAAGTCAATGACTCCATTGATAGAACACCATAAATTTTGTCGTTTGTGAAAATTAGAGATAAATGTGATAAAAAAAAAACTCTTAATGCACTTTCTAATTCTTTGCATTCAAGTTTATCCAATAATAGTAATCATTAGTTTATTTCTGGGGGAGGGGGAGGCACAAAAGTACATAATACAGTCAAGATTGGAAATAGCGAATATTTTTCACATGCTCACCTTCAACGCCTGTCTCCCCATGCTACACCTATATCTACAGCATAAACAAACATGTTGCTATTTTTTTTTTTTTCATCACACATAACCACATTCTTGTAATCTTATGGCACGCATTTCGTATTTCTTGTTTGCAATAACTAATGAATAACTAATAAATCATTCATCATCGGTGGGAAAACTCGAAAAACTACATTCAGGACTATATTATTGAATGGTCAGATCGGGATTTCGCCCAGGGCCCCCAATTTCGATTGTTGTTCTGAAATATTATTTTACATAAAATTTGGATGTAAAAAAAGAAAACAAATTTCATAGATGGGGCCGCCAAATCCATCAATGGCCGGGCCCCCTGTCGGTCATAATCGGGCCCCGACTACATTTGTAAGTTAATGTGTAATACCGTCAAAGTTTTTTTTAGAAACTTAGTCATTCAAACATTTTTCAATTCTTTTGATCGAATTTTTAGATCTCACTAAGTTTACTGAAGTGAAAAATTACTCTCCGAGAGAAAAAAAGTTGGAGAAACTTTTCAACAGGAAATAATATTTGAAAAGAAAGAAAAAAAAAAAAAAGAGGAATGCAATATCTAACATTCATGTGAAAATCTGTTTTAAGTTTTCTCATTCCGGATGTAACGCATCTATCTGGTAAAATGAAATGGCTAATGAATAAATAAAAAGTGAAAATATGTCCGCACATATTTATTTCATCCCACTAACAAATTATATAAACATAATATAGGAAAACACCAATGCAGCTAAAAAAAATTATAATAGAATTCAAAAACAAATAGACATAAGGCATCAGTGGCGCACCCAGGATTTTGGTTTAGTTGGTCTGGGGTTTCAAATACTGCTAAACTCGGTTACAGTGACCCCGATTATAGTGATAACTCTCTTATAACGTCAAAATATTCATTACCACTTGCCCATAAAACACAGAGAGAGTTAAAAATAATTATCCAATACTTTCAGTGATGTTGTACACAAGTTTAACTTTATTTCATACACTAACTGTAAGTGTTTATTTAAAAACCAACATCCCACACTTTTAATTAATACCCCCCCCCAGAAATAATTAGAAATAATTTTAATACAATTTTTTAAAATAAAATATTTTAATTCATTAATGACAATTTTCCATTTTTAAAGCTTTTCGTATCTAACACTCCAGTGGTTTTTTTTTTTTTTTTTTGTGGGGGTGGGTTTAGCACCCTTAGGCCG
The DNA here is from genome assembly GCA_038373885.1 of Cheiracanthium punctorium. NCBI lineage: Eukaryota > Metazoa > Arthropoda > Arachnida > Araneae > Cheiracanthiidae > Cheiracanthium > Cheiracanthium punctorium. The sequence goes on from JAWZYV010013915.1 coordinate 139,873, forward strand.
CTCCGTGGGTGCGCTTATGTACTGTATAGTTACAGAATTTTGTATTTGTTTATTTGACAAAATAATTTGTAATGTAAGTATTCTTAATCATTTCTTTTAGTGCTGTAAAAGTAACGACAAAATGAGTATCCGTATGTATTTGTTACTTTGTTCGCTATTCGTTACTAAGTATTCGTTACTCGTTACTTTCGTTACTACTAATAGAATCGGTAATAGGGTGTTATATGTGCCCCATAACAACACATCCGGGACAGTGTTGTTATGGGTATATGCCGCCCATACATAAAACAATACATAACAAAACCTAACCAAAAAGAATTTTTTTTAGCGAAGTTGTACAAAGTTGTATTTAGAGCTTATTTTCTCTGATTTACAGATTGTTTTTATACACATTTATGGTTTTATACAATGCTAAATTATCCGAATTACTGAGTACACATAGAAATCTTCCAAAGACATATGCCATTCTTTTCTTTTCTCAACCCCCCCTTTTTTAAATTCTGAACGCTGGTTTAACCTGTTCATTCTTATCATAAAAAGTGTAAAGGAAAGCTTGTGACTCGTGTTTTTTCTGGGTTGCGTGTTCTCGAATACTGAGATCCAGGGATTGGGCCACATATATAAAATTCACAGGGCAGGGGATCTCAGTATGATATCAACTACTTTGCGTCTCTACAAGCATATCTTTATTATTTGTGAGTTCTTATTTCATATCAAAAACTTCTTTTGCTGGACGATTTTTCGAAGTAAATTAAAAATTACCATATTTTAAATTAAAATTGTTTAATTCAGTGAGAATTATCTATTTTAAAGATATTTCCAGTTCTATTTCTGCACTTTTGGGATGAAAGGGGTTAGCCCCTTCTGTGGGTGCATATATGAGAGCATTCTTTAAACAAAAATTATCACTCCTTTCATACAGAAAGAATGGTTGCACCGGACTATGCGTATTCCATGAGTTCATGGAATAAAATGTACCATAAAATAGGGCAGATGGCCCCCTAAACGCCGACATTTTAGAAACATACTGAACTTAATTGAATTATTTTAATACCAGTGGCTTACGCAGGAGTGGGCATAGAAATCCCGGGTAGCTCCCAATTTTTTATATATTTTTTAAACAATTACTTAAAAAATGTGTTTAGGTTTCCATGCTAAATATTTTTTTTAGTTCCAAATAATATTTTAAATAATAAAAATGTGTGAATTCGTTTACTTTATAAAAAAATATTTTTTTAAGGTGTATTTAAATAATTTGTTATTTATTACTCATATTTCGATTCTAGCTAAAAAAAAAAAGAAAAAGTTAAGTTCGCAATCCTGCTTCGGAACCACCCTGAAAGAAAGAATTCTGATTGCACCACTATTAAGTACTAAAATGTTAGAAAGCCCGAAATTAGCACCCCTTACTAACATGCTTCTCTTATATGTATTGCTCCTCTACAATTATAAGAACACCCCCTTCCCCCCCTGCAAAAAAAAGTTCAACTGCGCATAAGAACGCACTATACACCGGATCCTATCCCCCCATTGTACGACCCATATCAATAGAGCAGCAGATAGTATATCCATCTCCATAACTGTAACGAAACATACGGATTCTTCCAAACCTCATCAAAACGATACCATTCGGCTCGGCACAAACGAATTGCAACCAGAACATACTACTACTCAAATACCGAAACTGATTTTTCCCTTCAAACAGCGAGAATCCATAATACTTCCGGTATCTAGTAACGGAACAGAATATACCATTACTCAAATACCGAAATTCATTTTTCTCCCTCCGGCAGTCTTGTATTCGAAGTTCGAACCTGGTCGATCCGAAATGCACACTCCAAAGTCATTTTCCCCCTTGAAACCGCGATCCGATATCCAGTAACAAACAGAAGATATTAGTACTCGATTACTGGAACCCGTTTCCCCCCTAGTTCGCCTCGCCTGGAAGTCTGTATTCGAAGTTCGAAGCTCCTCGATCCGATTAACTGGCAGGGCAAATGGGGCAACTACCCAGGGCCCACAGATTTTAGGGCCCAAAAATCTTACATCTTACACTTTTATAATTTTGCAATAAAATTACAAAGGATAAAAATATTTCAAAAATTAAATGATTTTTTAATTATAAAGTATGAACAATGAAAATAATTCAAATTTACGCTTGTGTATAAATTAATTTAAACTTATTTTTAATTCCTCGAAATGCTCTATAGTTGATGTAGCATACCAATATGTAGGAAAATAACTAGCCACATTTTGTAAAGAGTATTTTTAATGTTAAAAAATAGCAAAATTTTTGAATTATTCGTTATTTTAAGAAATATTTACAAAAATGACTGTTTACAAAGAGTGGTAGTATTCCGTACATGCTAGCAACTGTTTTATAGCATTTCGATATAACGTTTAACTATGCGTTTCATTGACATCATGTAACTATATTCGTTTATTTCAGATTACTTAAAACAAAATTTGTGTTTGGAAGGGGTAAGATATTTAAAACTTACAGCATAAACCAATCATAATGGATTTTTTTTTTTTTTTTTTTTTTTTTTTTTTTTAAGGGGGAGGTTATTGCAAGGGACCTAACTTTTTTCTCCTGCCCTGGGCCCACAGTTGTCTTGATCGGGCTCTGCCTGTTACATTTAAGAAAGTTTGAAATGTAAAAATGGAATGAATTTTAATACATTCCATTTTTTAAAATAAAAATATCAGTAATTAAAACAAAATATGCTTAAAAAAGTTTAGTTTGTATGAATTAAGAATAAAGGGATCCACGTTAGAACGGCCAGACACAAAAAATTCTTCCCTATTTAAGAAAAAAAAATCGATGAAGTAATACTTTAAAGTATTAAAAAAATTCTCATAGTGAAGTTAACAAAATATTTTCCCTTAATTTTTAAACCTACTGCTGCCATCTGCTGGTAAAACTACGCTTAATTTCTCCTTGAAAGATTGAATGACCTTATCTCCGTTTTCATTAAACAGCACATTTCTGTCGGCGCAACTTTCGAAAACCACTAAACGATTACTAATGAAGTGGAAGTGATTACTTGTGTTGTGATCTGTCCAACAAACTTATTCCATAAAATAACACAAACGTAAAGGTACACACAATTACGTAGGAAAAACACAAATCTCTTTATTGTTGCATATTCGAAATATATCAATATTTTACAGCGACGGTTCCAGGTGGTGGTTGGCTGACATCTGCTGAAAAATGGAAGAATGCGAGAACAGCTGGATAGATTGCCCAATGCTGAAAAAAGGGCAGCCGTTGCCATCGCTCGACTTAACTACCAGCAAGATGGCGGACGATCGAAACGTTCATCGCGTGCCACAGACAGGCGCGTAGCCAGGAAAATATTTCGGGGGGGGGGGGGGGGATATGAACTTATATATCTATAAATAGACGGAATTTCATCACTAATCCAGAAATTTCGGGGGGGGGGATATATCCCGATAACCCCCCCTGGTCACAGATCTAGAGGCCCTTTCTTGACGCAGCTGGCTGTGCCGCACAGCCATTTTAATCGATTATATTTTTGTGAAGGGGCCGCAAAACCGACCGAATTTCCGTCAGCATCGACCCCTGGTATATAATAAAAATTGAATATGAAATTATTCATTTTAAGTGGAAAAAGATTAAATAAATTGAGTGCAGTAGACATATTTTTGTCGATTGTTTAGTCTAGCGTCCATTCTAATCGCCTCCACAACGGGATTTGACTTCCAATTCTCCTTATATTACATTATATTTGAAATATCAATATTCTGAGTGGACCAACGTCAAAAGGGCAGCTCCACTTCAGTAAGATAATCCGTCGACTGGTGTAACGGATACTATTGACGACAGTTCGATAATTGGAGAACATTTTGTTCCACTCCATGAGATTGAACGTTACCAGAGATAATATTAAGGGGAGATGAGAGCTATGAGCGTTATATTTGGAGTTTCAGATTATCTGAGAAATAGAATGCCACAAAAAAAAAAAAAAAAAAAAAAAATCATAGAATCAGTATTGATAACTATACTCTTAAAATGTATCAACGCTCGGACACTGACTGTGTAACAATGTCGGTTCGAACCGCACTAAAACAAAATTTTTACTGCCATCCATTCAAAAAATGATAAGTTATGCTCAAAATACATAATGAAATCTACACTGTTTGTGCGATTGGCTTGTAATTTTTCATAATCCGTATTATAAAAATAAAATGAAAATTCTGGAGCGGGTGCAGACTCAGTTTACTCGTTATTTATATTACAAAAGTAATCCTATTTACATTCCGAATATTTCTTCATCTTACTTGAGAAGTGTTTTTGGTCTTCCTAGTTTAAGTTCTCGTCGTGATCTATTTTGTTTATTAAAGTTGTCAATAATAGGGTAGACTGCAGTGATATTCAAAGTATTTGTGTCAGTGTACCGAACAGCTCTCTTCGTAATAGCCATTTATTTGTGGATCCAATTATAAAATATAATTGCATATACTTTTCGTTATATAAATTTTATAAAATTTATAATAAGTTTTCTTTGGATTTGGATATTTTTAACATGTCTTTTAAAGTCTTTAGAGTTAAGTGTTTTGAACTTTTGCAGTCATGACTGGTATTTATTTTATCTCTGTATTTTATCTTTTTTAATTTTGTCTTATGTAATTTGTTCTTTTATGCATCACTGTAAATGGATTTCAATCTGTAGTGTGCATTTCTTTTATGAAATAAATAAATAAATAAATAATTTATTTTCTGAAATAAATAAATAAATAAATATATAAAATAAAATGTTGTTGTAGGGATTTTACGGCCAATTACCTACTTGTGGGATCTAGGCCGAGGGGTGATGTGCCGTCAGTGGGGGACTTTCTAAGGGGTCCAAACCCGTATTTACCATAATTATGTAAAACAGTACAGAAAAAAATCTGCGAGAAAATTTCAAAATTGTGGTACTTACATCACAACCAAAATAGATTCGCAATTTTTGCGATTTATGAAAAAGTTTTACTTATAAAATGTAATAAAATTCGCACCAAAATTAGGGGGGGAAACTTAGGGGTTAAGAAAAAAATTCTTCTCGATAATTTCCAGAAAGTGACTTAAATGTTTATGCGATCCTGTACGAAAAATTCAAAATTACGAAAATGTCATCCATACGCTATGATGTGCAAAATTTACGAATTACACTGAGTTGTTCAAAATATATATATATATATATATATATATATACAGATAAACATATGCTGACTTAAATTACTTTTCAATGGCTTTCGTAAGAAATAAAAATCAAGTTGGATGATATTTTTTCAAGGGTCGTAGAGAAATTACAACAGAAAATAATTTTTTGGATTATCAATAAGTTTATGCATTTAGATTCGTGCATATCCCTTGACTATCTTTGTTTAAAGATATCCCTGAGGCGTTTTATAATAAAAGGCTGAAATTTTGTACATCTCATCATCAGTGTAGGGTGCAAATGTTACTGATTGAGATTTTTTTTTTTTTTTTTTTTTTTTTTTTTTTGTACAGGGTTCGTATACAACTTTAAAAAGTGATACTTTTTGAAAGTTAACAAGACGAATTTTTTTTCGAGACTTTTTTACTACCTTATTTTGTACATTTTTTTTCTCCAATTTGCATTGCTTATTTATCTCTAATGGATAAAGAATTAAAACGTGTTACTATCTTTTTGGGACACCCTGTATATAGTCCACTATCAGAACGGTGCAGACGTCATGAGGTGGTTGTCAATATAACCCAATGAGCAACAAGTAATTCAACAGTTATCATGATATTAACCATGAGCCTTGAAGTTTCCATACTTCATAATTTAGTTTCTATACTTCATACTTAGAATTAAAAATAACATTTATTTTAATGACTATGTCATTTTATCTCTCACCCTCTTATTGAAAACGTGACATAAAAATGAGACACGAAAATGCGACATAAAAGTAAGAATAAATGTCCGCTGAAAATGTTAATCTATGTGTTACGTAAACCACCGATATATATAAGCTCCGTAAGGTTGCATTTTTTTGATAAAATGATTGTTTAAAACTTTCATCCGTTTTGTAAATGCTATATGAGAATGTGGCAACAATGTGTAGATAAAATAAAATGTTAGTATGTGTTACGTAAATCACCGATTTCTATAAGCTCCGTAAGGTTGCATTTATATTTAAATACTATTAGTTCACAACAGCTTTAATCTATTGTTACACTATTTCGTAAGCTGTATAATAGGCATCACATGTATTTTGTACATATATTTATATACTATTAGTTCACAACAGCTTTAATCTATTGTTACAATATTTCGTAAGCTGTAGAATAGGCATCACATGTATTTTTCTATAGGTTACAATCAGGGGCGTAGCCAAGGGGAGGGGAGGGTTAGGGGGGGTCATAACCCCCCCATGAGGAATGTTTTGCCTTACAAAATGTATATTCTTCACTAAACTATCACACACGCGTACACATATATATGTGAGTTGTAGTAGTCGTAACCCATGAAAATTTTCTGGCTACGCCCCTGGTTATAATCATAAAAATTTCAACATAGTGTTACCAAGCGAAATACACGAAAGGTGCGAGATAAAATGACATAGTCCATTAATATCGTTTTAATATGGCAATAATGAAACTAAAAAATTAAGGTCTCCCCCTGACGAGGCTCGAACAGCCGAGTTCTTAAAATTAATTTTAGCATACGCTTATAAATTGTTCAAACAATTAAAATTTATTCACTTTTAGCAAGCATCTTCGTTATCATCGAGAAAAAGAAATGAACTTTTGTTCGAATAACACCTACTCGAATTCTCATTTCCAGCCTCAAAAAAAGAAAAGAGTAATCAAACTGTTATCAACACTTTCGCAAAATTTAATTTCCAAAGCATAATGTTTAAGATCATCAAAATTGAATCAAGTCTACCGTACTGTGGAGAAAATGATGTATATGGAAAGATTTTTGGCAAGAGAGGGATATCCCATACATCCATAAGCTGCCGTATCTTGCTTGCGAAGGAAACTCATGCCTGAATTATTAATGATAGTTCAGACTGGGAAATTTTCACAATGCAGCTCCCGAAAAGTTCTTCAATTTACATACATCCGTAGACTACTATAAAATGAGAAGACACTTACTATTTTATTAAAATCTAGTAAACTAACCTAGAATACCCAGTACTCTTCAACATAAAGAATTATTCAGCAGAAATTTTTTTATAGGCTTCAGCTTTCTCAAAAGATAAATTACGTTTTAAAAATTAATGCTTAAAACGACTTTTGACATATTTTTTTTTGCACAAAATTAGCGAAAAATCAATGTAAGAGCTATACTTGCAGGAAAAAAAAAAAAAAAAAAAATCTGGAGTGACTCCACTCGACTTTCCGAACACTTACGATTAAGATCATTACCAAGCATTTAAATAAATTTTAATTTATGAATAATTCAGACATATATACCAAATTGAAACTCAATCGAATGCACCGTTTAAACGCTTGCGTACTTTCAAAAATTTCTCCCCATATGCCATTATGCCATAATATAAAAAAAAATTTTGTCATAGCCCTGTAGAAAAGCTATAAGTCTTATACACACCAAAATCAATACCGGTCTTAAGATGGTGATTTATAACATATATACCGAATTTCAGATCAGTCGAAGCTACCGTTTAAACGCTAGCGCACTTTCAAGAATTTCTCCCAATATGCCATTATGCCATAATATAAAAGAAATTTTTGTCGTAGCCCTGTATAAAAACTATAAGTCTTATACACACCAAAATCAATACCGGTCTTAAGATGGTGATTTATAACATATATACCCAATTTCAGCTCAATCGAAGGTACCGTTTAAACGCTAGCGCACTTTCAAGAATTCCTCCCATAGGCCATAATGTAAAAGAAATCTTTGTCGTAGCCCTGTAGAAAAACTATAAGTCCTATACTCACCAAAATCAATACTGGTCTATCGACGGTGGTTTATGACATATATACCCAATGTGAGCTCAACTGAATGCTCCGTTCAGGAGCTATCGTGTTCACTCACATACATACATAATCTCTTGTCGTAGCCCTGTAGAAAAACTATAAGTCCTATACACACGAAAATCAATACCGGTCTTGCGACGGTGGTTTATGACATATATCCAATTTGAGCTCAATCGAATGCTCCGTTCAGGAGCTATCGTGTTCACTCACATACACACAAACACACACACATCTCGTAAAAACAGCATAAATGGATTCAGAAGCTCTCAAAACGTGTAAAAACACCAAAATCTCGAAGTCGAATTTTTTCATATTTACAATACTTTCCTTACATGGTACATGTTCGGAAAGTAATAGCACGTGACAGAGTAAGTAATTTTTATTCTATAAGTTTGTATAGTCTGTAATAAAGTAATCAAAGTACCACATTATTTTTTTTATTTTAGGCTTTATGCTATTAAACTTTCATGCTTTCAAAGAGTAAGATTGCGAACTTCGTGAAATGATTAAATACACACCTTTTATTCATTTATCCTCGATTTAGATTGAATATAAATTATGTTATAATTTACGTATTTTGATTGGCTGTTTCGGGTATCTGTGAGTGTGTTCGGGGGCTGTGATCGGGTATTTTGAGCTGGCTGTGCTCGCGCACAGCCAGCTGTCGTCAAAAAAGGGTCTCCAGATCTGTGGCACGCGATGAACATTTCGATCGTCCGCCATCTTGCTGGTAGTTAAGTCGAGCGATGGCAACGGCTGCCCTTTTTCCAGCAGATGTCAGTGCTGTTAAAAATGATCGTGACCATTCTTTTACGGGAAATAACGGCTAAAAAGTAAAGAATTCTCGTGGAGCTCTGTCACCCGCAACTATTTTTATAGAAATCCAATCTTTTCTTCGTGACTGGCAACAGTCAAAACGTTAGAGTTGGGTGTTCCCAGAGCGGGATCACTGCGCCTTAAAGGGTTAAGTGGGATCAAAATGTTAGTTAAATAAAGTTAACAACCACTTGAAGTACAATGAAATCTCGTTAGTATGGCCCTCTTGGGGGCCTCCTAAAAATGACTTACAAGGCGAAGTAACTTCTTAAGCAGAGCTTATATTAAATATGAAATGAAATTCGAAATGTTATATATAATAAGTGTGCTTATAACAAATTTACAATGAGTCAAATAAATTAGTAGAATAAGAATTGAAAGTCATAAAATGGTGGGTGTATTAAGGAAAATATAGTAAGGTAAATACGGACCCTAGTACTCATTTAACGCGCGGTGTCCTGACAGTGAGGACACAAAACTCTGACGTTTTGACTGTTGTCAGTCACGAAGAATAAATTTGTTTTCTACAATACTTGAGGTCGACATAGTTACACGAGAATCCTTTACTTTTTAGCACGTCATTTCTCGTAAAAATTGTCGATTATTTGTAAAGTTGTCAGGATTATTTTAACAGCACTGGCGTCAGCTGAAAACTGGAAGAATACAAGGGAAATACATTGATACAAAAGAACAACTGGATAGACTGCTTAGAGTTGAAAAAAGGCCAGCCGTTGCCATCGCTCGATTTAACTATGCAACATGGCTACATGTTGCATACATGGGACAGCAACATGGCTACGTCCCTATCCCTGAATAAGCATGCTGCACTATTGCACTAAATTAAAACGCTGCTTATTTATCGCTACACTTATTGCTACTAACTGCTACATTAATCTGCAAGCTATTAAATAATCTGCGGTTCGCCTCAAAGCAAAACGATTTCGACCGTATTTTTACGAACTCCGAAAATACAGTTAATACGGTAAATTTTACAGAAGAATTATGATTATATCGTGATGCAAACAGTGAATACCAAATATATCGTAATCACAGCAGGAATGAATACAGAATGAAGATCATGCATAGAATAAATAAACGAATGAATGAAGATTACTGGCATATTTCGAAAATGTGGAACAGCAGTATAATGCCTTTGTAAATTACACACATTAAAGCAAGCGTACCCTCTCATTCAGAGTATGACATGGTATAGGGATTAAAAGGGTGGTGGTGGTGAAGGGGAGGGGGGACTGTTTTTCAATTAAAAAAAGAAGAAAAAAGCTATCAATGCTTATCCCATTTTAACTGTCAACATGACTTAAACATTATATCAGAAAACAACAGCTTCATCTAAAGCCATTAAAGCTAAAAATCCCTAAAAAGGAAGAATTTTCTAAATGGAATCATTCACTTCAATGTCAGCCAATGCAACACCTGCAAATGGAGTTACTTCAATCCGCTTAGCATATTTTGTGGAATACTTTTCGATGCCTCCCATTTATATTGTCTCTCTATTCTAAAGAAAAGTAAAGGCCGCTGTCGCTGTGAAAGCTTGTTGGCCTATCTACTCCTAAATTGTGGGGATTTGAGTTTCGACTAAGGTGCCCACAGATTCGAAAAATTCCGAGGAACCTGATAAGCTGACTTAAATTTCAACAATCGAATTATTTTAGAAGATATTAATAAAAAACTGAAAAAATAAACAGAATGGTTGCCAGATTTGGCATAAAACCATTCATTCCTTTGCAACAAAGCGTTTCCACGTATGTAGTATCAAGTGAAATTGTCAAACATAAAGTAGAAATACGCCCATTTTACGCCAAAATAAAAACTATATGAAATAAGTAACTCAAAATGTGTTACACAAAGTGGACAATTTTCAAATAGTAAGTTCGCTTAGACAACAGGAGTTTAGAATGAGCAATTATTCGTTTTTCCAAAACAGAATAACTAATATCTTGAAAATGAAAAATAATTAAAATGCAGATTATTTTAAAGCCGGTTCGGTCTAGCTGGATTATTGGCTATCAGTAGATATATTTGGCGGCGTTCACTATGCCATTATAGCAGTTATAGAGCACTTTGGATATTTGCTAGCGCGACGAGATGGTATAATTCGTGGTGCTAAGTACGCCAATCTGCAAACGATTATGTAAATGAAAATATGGATAGCGGTTTTCCGGTAACCTTAAATGAAAAGTCATTATGGGTTGTGAGCATGTGTAAATCGCCCAATAATGAAAAGTCGCCATGGGTGGCAAGCTATCCTACCTGTTCCGTCGTTTTTATAAAAAAAAAAAACATATGAATTACTGTTTTCTTAGAACTAATCATTAACTATACATATACGCAAGTCGCCAAATTATGAAAATTCTCCATAATTGGCTAATACGCAAGGCGTCCTATGGGTTTCACATAAATACAAATAGTGCGAGGTTTAAATTTTTATGTTCCAAGCAACATGCAAGAACCAAGCAATGTGCAGCTCGGTAACATTCTATCTTATCTAACCTTTGGGTTTTGTTTGATGAAATTATGTCTTTTTTACGAAGTGTTTTTAGGGGCCGAATGCCTCATACGAAATGCGAGCGTAGCGAGTCTAGGGGCTTTGGCTCCTAATACAAATTTCTACTTGTTGCTTTTCTACGAATACGTTTTAATTTCACCAAGTAGAGTAAATAAATGCTATGTACTTTGGCAAACTTTTAAAGTAGACGCACCAAGAAATTGTACAATAGATTTTCGAACTTCTTTCAAATGATCAAGCTCATTTTTTTTTTTTTTAAATCGTAAACTGTGATCAGAATAGCCGAGAAAAGAGGCAATTTCAGCTGCAGACAGACGTGCATGCAAAAAAGCAATCACAGAGCTTGCCCGCTCAAAAGAGTATTCAAGTGTAATTGAAAATTCCTGTTACTGTTTCATAAACAAAATGGTCCTCTTTTGAAAAGTATACTTCTGAATTTTATTCAGTTGTGTGATTTTGAAAACCAAAATTTGTTAATCACATGATCTTGACAGGTAATTTAGTTGAATATACCAGTTATGAGTTACATAAAACCTTATTTTTCAGTTTACTGTATTAAATACTGTAAAAAATTTATATGAAATCTAATGCATATAATTTCTTTAATGGTTTCATTAATGTATAGACGTATTATTTTTCAAGGGCTATAAATCTTTAACTGGTTTTCCTAATAAGAGAAGTACTACAGCAAACAAAGTATTGTTTAATAAATTCTGAGGTTATTTATCATAAAATATGAAAATATAAGACTAAATAATAAACCTTCGCAGTATTTCCAAAAAGTTTAAATAATTCATGGTGTTTTTGGCGGTGAATTTAAAAAATAACACACATCATTAGACAAAAGTAAAGAGAATTTTGGAAAAATTATAACAATTCATACCAAGATATTTCGTTTATTTCAGGACGTTTACATGACAAAAAATTTATTGCTATTATGCAGAGATATTATTTTGATTAATGTATGATTTTGTTTATAAAAAGAATTTCTTCAAATAAATTTAAAGTCAAAAACATTTGAAACATATTTTAGAACATGTTTTTTTTTCTAAATATACCCGTATACATATTTAGGTATATGCATACTTTTATTCTAATAAATTAAAGAAAAACCCACCCATAAAAACAAAGCATTTTAAAAATAAATAGACCAGTTGTATTAATAAAATTAGATGGATAAAATGTTAAGTAGAACGGAATAAAAATGAGATTCCCTTTTTAATATATACAAATTTAGGTATTTAAATTATCTAAAACTGTATGCATTCACGAACGACGATTTTACGAAATAAACAAGAGAAATCCGCGTGAAATAATACTTTGGATATAATTGCTTTTAATTAATTTGTTTATTTCATTAAATGTGTCTGCGTGTGTGTTTGTGACATATTTCATTGACGTTTACATTTGAAATGAATCCTTTCAAGCTAATGCATTTAATGGGTTTTTTTTTTTTTTAATGTGGGACCTTACCTGAAACTTGATCGATTTCCCAGGGTGTTGTAGTAAAGTCAACTGTAGCAAAGAGTAAACCAAAAGCTGAAGATAATCCAAAACTAAAGAAGCGGGCACATTTTCATAAAAAGAATATTAACAGCGTATAAAACAACAACTGCTGTAATTCCAAACACTGGATGAAGATAATCCACAAAAGAATTAATAGGTAAAACGAATTTTCTCAGCTACTTGATCACAATCTCGGGTAAATTCCACAAAACCTTTCCGGAAAGATCCAACACGAAGATCTCAGACACTGAGCACACAGTTGAACTACCGCAGTGCGTGTCAACCTCGATAAGACTTAAGTATGCAACTGAGAAGCAGCTCAATGTAGTGAAAGTTTTTGGGAATTTGCAATTTCGGATTTTTATTTATTTTATTTTCTTTCCTGTTGCGTTCGTTCTGCTCTGAAAGGAATCAACCATTGGACACATAAAAGAGGTGACGTTTCAAATCCTCATGACGAGTATTCGGGTATAGTTGCGCGCCCAACCGTGCCCAAATGATGAAACAAGCGTATAAATGAGGTATGGCATTCGAAATCCTGCTGGACACCGAAATCAAAAGGATATGCCAAATAATTTCCCACTGAAACAAAAAACATTTTTTTTTTTTTTTTTTTTATTGAGTGGAACTTGCACAAGTTGACTAATCATGGTTCTATGGTTCTATGTTTCCTAATCGTCATTAACAGATGGACTCTTTTTGATAATTCAAGTCTTGTCATCATCAAAAAATGTTAAGATACATTATACCTTTCAATGTTATACCGCCAACAGATAATCTATGTCTATAAGTAGAAGGCTGTGATTGTCTTTCTGCTAGCTATTTAACGGTTGCAGCTGCTAGAACTATGCTTGTGCCAGTGATTTACGAATCTTCGGTGTATGTCCTAGTAACCAGTATCTTACTCTAAACCAAGAATGCAGAGCCCTAAAAATGTTAAGATCTATCGGCATTAGCTTGCACAAGTTGGGGTCATTAACGGTTCCGCCTGCTAGAATTATGCTTGTGCCAATGATTTACGAATCTACGATTAGGTGTATGTCCTAGTTACCAGTATCTTACTCTAAACCAAGGATGCAGAGCCCTAAAAATATGTAGGATCTATCGTCATTAGCCAAATGTTAAGCTCCGGCTGAAATTTCGGTTATCAACTAATTTTTATTAACAACACTATATTCAATAGAGATGAGTTCGGGCTCATTTTTTAAAGCCAGAGACCGAGGACTTTTAATTCGAACCTGCCCGAGCGATATTATTTAAGTCGGAGCCCTAGAACGAAATTTCATCTAATAGATAAATAAACAATTATTTCATTGACACAGTGGAGGATTATTGGAAGTTTGTCGGGGGGGGGGGGCGGTTAGTTAGAAGATTGTCATATACATCCATTTTATGGAAGTAAAATAGGATCTTTTACATTAATTTCTTGCTTCTCGGGGGGGGGGCGGTCGCCCCCTCCGCCCCTCCCCCTTTAATCCACCCTTGCATTGACAGAATATCATAAATTTTGCCGATTATGCAAATTAAAGACAAATATGATAGCAAACTCTTAGCACTTTTTAAGTCTTTAAATTCGAGTTCATCCAATAATAATAATAATTACAGTTTATTTCTCCCATGAATCACTTTTTAAAATCTGATTACAACGGGCATGTTCAAAAAATGAGAAATTTTTCACGAGTCCGAGCTCGAACACAATCGTGAATTCGCAGAGCCCGATTCCGGTTCGGGCTGATCCTGTCTCATCTACAACATCCAAGTGTCTTGAAAACAATTATAAGCGATATCCAGTCCTTAATAATTTATACAGCACTCTTCGTATTTCACAGAATATATATATTTACTGAATTAAGACGCAGACAGTTCATAAACTTACCTAATTGTGATTTCGTCTTAAAAGATGCTCAACTTCAAACACAGAGAACATGCTTAAGTCTTTTATTGTACGGTTCCTATCTTATATATACTCAAAATATATTAATTAAACTCTCGCGTGCATGAAATGACCATGCGGTCAAAATTACACCCATTGTCGACAGTCGTGCATTATAAAATAAGCTTTATTCTCGGTTCATTGCCTTTCATTTGCATACCGTGAACAATTAAGTATTTTCAAAAGTTTTTCGAAAGAGTTTTCATGGAAAGTAAACACTGCTTTTAGTCGTCAGCTAGGAACAAGTGAGTAATATTTCAGTCAAACATTTCCTTTCCTCAAAAATAATAAACTCAATTAACATATGTACTACGTTAATTCTGGTAGAGTAAAACTGGGTTATAATTTTATTCAAGCAGTGCATTTAAACAAACAAAGCCATGTTTAAATCGTGAATAATCCAATACTGTCAACTCATTGAGAATTCAAATTTGACATTCTTAGCTCCGTAAGATAATCCTACGTCGAATTATATCTCTCAAACAGATTCTACAATTTGAAGTTATGGAGAGATTTAACTACGGCAAATCATTACAAGTGTTTCGGATGATGTTAAATTAAAAGATTCAAATAAGTCAGAATTTCTTATTACTACAATTTAGCTATATGCTTAGTTGAATAGTTGATAATAATTATTATTTTAGACATTTCAATCTCTTTTTGTACAAAATTTTAAAATTCAATTTAGCTCTGGAACTAAAAATATTCGTCGTGCGTTCTATAATTATACTCAGCATCACCGGAAAGATCCATCAACGAAGCTCTGAACTTTTCAATTATAAGAGAATGGATCTGCGTGATTCGATTAAAGCAGCTAGCTCAACACTAATTTAACGAGACACTGATTTTCAAACGCACCCGACTTCCGATCCGAAATTACATGACTGAGAGGGTTTACAAGACATAGGGGCGAGGGATATTCAATCTCAACAAAAACATGGAGATATTGATTACAACGTCGAAATAGTTATTACCAAAGTTTCAGGTAAGATCCATGTTATAAAACAGTTTCATGTAGATCTTCAGTGGTCTCTGCTACATTCTATAACATAATCATACTTTATAATTGAAACTAAATAATTTACAGTGCAATTCTATTTGCCTACAATGAAACAGTAGATACAACTTGGTTAAAAATACGAGGAGTGATAAAAAAAAAAGGTGGAATTAAGAAGCATACGTGCCTATCACTTTTCGACTCTATCACCAAGTCTATTTAGGCATTTATCAGAACACAGAACCAACTAATTTAACTCGTCTTGGTAGAAATCAGGTCCCTGTCCTTTGAGCCAGGTCCCGTATTTTCAACCAAAACGTTATTTTCTTTATAATCGGTTATAACTCTAAGCATAATATGTTCCAATGAAATTTTTGTAAAAGAAAATATTTTAATGAGTTTTATACAAAAGTCGGATATCTAATAATTCGTGAACAGTATACTGCTCTCTCTATATATAATTTTACAGTTTTAATATCTAGCGCAATTAAAAAAATTAACACAACCTAAATGGTTATTCCAATTTAACAGATCGCAATACATTTGAAACAACAAGCTGCAAACCTTAGAATTACAACCAAAAATCATATTATTATAATAATAATCTAAAAACTGCACTAGCGCAATGATAAACCATGGAAGCACTAGAACGCATTCATTACACTGATTCGTTACAATATACCATTTTTATGAATATAAAGTAAAAAATAAAAGATTCTAACTAACGAAATCTATGTTTCATACGTTAACGTTTCGTACAAGCAAACATGTTTAAAAAGTAAAGATATAACCAGGGACTGACTGGCCAGGTCGGATGGTCGGCGATTGCCGAGGGCCCCCACCCCAAAGGTGCCCCCAAAATGGATATACTACTTCCTAATTAAATTAATTTGATATATATATATATATATATATATATATATATATATCAGAGTAATTTGATTACTTATTTCCCAGTATTCTTTACGCAGTAGCGTAGCAGAGGACCCCAGAAGAACCAGGGGGGGTCCCAAAATATCTAAAATAATTAAATGTGGTTTTTAGGCACATAAGCTTAATTTTCAAATATAATATTTTATTCCTTCTAAATTCCTCAGTAAGGGGCCCCTTTTAAATCTCAAGACGAGGGCCCCCAAAAGAGTCAGTATGGGCCTGGGTGTAACTAATAAACGTGAAAATAACTAAATACGAGGGATGATCAGGAAAAAAAAAAAAAAAAGGCTACAAGCCGCAGGCATTTGAAAACTACATATTGTGGAGAAATGGCGTGTTGAGTGAAGGCGTCATGCTCCTGCATGACAATGCCAGGCCCCATACTGCTCAAGCAAAGCAGGAATGGTTGCGATGGTTCAGGTGCAAAATCCGAAGTCACCTTCACTCATACAGCCCAGATTTGACATCCAGTGACTATTTCCTGTTTCCGAGGTTGAAGGAGCACTTATCCGGCACACGGTTCTCTTCAGACAGTGCTGTGAAAACATCCTCCGGGGCCTGGCTCAATGGACAGGGACCTGATTTCTACCAAGACGAGTTAAATTAGTTGGTTCTGTGTTCTGATAAATGCCTAAATAGACTTGGTGATAGTGTAGAAAAGTGATAGGCACGCATGCTTCTTAATTCCACCTTTTTTTTTTATCACACCTCGTATTTTTAGTGCTCATTAGTTAAAACATTTACATTTGTTACCTATTGAGTTAAGAAAATATCATAAAAAATATCCAAAACAAGAAATTTTAGTCATCTACGATATGCATACATGAGACAATATTTTTAATATAAATTTGCTGTTCTGCCTTAATCACAATCACAGAGTCACGAGAGCGCAAAAATTATTTTCCTCTAAAACCCTGCTGTATAATGGTGCATAGTACAGGAACTCTATATTTGAGAAACCAGGATCTGTTTGCCCATTAGACAACTTTCATGTGTCCGTTTGAGGCAGGTTTTGCGGAATTGATATTTCTTTGTTTTGAAAGAGACCACCATTTTTCTCCGTAAGAAAAATCCTACAATTACTTAAAAGAAATTGAACAGGAACATAAATAATTCACCTTAAAACAGTAAGGGGAATAATTGGATGGTCTTACCAAACAATTCCTAAAAGGAAATCGAAGCAGTAAATATTTCGATTCAGATTATGGGATGCTCGAAGTGTTTAATTTTTCTTAGAACCTTTTCAAGAAGTACGTGAGCTATTTTCGGGTTTTGTTTCAATCTACACATATGGGCAACAAAAACCATGCGCTTCGGTCATTATTGAAAAAAATAAAAGAATTTAAGATACACATTATGGGGTTTGGGATTGAAAGAAAAGATATTTCGCTTTGTTTTTTGTTGAAGTTCATAGAATCGATTTTATTTTTCTTTTCTCTATTTTTTTTGGTGGGGGGGGGGGAGAAGTTTTCTTTTATTTAAACAACAGAAGGAAATAACGGCAGGGTATAAAATAAAGCTACACAAATAGTTACAAAATAAAAAATTGCAGCATTATTTATTTGTTTCGATTCTGTTTGTTTCTATAAAGCGTTAAAACTATATAAACTTTATTGACTATGCAAGTATATAAGGCCCGACAGTGCCGGCCCGAGGGACGTGCGGGGCCCCAGGCGAAGCGCAAGAGCGGGGCCTCTTCTCTGTTATGTCTTATGAGATAGCAAATAAATGGCCCAGGAGCGGGGCCTCTATAAGCGCGGGGCCTTAGGCGATCGCCTACATTCGCACCCCCCTTGGGCCGGCCCTGGGCCCGAACAAGTATTTTGTAGCACAAAACGTATAAGTTAGCATTCAGTTATCTGTTTTACTTACGTATAACACTCCATATATATATATATATATATATATATATATATATATATATATATATATATATATATATACATATATATATATATATATATATATATATATATATATATATATATATATATATATATATATATATACACATATATATATACACATATATATATATATAGAGAGAGAGAGAGAGATGTCCCCCAGAGAGGGAGAGAGAGATGTCGCAGCATTTGAAGAAGAGTTAAATTATATCAGTCTCGGTGACTGTGAAACACTTTCAGACTTACATCACTTAGAAGACGAACAAAAGATGTGTTTTCCTAGTCAAAAAACTGACTGATCTTCTAAATTCCAAAAACATAATGCAGCCAACTTTCCGAACGACACAGTGGTATGTCATTCACTTTGTTGCAGAAACTCTGCTGAATGGTCGGACACGTATTGGAGAGTATGCTTTAAAGTCTGGGGTTTGTAGAAAGTTTCAGTAGCCAGTTGAGATGTCAGGACGAAACACAAACATAACTGTTTTTAGAAACTTCTCAAACAATCTTCAAAGCACAATTTACAGGAATTTACAAGCAGTAATTCAATAGATAACGAGTCATCAATCGCAGAAACTTCCTCAAATACTGCAATTTCTTTACAGTAAATGAAATTGTTCCATTTGTTGAAATATCGGAATACTCGAGCCGAACCCTTGACTCCTCCACAGCATACAACAATGCTGAAGTCATAAACAAACTTCAAAGTACAGCTTGACAAAACAACGGCGCCTTTGGCATCAAAATTATGCAAAGCGTTATGTTCTTAATAGCCAGCGTTTCATAGAAAAGCCAATTCAAGACTGAAGCAGTGGGATGACCTACTCGCGTATTTATACTTTTTGGGGAGTTTTTTCTAAAGTTCTCGCAAAATCTGTCTAGAAAATTATCTATCATTTTCCTTGCATCATTTGTGTAATGCTAAGCGGGTAAGTAAACATTGGAGGTCTCTTTTTTTTTTGTATGTCAGATGTCGCCAGTCTTGGCGATTTTGATTGGCGACAAAATGGGTGCAAAACATAAACCCCCAAAACTTAACCCAGCCAAGCGATATCGCCGATATTTAACAACAGCCCCCAATTCTGATGCTATTCTATGCGAATATTAAATATTTCTATCTTGCGTTCTAGTTAACTCATTTACATCCAACAAAGTGCAAAACTTAATTTTAGTATCACTCTTAACTTTTATTAGTAGTAATGTATGCTTCATGAAAATTAATAAACCTGCTGCTTGTTTTTTTAAACTGTATATTTTCCCCCCATTTTAAAAAAAAGAATTTTTTTTTAATTTTTAAAAAGGTTCAAAACTTTTTATTTTGAGTATTTATTTATTTTTTAATTCACATAATAATTCAATAAAAAGTTATCTTAACAATTCCATGATCTAAAATTCTATAATCTGCATGTTTATAGTTTCAGTTTTGAGAGAGTCTACTGTGTTTTGTATTTCATGTTTAACTAAAAATACTTGGAAAGACATTGAAAACTGTCTACTTTATAATGTTTTGTCCTCTGAACTTCTGCATCTAAGGAAACATAACTAAACCGCAAGCATCATCTCCTATGGAGTAATACAGAGATGGGCAAACTACGGCCCGCCGGAATGTTTTATCTGGCCCGAGGATAGAATTTTAATTTGCCGGTCCGCCGGAAATTAAAAGAAAATATATATTTATATATTATATATCCATATTACGAATTATGAAGATGGCTTGAAAAAACTGCATTTTGTGTTTGAACGCAGATTTCAAGATTTTAATGCCATTCAAACAGATCTGGATATTTTCACCATGCCTTTCAATGTAAATTGTGAAGCAGTGAGGTCAGATTTGCAGCTTGAATGAATTGAGTTGCAATCTAACAATCATCTCAAGCAGTTGTTTCTAAATATGCCAAAGTTAGAGTTTTGCATTAGAAATCAAAATTAGAATAAAAATTAGGAATAAAAATTAGAAATCACTATCGAAAGTAAGTTTCCCAAATTTAATAACTCATGCCCAGAAAATCAGTGCTATTTTTGCTTCATCTTATATATGTGAACAAGTGTTTTCAACTATGAACCTTAGAAAGAATTCTTTTAGAAGTAGACTAACAGATGAGCATTTAACCTCGTTCCTTAAAATCAGTACATCTCACTTCGAACCTCAATATGAGGAACTTTTAAAAATGAAATCGCAATTTCATTCATCTCTTTAAATTGTAATACTTGTATGTTGTTTTTAAAATTTAAAAAAAAAATTATCTTGGCCCGCCAAACTTTTTTTTTTCGATTTTTGGCCCGCGACCGAAAAAGTTTGCCCATCCCTGGAGTAATATATAATGAATTTAATTTTCGCAAATATTATATAAACTCCTTTCCGAAAACAAAAATGTGTATTTAACATTTTTCAAACTTTGTTCAGAAGATTTCAGTTTGTTTAGATTGTTAAAAAGGATACTATTTTTACCATAAAGGCTACTATTTTGCAACCTGAAGGTTACTAAAGCAACTATTTCTGTGGCTGTGCTGTGGTGGGTACCCTGTAAATATTAAGTAAAAAAAAAACTGAGGCAGTTCTTGCCATAATACAAACTTTTCTGTCAGTGTAAATAATTTAATACAGTAACTCAATAGCAATTGCCAATTCATTTCTTTTCAAAGCTAAATGTCTATTGAGTAAAAGATGTAAAACTAACGACTTTCAAAGATTGCTGAGTTAAGAAACATTTCCGCTTAACATAAATTTTTGATTAAAAAAGAATTCGTTTAACGGAGCATTTATTCTGTCAGGCAATAGTTCATCTTCTAGAGTAAACACATATCTTTTTTTTTGTTGTTGTTGTTTACAACACAGGCCCGGACTGGGAGGGAGGGGCCCGCCCGTCTCAAGAGAAGGGGGGGGGGGTTATTGTACAACCGATAAATAGAATGTGTTAACTTTCGGGGTATGGGGGAGGTATGGTGTTATTATTAATTAATTATGATTGAAAATTAATGCATTAATATGCGTCATTCAAATTAATTAATCCCTTGTTCATTCGGGAACCCTCACTCAAAAAATTTTGAGTAGGGATGGACGCGAGACGACTTTTATGCGAGACGAGACAGAGATTTATAGTTTTTTTGCGAGACGAGACACACATTTTTAACATTACGGTATAGGGATTTTTGCGAGACGAGACAAGCTTTTAGGCTATTTTGCGAGACCATTTTTCGTCTCGCGTCCATCCCTAATTTTGAGATCTACATTTAAAATGAAGTGTTTTGAAGCCTTCTGGGGCGCAATTGCAGCTGCAAAAAATTTTTTATGTGTGAAACTTCATTCAAGTGCTATCAGTATAGCACTTTTTTTTTTTTAATTTCCTTTCTTTTTTCTGTTTGGGGGCCCGCGCTCAGCAGGGAGGGCCCGCTGAGGGTGGGGGCCACCCATCTGCAGACAATCGGACATCCTGGCCAGTCCGGCCCTGTAAGCACAAAATTCAATACGGTTCTCCCTCAAAAAGGTAATATTTCAAAATGCTGGAACAAAAAAGAACCCGGAAATATGAAAAACAGTAATTTACTTATTAATTTTGAAATTATTGAAAAAAAAATTGATGCTTTCATCACTGCTGTTTGTTCACAATAGAAAAAAAAAAGTAACTATTTCGATGCAGGTTATGTGAAAAGATCAATTTATTCTTTTCATTTTTGTTTTATTCTCTAAGAGAAATACGTAAGCTTTGTTTTATTTCACATATACCAGCGACAAAACGATGCTCTTCGGCTACAGCTAAAAAGAATATATGAGTTCAAAATACAAGTTATGGATTTGAAATTGAAAGAAAACAATTTGTTTTCTTTTGTCCAAGTCCAAATAAAGTACTGTTAAAAAAATAACAATAAAAATTCTTTTATTTTCAGACCATGAAGTAAAAGAACCGTAAAACATAAAGAATAGTTATAAGATACTAACATATTGCCGCAAATTTCTTTTTAAATCAAGTGTTAAATGATTTGAAAATAATATTTTTTGAAGACAAATGCAGTATTAAACCTATTACCTTATATTACAAATATTACATACCTTATATTACAAATAGTTTTAAACAGTTTATATATATATATGTGTGTGTGTGTGTGTGTGTGTGTGTGTGTGTGTAAGATACACACGACGTTGTAGTGGTCTGAGTGGCGTAATATCGTCGTAGGGTTCAGGATCAAAGGCGCCGCGACTCGGTTGGGCTCTGGCGGTCGGCCGCTGCTGCTAGAATTGTTATTCGGGCCAAGCTGGGTAGATCTTGCGGCTTTACATATTTTTATAAGACAGTTTGATACAGACTTTACTGGGCAGTTGCGGTCAAGGGAAAAAGTCGCTCCTGGGCTGCGTCAGCCCCTTTTATTAACTTTTGGGATCGTGTCACATGACCTACGCACATTCCAATTTTTGGCCGAACCCAAAATCTGGGCAGCGGTTTTTCACGGTTTGTTATGACTTTTAAGACGCCAGATTGACTGGGCGCGGAGACCGTCTACAAAATTACAAAGGAATTGCAAGGGACCGTGTAGTAGTTACAGTTTTTGAAAGAGAATTCCTTCAGTTCCAACTGAATTAAAACTACGCAGTTCTAGAAATTTAGGATTTTAGCGGCTTTTGATTTATTATATTATACATATTTAAGCAAATAAAGGATTAAAATTTCTTCATTTCTTTAATATGCCTATTAATTTTATCAATCCATCAGTTGCTGAATATTTGAAAGAGATAAATAATATCATATTGATTCAGCTGTAATGCCCTCCCATCAGATATTTCGGTTAGCAGTTACTCAAAGTACTCTAACAGAGTTGCAAAGTACCGTGGGAAAAGATTTATCAATTAATATCAGTCGTCCATTGGGTGCCTTCATAGAATGAATGACCAATACCTTCGGTCCATTGCAGTGGCGAATGCCTAATCCACAAGTGCTAGCTCGTAATAACATAAATAAGTAAATAGAAAATAAAAATGTTCAGTGACCATATTTTTACTGAGAAATATTTTTATGACTACTTATTATTAAGTGTCCAAAGTTTTCGGAATCCGCACCAGTAAACAAATTGACCTTTCTCTAGCTATTGGTTAATTTTTTAATTTCAACTTAATTTTAGCAGGGAAAAGAAATTACGAAAATTTGAGAAATAATTCTGTGGTTAATTCAACCCAGGAAAGAAACTCTTCTTTTAAAATTTCCTTTCAGAATTGGTCTAACAAAATATACAAGAGAAAATAATACATTTTCTTTCCTCTATTACATATGTGTAGGTCAAAATGGATTTTCCCCAACAAAAATAGTCCACTTAAAGGATGAAGCGAAATTGAACACGAAAACAGAAAAATAAACAACTCGGATATTAATTCCAAAGCAGAGCAAAGGCAGTAATTTGATGGTTTTATCTGAATACTCGTAAAAGAAAATCGAAAAAGTAAATATTTCGATTCAGATTACGTAAAACTAGAACTGTTAAGTATTTGTTTGTTTTCCCCCTGAGAGATGTACGTGAGCACTTTTCTAGTTTTGTAATCTTAGTCATTACTGAAAAAATAAAATGGTCGAATAACGCATCGTATCATTTGGAATTGAAGAATAAAAATAAAAGAGTTGTGTATATGAGCTCATAAAAATACTTTTTTTTTTCCCTCCTCCTCTTTTAAGTTTAGTGATACTTTACGAAATTACGAATTTGAGTATATCTTACTTCCAAATTTGTAATTTTAGATTCAAATTATTAATTACATTGAAAGATGGACATTTTTATCGCTTAGTTAAAAAGTTTTCAGACAAGTTCTATTTCTTTATGATAGTAACTATAACAGTGAAGTGATTTTGAGAAAAACAGTCTCTCTGAATTTTAAATTGTGCAATCACAATAAAAAAATTGTTAATAAGAAAACAATTTAATTACTTATAGAATATAAATGTCTGAAAGAATTATCCTAATAAGAAAACAATTTAATTACTTATAGAATATTAATGTCTGAAAGAATTATCATACTTTGAAAATCATTTAAATGAATTAATAATTTGAAATGAGTTCTAACTATAGCTGTTTATCAGTTGATGAAATCGATTCATATTCATTTGAACATTTAAAGTAGGCTAAATTATTTTTATCATGCTTAAATAGTACTTTAAAATAAATATATTTAATAATAAATAAATTGCACACTATATTAAAATTGTATGTTATTAATATGACACTAGTACGCGTAAAACTTTCTTATATACTTTTATGCCTATGGTTTTAAACCAAGTCTTTTTCCTATAAACTGGACTTCCCTTCATTGAAATACACATCGTTGATAATATAATGAGTTTAATGACGTCTTGATTTGTACTTACCACATTTGCAATTCATTATTTTGAAAGGATGGAGAACAATACTTACCTAAGGAAAAAAATATACAGTTATTATTATAAGATAGTGTATTTTATTGAGCATAAAAATTATAGTTACATTTAAAAAACAAACACATTTTAGTACAAAAGTATTAGTGAGCAGCAAATTAGAACAATATGAAAACCCACAAATACACTTAAGAAACAACAGTTTCTTATTTATCACTTTTTGACACAATAAGCCCAAATACTTATGTAATCAATACTGTAATTTCTATTCAGGAAATTTTAAATGCACAAGTCTGACACAACATAATTATGTAATACTCCAACATAATTTTATACGCACAAATTTGAATAAATTACACACAATTAACAAGCTGACAGAGAAAACTGTAGTAAACTATAAAACATCTAACACATGGAAATAAGCTGTTAAAGTAATTTTCATCAAAACTTATCACCAGCTAATTCAGTCAAGAACATTATAAGAATGAGTAATATTAAGGAAATCGTAATAATTTCGAAAACCTGCGGAGAAAGGCCTTTCGATTAATTATCATCATTCGCAAGCTAATGATTTTCGCATGAGATTAAAGTAATGAGTCTTTGTTACGGAGAGCTGAAATCTTTCATGCAACACAATTAGGCGATGGCAGATTGGATAGAGTGTGTTTCTCCCCAGGTTTATCATCATTGTTTGAAATGATCACCCCTACTGTTTAGGAACGAATAGATAAAGGGAATTAGGTCTATAGAACTGTGAACACCTGATATATATATATACACAAGAATGCTTTTAGTGCAGCAATTCTAATCATATAATAATCCAATCTAATAATGAACTCCGGATTAAATGAAAAGAGAATGCTTTCAAATTCACAATGCATTCTCATTCATGAGATCCCCAAATGCTCCGCTGATTGTTCATTATATATGTGTGTAAAAATCTGAGAAATCCAATGAGTTGCGCGGACAGCTCCCCATTTCCCCCGCCGGGGTAGGGTTTTTTACCTTAAAAAAGCCGTGTTTCTTTCTTTCTTTCTTTTTTTTTTTTTTGTAAAATGGTTTTTGGGAGATAAAACTTTAATTTGTATCATTTTTAGAGAAATGTCTGAATAATAATTTAATTTACTGTAGAAATGTTTAATTTCTTACAAAAAATTCTAAAAGCTCTGTTTCAATTCAACATTGTTTTTATCATTAACGAAACTATAAATCTTAATTCCATTTTGTTTGCATTTATGAAAAATAGAAATCTTTGTTTTCTATACCAATCGTAATATAGTGTTTAAAAGTTACGTTTAGTAATTTTTGAAATTTAAGTCATAAAATTTTCTAAGTCACTATAAAATGTCAGTTTAAAGATAATATGTAATTATAATTATACTAGGAATTATAAAGGATATAAAGCTATACAAATGCACCAGTTAATTTTTATTGAAAGGGAAAGTTGTTTATGCAAACATAAAAACCAATATTTTCTAATATTTAGAAGTATAACAACCATTCAATTCAAATATGTTATAATTTATTATCTGTATAATAAATGCCTGCAAATGCAGGTCCGGTTTCAGTGTGTTACACTAACTGCTGAAGTTAGATTATATCACCGGATCAATACCACAAAATAAAGAAGTGCATATATTATAGAATGAAATGAATTATAACTAACTACGGGTTATTCATAAAATACTGAAAAGAAAAGTGCAGGTAGGTTATTGCCATTCATTTTTTATATTGTGGTAAAAACAAAGAAAATGAAATAATTTGCGACATTCTATGCGAAGTTACTGCTAACATTTACTTTCATATTTAAATCACTGGAGTTTCTTTAATATTTTTTATAATAAATTTATACATAATTGTTGATTGTTTTGCAAAAATATTTGTTCATAAATATCAAGAACGACATTTTATTGTCTAGAATAAAATATATTGATTTAACCCCTTCCCAGTGTTTTTGCGCACCCCCTTCCCCCTCCCAAAAGAACTATATTTGATACTGTATTACCACTAGTCATATACGTGTTGTTCTGTGTATGAATGAACATGACAATTCTACTCAAGCAAAAGCTCTTTAAATAGAAGAAAAGGTAAAAATTTTAGTTTCTTTTTTCTTCTGAACATAATATGAATTTAGAATAATTTATTTTAAGGAAGCAGATCACTCTGGACTCAATATATCACTCTAAAAGGTTTTATTGTGAGTTAATAAGCTAATTTGTGCTACCTTTAAACCTGAAGTCAATATGTAAATTAAGCATATGATACGTTGGAAGGAGGAAGGATAAATAAAATTACACTAATAATGTAACTTTTTAAATTAAAAAATACGAAGATAAGTCTTTGTCTAAGACAATAAAAGTTATCCGCATGCTTTGTTTTACTACACCCATTCCTAAAAAAGTATCCGAGTAAAAGGCAAATTTCTCACGTCAGTTCAGCGAGTTCCTAATTAATTTTTGAAATATGCACAACTTGAAACATAAGAGGTTATTATTATATGTTGCATCATGCACTTTTTTATGACAGTGTTTAAAACAGTTTAAAACAGTGTTTTACAATGACACCGATATAGGAAATTCGATTTACACTCAAATACTTTTTGGGGGAGGTTGTGCATTTCTGTTTAGTACAATTTTGTACACAGTCTGATATATTTTAAATAAACTTATTACATATGCCACAGTTTAAGGAGGGAAGGGGTAAACAATAACCTCGATAATGTGCATCTTTATTTTAAAAAAATAACTCTTTGCCCAAAACAACAAATATATCCATGTTTTGCTTTACTACATTTCTATTTGCCCAATTTTATACATCGGATTTATATGTATACACACATAGCTTGATATATTTTAATGGTGCGTCACATTTAAGATTCTATAACTCATAATTTGCTAAGCTACTAATTATTTATTTTTAAAATATGCAATGAAAGATTTTACACAGGCAAATTTATTCATTCATTTATTTAATTTTTGGAGGGCAGTGCCAAGTTACCTTTGTGAGTTAAACCCTAGTTTTACGTTTGTCTATGGTTTGAAGTTTGCATTTCTATATATGCAAATTTTCAAGTTTAAATAGATAAAATTTTAAATTTGCTCATTTTGCCCCCGAAAAACCGGGTTACTTCACTCTAAACCACGGTTAAAAAAAATCCACCCGGGGTGGGCTTTTTACAAAAATCCCAGTTTCTTTTACAACCTTGGTCCTATCACACATAGATTGAAAATTTTGGATCAAACTTAATGCTTTTTTACTTCTATTTTACATCAAGTTTTCAGCTCAAACGAATATAAGAATTCTTTAACATTGTGCTGACAGTTAAAAGATACGCAAGTTCATAGAGAGAAAGGTCTGCTTGATTTATTAGTCTCTTTATAAAATTAAACGCTTTTAATAATGCAGAGTGTCTGTAAAATATCATTCGTAAATGAAAATGCATGTTGACGGGATTGAAATACACGCATTTTCTAAACGAAAGTTGAATCACAAATTACGTTATAAGATTTGATTCAAGCAAAATGGAACTCCATCCTATTTTAGTAAGAATTTTAGAAATTATTCAATGCCAGTCTAATTTAGATCAGACGGTGTGGAGCAGTTCGTTGGTCACGCTGCTCATAATTCCATAGTTAACCCTTTGAGGCGCAACCCTTTCCCCCCAATGCTGAAAAAAGAGCAGCCGTTGCCATCGCTCGATTTAACTACCAGCAAGAGGGCGGACGATCGAAACGTTCATCGCGTGCCACAGATCTAGAGACCACCTTTTTTTTACGACAGCTGGCTGTGCGGCAAAGCCAGCTGCGTCAAAAAAGGGTCTCTAGATCTGTGGCACGCGATGAACGTTTCGATGGTCCGCCATCTTGCTGGTAGTTAAATCGAGCGATGGCAGCGGCTGCCCTTTTTTCAGCATTGGGCAATCTTTCCAGCTGTTCTCGCATCCTTCCATTTTACAGCAGACGCCAGTGCTGTTAAAAATAATCGTGACAATTTTTTTTACGGGAAATGACGTGCTAAAAAGTAAAGGATTCTCGTGGAGCTAGGTCACACGCAACTATTTTTATAGAAATCCAATCTATACTTCGCGACTGGCAACAGTCAAAACGCCAGAGTTTGGTGTTCCCAGAGCGGGAACACTGCGCGCTAAAGGGTTAAAATACTTGTTTCTTCCGACCAAACCTTTTTGTATCCAGGGCTTCGAAATATAAGCATTTTTGTATAGATTGAATGAAATGCTTTTCTATATTCATCATTTTCGAACAAACGCCTTACAACTAACTAAACGATAAGTAAATCTACTTAACGTTAATATATCCCGCGATGGTTTCAGCACAAGATTTTTATTTTAATATTTTATAAACAACCTTTATTTTACAACTTTTACAGACGACAAAATTAAATGCATTGAATGGTAGTCATCACTGTGTCATCTCCATTTCTCTTAACGATAATGTAAGAAAGGGTGTAAGCCAACACAATTTTAATAGTCTGAAAATTTTTAATTTTTCTCACGACATTTACAACTCCTTTAACCCTTTATCTACCGAATTAAGAATTGCCAAGAATATGACCTTGAATCCGTTGTTATAGTTAGGCAATGAGTTATCAATACTGATTAATGTAATAAAAAAGAGAATTACGAAAATTAATAAACATCAATCTATACGTTGGACGACTGTTTATAAACAGTTAAGGAGTCTTTTTCAAAAGGGTATAGGACAAGTTTATCTGAAGGCGTCAAGTAATACTTCGATGGACACACTTTTAGAAAATCTAATCCTTGAATCATAAAACAGACGTCTGAAAATTCACTAATGCTCTTTTCGTTTGAGGAGGGGCTCAACATGATTAGGAAGTGAGCGGAAAACTGTCTATTGAAAACAATCTACTCTAATAGAACACGCAATCGAGATGTAAGCTGATTCAATGAAGTATTTGGTAGTGATTTTTTAAAGGAATGATTAAAATGAATAGATTTTTCTTTTCACTTACAATTTTAATTTAACGGTACTTTTAAGTACCGCCAGTACATAAAGGATTAAGGTTACTTCCATTTGAATAGAGTTATTATGACTCACGCGACATTTTTACGTCATCGGCAAACACCATCCTGAAAAGTCAATTTCCCCTCCCCCGCAGACGATCCAAAACCTTCCCAAGAAGCAGAACTTACCAACTTTTCGAATTTTTTCATATACGACGCAGTAAAATAGTAAAATAAACTAGCTATTTCCTTAAAAGTTTTATGATATCAATCACAGTGTGTACGTGGCTTTTCCTTGTAGCTGATTAACTATTCAGTTCGAAAAGCTGAACAAGAAAAATAAAAGGCTCACGGTATATCTAGAAGTTACCAAGGAGATGAGAAAAATTAATAAATAATGCACCTGTTACTACACGCGAACAAGAGAGTGTTATATAAAAATGGCACACCACGTTGTTCTGGGAAATTCTAGAGCAAAGCGGATTCATTCAATATTCATTCAAGCAGAATACCAAAAGGGATGAAAAAATTAGCATGTGAATAATGCATTGCTCTATTTTTGAAACTATGGGAAAAAGTTTGACATTGGGAACAAAACTTAAGACGTGGAGTTTCCTTCCCCTGACCGAAAGTAGAAAGATTTTAAAATATTTTATTTTTATTTTATTTTATTTTCAAGGAGGAGTACGTTCCTCCATGGCGGTATGTAAAGGCAGAAAAAAAAAAAATCTAATATCGTTGCAAGGTATCGTGTTACTTTAAAAATCTTACTCTGCCTACATGAAAGCACGTGATAGGTAGACACCAAATCGGGAAGAATTGAGGGGTGTCAGTCAGCTGATTTAAATATCGAATTACTTCCCAACCAGTGGGGCGCCCCCCCCCAAGGGGACGCAGAGCGTTTGCAGGGGGGAACGCAAGGAAAACCAAAGAGCAAGTAGTGATGCACGTTTTTAAAAATAATCTTTTTTATACTTATTCTTACTCAGAAAAATATCTATTTTCGTTGTTCATTCAAGCTTTACTGATAATTTTATTTTGTAGGAAATTCGACAAAATGCTCATAGTTTTGAAAAATTAAAAATGAATGTAATGCTGAAAAATGTGGGAGGAGGGGGGCGCCATCGTAAGTTAGCCTTTGTTGGGAGGGCGAGACGTTAAAAGGTTGGGAACCGCTGCTTCCGACCAGCGGTTCCCAACCTTTTAACATTGTGCCCTCCAACAAAGGGTAACTTACGATGGCATCTCCCTCCCCCTACCCCCACTCACACTCCTCAACATACATACTGCTTTTTATTCTTCCAAGATTGGGCATTTAGTTGCCTTTTCCACAAAATAATGCTATCCGTAAAGTATGAATAAACATTTCAAACGAAAATATATATGTTTCAGAGTAAAAATAAGAATAAATAAGATTTATTATTTAACACATGCATAATCACTTTCACTTAGCCTGCTTTTCTCGCTGCCCCTTGAAAAGGCTCATCGGCCCACAAGGCGGGGGGGGGGGCGCCCCCAACTTTTTTGCACCGCTGCTATAGCACGATATTAACTAAAAAGAAGAAAAAAAAGCATCATGGTTACAATACTTGGCTTTAAAAATGATTTAGATTCTTGGATGTAAGCAAAGGACCGAAATACCATTCGCAACAATTATTCAATAATTTTGAATAGCCATTATTAATCAAAATATCACCTGCGTGCGAAACTGCAGAGCGGGAATTAATTGATTGAGGTAAAAGAAGAATGATTTATTACAATGAAATACACCTAATTTAGAATTTTACGAAAGAATAAAGTGGCTGATTTGCCAGGTTTAACGATTTTTCAGGCAGATTGCAGAGATTGTCGAAAAAGAAGATAAATAAACGATAAGTAATCCTACGTTAATAAAGCCCACGGTTGTTTCAGAAGATGACCACTGGAACGATCCCCCACCCCTCTCTTTAAGGCAACATACAGTTTTTAACAGGAATACATTTCCATCTTTTGGTAACTAAAATATCTTTATCTAAACAATTATTCAGTTTTAATGCTTAAAAGAAATACACCACATTATTTTTTTTTCAGGCAATGGATACGTTCCGTATAATAATATGTAATAAAATAAAGTAAAATAGAGAAAAATGGTGACTACAGGCTTCCTTGTATAAAAATAAATTCTTGATGTAAAGCATAAAACTCTTAATTGTAATTTTTTTTTTCAATAACGTTATAAAACAAAATTTTTAATGAGTAAAAAAAAAAAAAATTTAATGAACGGTAACAAAGATTTTATCAGGAAATCGATGTACTCTTTTACATTTGATCTTGACATTTTTTTAATTACACGGAAAAAATGTTTTACTGAATTCAACAAAATTTAATGGGCGTTATTTCAACCGAATAATTTTGTGGGTTTTTAAGAAAAAATTTTGTTGAATGAACAAAAATATTGATTCAACAAAATATTTCTTTGAAATAGAACCAACAAAAATTCGGTTGAATCAACAAAGAATTGTTTTCAGTGCAGAGCAAAGTTCTGTTAATTTTTTTGTAAAAAGTTCGAGCGACGACTAAATCCGTGGACGAAAGTGCAAGAAATTAAAATTCACTGTATTTGAATAAAAGAGTCATGATAAAATTGTGTTCCTACAAATTGTCAAACTAAAATTATTTTTCAAAAAGTCATCAAGAAAAGCTTTTGAATATTAATGACAGTGTAAATGCATTTATGGCATACTTTGCAGTAAAGTATTAATTACTACTGTATTATATTGTAAGTGAATAGAAAAAAGAAAAAAAAATTATTTTTTCGGGTGTGCCTAAAGATTCTGAATTTTTATTGATTAGTTTCTGCATTTTAAAGTAAAGTTTTTGCATATTAATGACAGTCTAATCCCCCCCCCCCCTCCAAAAAAAAAGGATAACTGCATAGTGGAATAATGAAATTATTATAGCTGCCAACAATTTCGCCTACAGATTCTGCATTTTTATGCACATTTTTTGCGTATTAATGACAGTCTATTAATTCACCAAAAAATGCTATTCTACATAGTGCAATAATTAAACTACCATAGCTTCCAACAATTCCGGAATATAACTAACACCTTTTTGTAAACAGAATATATTTTAAGTTTTTTTTTTTTTTTTTTTTTTTCAAAAAAGTAACCAGATTGTCAGTTAAACTCAGAAGTTGCGCTATAGTCAAAGACAAAAATTACTACAATTAAAAAAAAAAAGTGGTTCATTATATTTCGTAACTGTTGACAACTATGAATTTATAGCACACTTTGCAGAAAACTATTAATTACTCCTGTATTACTCGTACATTGTAAATAAAACAAGAAAGGGAAGTTTATTTTTCTGCTATGTCTAAAGATTTTGCATTTTTATTTGAAAAAGAAAAGAAAAGTAATCTTGTTCTCAGAAAACGATTTCACAAGTATAGTTCTATAGCTTTTTGTTAGAGCTGAAAATTTATTTTACTTAACTTGCTGTTTGAAAGCAAATCTTAAGAGCTGTTGTTTGGAAGCAAATTTATAGTAGTTTGAAAGCAAATCCTATAGCACAAACTACAGTTGAAAGTTTTGGTTTGAGCTTTACTCCAAGAAAAAAAGAAAACGAAACAATAATTAAAAATCTGGAACAGAATTAAATAACACATAACATAAAACTTTGGTGTTTCAACCTCACTTGAAAACAAGGGCTAAGGCAAAATTTATCAAGGGGCAGCACTAAGATATTCATAGACACATATTTATAAATGTTATGGAAAATAATTATTCAAATTCAAAAATAAATATGTAGATGGCTCCGTAAAAATTAAAAATATATAAAGAATGGTAGAAAACATTAGCATAGGTCCAGGCACCATAAACATAGTTCATCTAGACATATAATTTTAATACATATCATTTTATATACTACAATTAGAAATATTGCTCAAACTATCTTTTTTTACTATGCTAAGTTCAAAGAAAGAAAAAGTGAAATTATTTATATTTTCATATTAGATTAATGGACTCTGTTACAGCTTTTCTGTTTGTTGTAGTCTGTGTTCTTGTTTTTTGCTGTAACTGTTCATCTGCCAGTAGAAATAAACTTTTTTTAAACTTTTTTTTTTTTGCAAATTCCGGGGGGGGGCAAGTGCATCCTCTGCACCCCTATTCCGCCGACCCTGCTGAAGTAATTCTATCTACGACAATAAATTTTGTTCTAAGCTTGCATCAGAACAGAACCAACATGGAAATTTGGTAAACAACCTAAGAAATCTGAAGTTTTCTCTTCCATTACCACAGATGAAGTTATGAATAAATAGTTTTCTAAATTTAAAGGGCTCATTTTGTGTGTTCTGCAAAAACTCTTTTGAAAGCATTTAAAATTTTCATTTTGTGTTCCTGCTGAAAAGTTGTCTGGTGTTCCTATTGTGTAGTTCAAATGAAAAATGAAAGGATAGTGTAATCTCTCATCTACATATTTGTTAAAATTTTTCTAAGAGAAACAATTAACAGAATAAGGAAAAGGAGTTTTTATTACTGCCCATAATACAGAAGCATGAAAAACAAAAATATAAAAAAAAAAAATTGGTACTTCTTTAAATCAAATCATATTTTTGAGATTTTTAAAGAGAAACAAGATGAACGACTGCCTATTTTCACTAAATTATGATGTTAAACTATTACCTAGAGCTATTTTCAAAAATTACCAGAAACATGCATATACCTAACACTATAATAATGCTGCCAACTGACTGTGTTCATGCTCCAGGCAGTTTATTAAAAGCGGTTTGTTATGTTTGAACAAAACCTTTTGCAGAAGAACTCCATTCTGGGAGAAAAGCGACAGAAAGGAATACATAAACTAGTCCTTGTACGGCATACAATATTGAGATTCTAGTGCATGTATAGTCTGTCTGAAGTCTAGACATATTAATCAAGGAAATGCATTGAGATGCTGTTATGGGTGGAATATGAAGGCATAATATTGCTTATCCTTCGAGATAAATAAAAAGCAATTTCCCAGCCTGTTTAATGCTTTCTGGTGGACAAAGGAATAGTTCAGAGAGACAAACTTTTACTTGGGAAGCTAAAAGTAATAATAATTTCTTAAAATAAATATAAAAATTTAGACTAAAGTTTGAGACAAATTTAAACCACAAGTGCTGAAAGGATAAGTATGTAAAGCTTATTTTCGTTCTCAGGCAATACATGTTTGTTTATATATTAATTTATTGACAAAAAATTAATCGAAAAAAAGACTGTTTTTTTCCCCTCCTTTCTGAATGGATATTTTAACACCATTTTGTCAGAAAGTGACATATTCATTTTACTTGAAATTTTAATTAAAAGTTTGTTGGCAACGAGTAATTTAAAAAATATATAAAAACGTGCGTGTCATACATTGCAAATCCATTGAAATTAATAGAAAAGAGCAAAAGAATTTTCATATACACATATTAACTATTTTGAAATGATGAAGGCTCAAGAATAACGGGAAGGTTTGGAAATACCATTGATTCTCATGCTAATCTGTATTAGATAATTTTTGTCCTACAACTCATACTTTCACTTTTTTTTTTGTATATACGGAAACTTAATCAAAGTTTCATATGACACAATGATAAATGTTACAAAAACATATTCAAATATTAAATAGTACATATTTTTAATACAGTTAACATTGTTTTATAAAAGGCTTTATATGCCTGTGCGTGTATATATATATATATATATATATAGAGAGAGAGAGAGAGAGAGAGTTTATGTTTTAAGGCAAACCTGCACGCGGGGTATCCGCCTAGGATGAGGGGTGCCTTGGTAGGAGGACTTTCTAAGGAGTTCTAACGCATATTCACGGAGAGAGAGGAGAGACATATGCATACACGTACCAAAAAAAAAAAAATAATAATGATCAAAATACTTTGCTTTTAGGACAAAAATATCTAAAGCAGATTTTCGACACGGGAGCCAATGGGGCCATCCAAGCCTCCCCGTTACTGGGGATTCTCCTGTGTATTGAGTAAAAAACAAGAACTAGACATATTATATGCTCCACTTTCAATAGGTTACAGAAATAGTACACATCAATAACATATAATATATACCTGTTATAACAATCTGTGAATTTTTAAGGCAGTTAGAACACAGACAGACAATCCGAAATTGCATTTTTCAACATAGTATGGCTGGAAAATATTAAAAAGAAAAAAAAATCTATACCTCCCCTATCAATATAGGTTTAAAATCTTAACTCGCTTTAGTAGCTTGTTAACATTCAACGTAGTTTTTTAAGTTTTTAGTAAAACACGAAAACATATTGGAAATGTTGAAAAATAATTTTAGCTCACCCAAAAATTCTTTGTTTAAAATTAAGCGAAGGAAAGCCTTTGTGACTTGGATCGCCAAAATAATTTTTCCCATTTACCAGAGCGGAAAACTATAATGAAATAATTGGGACTATTTCTTCTACAGCTGCTACTCAAGATAGCGAAGTGTATGTAATCAGTGGTATAAAGCTCAAGATTTCAAGGAAGGAAATGAAATCAAGAGTCGGAAAAAGGGTAGGTGGGAGAGTGGAATATTTTCTCAAGCCCAATTTGTAGATAAAGGAAATTTCCCCAGTTGATAATAGTGTAAACAAAAACATAGTAATAACAATGCTTAAAAAATTGTGTTTAAAGGTGTGGACTGGTGTGAAGAAAGTTCTTCACTTTCCTGCCTGTCTACGTGATAGACAATTTTTACGACTCGAAAGTATGGTACTACAATATTTTTCTTTATGTGTGTTATTTGGTATGTTTCTTAATTAATTTTAAAATCATAATAACTTCTTAAACATACATCTCATAGCTGAAAATAACGAATCTGTTCAAAAGGATAATAAAGGGTGTGCCAAAAAGTGTGCAAGATTTGAATTAAATAGCAAATTAACTAATTTATTGCTGGCAATCAAAAAGGGAAACCAGCTTGACAACTTACAGTTTAGGGTGAGTGAAAATGTTCCACCGTACAAAGGAATAACGCGTTTTCATTGCTGAACAGCATTTCAAAAATAATGAAAGTTTGATTCATTATGATTCTGATGATGAAAGATGAGAGAGATCGTGTGATTTAACACCATTGGATTTCTTTCTCTGGGGTTATTTAAAGTCAAAATCTATGTCAGCAAGCCCATATCCACCCGGGCATTGAAGGAGGAAATGCGCAGAACGCAACCCTGCATCAAAGAAATTCAGCCACATTTATTCAAAATGGTCCTGGAAAATTTCGCCAAGAGTGTGTAATAGGTGCCAACAAAGCCGTGGAGGTCTTTTGCGCCATGCAGAACCCTATCCCACATATTTTCGTGTTTCAATAAACAAAAAAATATTGAAAAAAAAAAAAAACGTGTTTTCTATTTAATTAAAATCCCGCGTAAATTTTGAAACACCTTATATAAAGGATAGTGATTTAAATGTTGGACTTATCTAGCAGAGAATAATTTTATTTTGATAGTAAAACAGCTGCAATTAAGGACACAATTTCATGAAATCCATGATTATTTTCCGATAAGACAAATGCAAACGAAAAATACTGTGATTTGCATTACGAAATTATATTTTTTAATGAGATAGGTAGGTGTGAAAATTCTATTAATGAATCATAATGAATCATTCATCTAATAAAGAGTTAAGTACCTTTTTAATTACAAAACCACAAATATCACAAAAAAAGGTACACAAAATGTTACTTCAAGTACGTAATATCAATTAAAAATAATGGATTTATAGTGCCCGAAAGATTAACCTGAAGAAATTATTGTATGAAACGTTTGAAAATGCAAATCTACTCACAAATATGATACAACCCTATCCTTGAAAGCTGTAAAATGCCTCGCTATTTATGAACTTTATTTCACCTTATTAAGTAAAAACAGGTGAAAAGTTCAAGAGCTGTTATTAAGTCACTTATATTAAGATGCGAATGTAATTCAAAAATAAATGTAATTCAAAAATAAAAATAAATATGTAACGGCAGACATATGCAAAGTTTACATTTCTTACAATATATATATATATATATATTATTATTATTAAGATTAAATAGTAAATAGCCTTGGTAATGAGTTTCAATTGTATTCTCTCTATATCATTTCTTGTTGTGGACAATATCAATAAATAATGATATATGATATTGCTTTTAAATTACCCATGAAAGAAGTTTCTTTTGTTACGAAAACAATCAACTAGATCTTTTTATTTGCTTTCCAGCAATTTTGGCAAATTACTTTGTGATAAAAAAATTAAACTGAAGTTTGATATTTTAGTCTTGAAAAGTAATTAAAATTTAGACATTATACGATGAACTATAAAAGTTGGAATAATAATAAAATAAAATATTATTTCATTTACAAGTAGTTTAACTTGAAATAATAGTTAATACAGAACGTAATAGATATTTTAATACACAATATATATATTAATATTCTATATGCACATAGGAAATACATATATTAATGTGTTTATAAGTGCAGTTAGTTTTTCATACAGTTATTGGGAAATGTAATCGTTGAAATGAGCTGCAAATAGCACAAAAATTTAAGGAACTGAGAGGAGTGGGGGAATTCTTTATAAACATACATTAGGTAACTTAAAATATTCTAAGCTTTTATTTTAACATACTCTGAATAAAAATATGAAGTAAACTTAAAAAAAAAATTTAGGAACTATATTTTCACAATTTAACCGACAAATCATCATTTTTAATATCCGAGGTATTGAAAAAAGTATTTGTAAAGTTAAGCATCAGGAGTTCATTGTATTAAGCTTTTTATTGCTCAACCGAAAAAAAAATTCTTTGTTTCACACATCCAAAATTCTCCACATAAGTAACTTTTGCAAAATGAATTGCTATTTTAATAGCTATACAAAAAATGAAAACAGTTCTAACTATTACTAACATAGTTAGCAATAGCAGTGATAGAAAAATTATTAAGTGACTATTTAAAATTGCTTTTCTTACTTTTACTATGATTTAGTTTTCTTACAGTGGCTTCTACATATGATATCAACTAATATTTTCAATTAAACGTCTAACGCTGTTGTGTTGCGTTGAGACAAAGCTACACGAGGGATATCTGCTTAGGGTGGAGGTTCAAGTTACACCGTGGAAAAAACGACCAAAACTCTATAGTCTGTTCGCGGAAACGAGAGAACGAAAGGAAACAAACGGGTTACCAAAGAATTACATTTTTTGGCACCAATCCCTAGTTTGCAATTCAGAAAGGTTAAATGCGCCTAACAGTGTAAATGGAAGAAAGCAGAAATTGACACTGTGTTTGGCGCTTTGGCAAAATGCCAGGTATTTACTCTTCGCCAGTTTGCACGTGCAATTGTTTTGTTTCGTTCTCTCGACTCGGCGAACAGACTATAGACCGTTAGATCGGCAGCCGCGGGTAAAAGTCTAATGAGATACTACATATCGATCTACGCTTAAATATAAGTTACTGAGCAGTTATTCATATTAGGGATGGACGCGAGACGAAAAATAAGCGTCTCGCGTCGCGCAAACTAGCCTAAAAGCTTGTCTCGTCTCGCAAAAATCCCTATATCGTAATGTTAAAAATGTGTGTCTCGTCTCGCAAAAAAGCTGTAAATCTCTGTCTCGTCTCGCAAAAAAGTCGTCTCGCGTCCATCCCTAATTCATATAAAGCAACTTGTTTAAATATAAGTCTTAGTAACTATATATATACTAGTATATAAAGCTGCACATCTAAACAATTTACTTTAAAAATTGAGAAGAAAATTGAATTAGTAAATATCAAAATATAACTAATTCTTCCCTATCTTCTTAAGATTAAAGAAAAATAATAATATTATTAAATAAAATTAAAAACAAAGTTTTTTAAACGAGTGTATATAACTGTTTGATAAATCTTTGCGCGAAATTCGCACAAGTTACGCCTATAAAATCAATTTCCTCAGTAACATATTTACTAATATATATTGCACATGCAAGGAAAACGCTTATACTTTCCTCTTGATATTCTCTAAAGCAAACGTTTATGATTAAAAGTTATGTGTTTCGATTGACATTCCGTTTCCAGAACTTCAGTAATCAAGGTTTCATATCGCCCCCTCTGAATCACACAGCGCTTATTGCAGAACGTCAAGTACCTCATGTGAAAGTTACTTTCTGGTGCTACTCATTATTACAATATGTAAATTTAATATGCGGAAATTAGTTTGCCGAACGATGAAATGAGTATTTTCCATTAGTCGTTCCAAAATTGTATATTTCAGGTTTACGAAAGTGCCGCCCAGGTGTTGTAGTGGCTTAAGAACCATTTTATCAGGCCTTGGGGTCTGGGTTCAAATCCCGGCTTGGGCATGAATGCTAACTTGTCCGTCTCTTCATATGGGGTAACGCTGGCCGCCCATTGGGCGCTCCCATAATAAAATGGTCAGTAGTTCGGACCGTAGTAGAGGCAAAATGCTTGATAAGGAACTGCCTGCCCGTTGGGGGGGGGAACCCTGAAAAGTAGTAAAAAAGAATGTGCTTCTAATCGAATTTATTGAACATCGAAGTCAGCATGCTTTTATCAGATTAAAATCTATTTTTAAAACAATTTCTGATGACGGCATTTATGTCGTATAAAATGGGATCCAGTGACAAGTTTTATTAGTTTTTACCACATGCGGCTGATCGTCATAGGTATACGTTAAAAAAAATCAATATTGATTTTTTTGTCACTAATATAAATATTTTGCAAACTATATTACAGCATAATAGTGAACTAAAGCAAATACAGTATTTCAATAGTAGTACACTTTAATTACATTTTCCGAAAATATGCGAAATGCACTGCTAATGAGTATTTTTCAAGCATTAAGTCAGGCAATTAATCTTTAGTTCTAGGTCTTACTCGATAATATAGGAGTCCCTACATAGGTAGGTGTATATAGGTTACTATAGATAGTACAGCGAGTATTTTTAGTTGATTTGTACTACTCTTGAATGCTGAATTTACCAGGGTTTCGGCTCCGTTTCTTTCTTTAAATGGCAAGAATTTATTTTTCGCATAGGTGCTTATATTTTTGTAATTTTAAATTAAATTTTTAGTTAATGATATTAATCAATATGCGATTTTTTAAGGGAAAATGTTTTGTATTATGAAAAGCACTCAGAATGATTATACAACACAACGTAAGCTGAAATTAAACTGACATGAGGTGAAATAATGTCAATCGCATTAAAATATTTCTTCCTGGACAAATTTTAAATAAACTAAAACAAGAAAGTTCGGTTTTTATTCATCTCTCTCGCGTGCCACGTCGAAGGATTTTGAAACATTTAGAAACAAAAACTCAAGTAATTTTACGCTAAGAAAGCACATTTTATGTATTTAAGCTCCCTATCACTCACGTCATGCGGAAAGAAGTCGATTTTCATCACGTCATAAAAGACGGCAAAGTTTTCAAGAAACCCATTTATTGTTTTCTACGATATCAGCATGCAAACTGTTCATGTTACTGAAGTTCCTACTCCAGGATTTACTATTCTAGTCTTTCAAGAACGTAACAGTGCAATCAATCACTCTACATAAATTTAGAAAACGCCGCTGAAAGGAATGCAAATAACCTGAGACAAATCAACAAATAAAATTACAAACAAATTAATAAACAAATTAAATGATGCATCACAATTCTTTCCGATATCAAAAATGTTGAAAAATAACTATTTATAATTGAAAGCAGCTTGATTTTGTTTGTTATAGAATCTTCGTTCCATTATCAAGCTAAGTCAAGAAAATTTTATCAATTAAAAAGGAATAAAGACTATATTAGATAGACTATATGCAAAGGAGAAAAGTTTTTCATTGAAATATTTATTTTTTATACCCCTGACATTACGGGAAACTATATGTTTCGCGATTGAGATATAATTATTTCAACAATGAATTAGTTATTAAATTTTTTCCTAATTCATCTAAGAACGCTTTAAAAATATTTTTTTTGTGTGTGTATGCATGCAACAAATCTAAAAAGCAAAAATTATTGAGCTGCATATAATTTCTCTTGCCGTATTTTTCTAGCGTTTCTCGAAGGAAATCAGCTAGTTACATTTAACTTGAAAAGTATACCACAATAGCAATAATAATAATAATAACCGCTTGCAAAAGAAAGCTTTATTTAACAGGATATCCTAAGGAAGGAAAGAAAAATAAATCAGAAATGCTATAATAGAAAAAAAAAGTAAAAACCCTTTTGAAAGTTAAATTTGAAAGAAAACTTTTAAGTTTTAAAAAATACATATAAATGCTTTGTGAGACAAAACGGTAGAAATCAAGGACGTATGAAAGTTGGAATAGTCTTTTTGAAGAAATGCATGTTGATAAAATCGTAGGGCAAGGATATAACTCCAGATGGCTTTGATTTCCCAGGCTGTCATACTGAATACATATTAAAAAAATATGAAATGTTGTTTTAATTTCACTTTTTCAAATTTTTGTAACTTTTTTATTTTTGTAATAACGGATCTTCAGATTTGGTGTATCCTTTTGTAATCATTTAAAACTTCGGAACTATCTGAAATGAAACTGTTACTCATTATTGCAACATGTTTTTTCAGCTAAAAATTTAATTTAACCAAACTAAATTTCAAATTCCCGGTTTCTTTTTTCTTAATTCTAATATCTCGAGTGTCGGCTCAAAATATCCTGAAATATTCAGATAAAGAGCTTGACTAACTTTTTCGTAATAATTCATGTTTATAACTTCGGCTCTTCTCCCCTTATACCCATTTTCATCAAAGTCGATTTTCATCGCGCCATTTTGGAACATATATTACCAAGTTTTCCAGAAATTCATATATTGTTTTCTGTACTATCAACATGGATGCTATTGAAACAACTGAAGGTTCTACTCTAGAATTTATGACTTATGCTATTCCAGAATGTACAAACACTTTGCATAAATTTAGAAAGTGCGCAGCTCAAGTATGTAAATAATGTGAGAATTCTTCATAAATGCCTTTTATCAAAACAGATGTTCATTTTCATAAAAAAAGGGTAAATAAATAAGTACCACATTCCCTGGCTTGATAATGGAGTGAAAATTTTATAACTCACAAAAAAAAAAAAAAAAAAAAAAAAAAAAAATAAAATAAATAAATCAGACAGCTTTCAAATTTAACTAAGAGTTGTTTACCCACATATTTGAAATTGGAAGGAACATGATGCAAGATTTAATTTATTATAAGATTTGAGCATCTTTGTCTGGATAAATTTCAATCTTTTTCATGTCAAAAACAGTGGAAAAGGAAGTAACTCAAATTTGAAAAATAATCTAGCTTCTAATTCATTAAGTATAAAGAAAGAAGAACAATTTATAAATCCACTAAAAATTAATGACTAGCATTAATATAGTCTTCATCGAATTGCAATATCTATTATTTAATTTTATATTCTACTGAGAGTTGTTTCTCGAAAAGAAATTTTCATTCATTAAGTGAATGCAGTAATCTTAACTTATTCAAATATAATTTGCACTGACTTATATAAAACACACTAAAAATATAATTAATTTCTTTAGACCTGCAATAAAAAATCCGAAAACAAAAATTTTCTAAGCTTATAATCTGCTTTTTCATTGCTAATACCCCGTGAAGTAAAAAGTAATTCGTGAAGCAGAATTAACATATTATTATTATTATTACTATTTTCATCTTGCGCTTAATTTCGTTATAATTAATTGCATTAACTGCAAGTTGAGTTTGTTTTATCCACTAATATATTTTTAAAAAGTGTAAAAACATACACAAAAAATGATTGAATTTTATTTTTTTTAAATATCATTTTTACTAAGTCTATTTTGAATTGTGGTTGCTATTTAATTGTGCTTACTATGAGATGGCATAAATATATATCTATCTCATTTCTCAGGTTTTGGCAGCGTTTGGATTTAGTGCTGCTATCATTTGATATCGAAACAAGAATAAATTATACCAACCTCATAGATTCTAAAACACTTCCCAACACTTTTGTTGCTATACACGTGACAAATAACTTATTTTCCTCAACATCATTGAAAAAACGCAAGCAGTTGAAATTAACCTTTGTACGCATTCACCACATTGAACCACAGTGAGGTATTTAACCCTTTAAGGCGCAGTGATCCCGCTCTGGGAACACCCAACTCTAACGTTTTGACTGTTGCCAGTCACGAAGAATAGATTGGATTTCTATAAAAATGGTTGCGGGTGACATAGCTCCACGAGAATTCTTTACTTTTTAGCACGTCATTTCCCGTAAAAGAATGGTCACGATTATTTTTAACAGCACTGACATCTGCTGAAAAATGGAAGAACGCGAGAACAGCTGGATAGATTGCCCAATGCTGGAAAAAGGGCAGCCGTTGCCATCGCTCGACTTAACTACCAGCAAGATGGCGGACGATCGAAACGTTCATCGCGTGCCACAGATCTAGAGACCTTTTTTGACGCAGCTGGCTGTGCGCGAGCACAGCCAGCTGTATGTCAAAAAAGGGTCTCT
This sequence comes from Cheiracanthium punctorium, assembly GCA_038373885.1. Lineage (NCBI taxonomy): Eukaryota > Metazoa > Arthropoda > Arachnida > Araneae > Cheiracanthiidae > Cheiracanthium > Cheiracanthium punctorium. The sequence goes on from JAWZYV010013915.1 coordinate 184,321, forward strand.
AGATCTGTGGCACGCGATGAACGTTTCGATCGTCCGCCATCTTGCTGGTAGTTAAGTCGAGCGATGGCAACGGCTGCCCTTTTTCCAGCATTGGGAAAGGGTTGCGCCTCAAAGGGTTAAAGACCCATTATGAAAAAATAACCACGAGTTACAGAAAGGGATTCTCAATCGTTGTGCCTTTGGATGATAGAATTGAACGTGTTACAGCAAGTAAAATGACGTCACTAAAGGAGTTTTCAGAGAAAACTTTCTTCGATCACTTTGATCAATATTGCTCCACAGAATTTGTTTTTTAATTCTCCGCTGGGTTCCAGCGTTGCGTTGGCGCAGTAACTGTGTTAAGCTGGATTAAGTTCAAAAAATTAATTTGAAAAGCAACATTGGTCAAAGAAGACGAGCTGCGTTTTTCTAATGATGAGGGCGGACAGGTTAAACATGGGTATATAGTGTTGCCGTTAATTAAATCATCTAAAAAAGAAATACTTACAGATATGAATTTTAGCTTATCGTTTATTAAAGGTAACAGGATAGCATAACAGAAAAGCTTTGCTTTGAATTATCTACCAAAGAATTAGCAGAAAAATATACTCACAGATAGAACGTATCCAAAAATTTATACAGAACCTTTTACTAGCACTAATCCCTTTTCCCATTGAACTCCCGACCGCTCCCTTAACTTAAAAAACTGCAACACTATACTCTTTGATAAGATATAATACTTATATACTCCTGATAAACTAGTATTATCTGATGTATACGTGTGAAAAATTTTCTCTCTATCTAGTATACAAATTCCCACTGTTCGACCTGCCTTGAAATTTCGCACAGATTTGTGAAAAGGAATGAAAAACGCCACAGTCAACTTTAAGAATTCTGAAAATCTACCAGTTTTCCGACTTTTAGTAAGTCTTCCCAATTTTCACGTTTAAAGAGCTTCTCTGATGCCTTGTCGAGTAAAAAAGTGATCAATATGAGATTTCGTTTTATGTAAAACTAGCTATAGCAAGTGAGATTGATATCATTCTTATGTCATAAGTTTAAAAAGGACTTAGAAACCCAGTTATGCTAACACTGTAATGAAAAAGGTGACATCAGACCTCGAAATATTTCCTCAAATTCTAATCAGCATGAGAATAGCCTCCTTTTTTCCTAAATCTTCCTGAGCCAATAATTATTAGATTGAGCTTCTTTGTTTTCTGTAGAAACAGTAATTCACTTTTATTGCGAGTGAGACTGTAAATCAAGAGCGGCTCCAGACTGAATTCTCGGAGGGGGCCATCGAACTTTTTACTTACGTCTATAAATTGTTCAAAATGCAAATTGAATGTGAGAAATCGTGAAGTATGTGAATCTAAAGTTGAAAAACAAATTTCGGAGGGGCCATGGCCCCTATGGCCCCTCACAGAGCCGCCTTGCTGTAAATGTCTACGTATGATTTTAAAATCTTCGTAGACAATTTTTATTCGATTTTAAACCCGGCCTAACGATTGCCAAAGCTTGCAGTTTTTGGTGAAGCCCGATAATTCAGGAAAAACGACAAATGAAGTAATTTACGATGCAACAAAATGTTAATTTGGGGAATTTAAGAGTGGAACATACTTTCTAGCTTGAATTAAAGTTTAAAAAAATCCGATCTTTCCGAAACTAGGATAGTACAACTCTATAAAGAGGCGACATTCAGACAAGCCCTGACTCCTTCTTCCAACTAAATTTCGCACTTACTCGTTATTCTTCAGTTTTTTAATGATACAGTATTCAGCATAATTTTGTCTCATCAAAAAGTTTCGTAAAATGTTTATTACGTTCTAAGAAAATATATAAAATAAGGAAAGCGATTCTGAACCGTGCGAATATCGAGTATTTGCTCGTTCCTAATAAAAGTGTACTAAAACATTAACGAAACGCTTAATTTGAGGTGAAAAAAGTCTTTAATATTTACATATTTGAGTAATCGGTACATTTTAGATAAACTGACAGATTGGGCATGGTATTTTAGATTTTTGTTTTGAATCCTTTACCGAATAGCCACAGTAAAGGAAGGGGTGTGTGTGCAATAGCTCTATTGCCCCCCCCCTCTTGTATCCGCCACTGCATTTAACAAATGCAACATATCGATTTTGTAATGAAGAGACGAGAAGTATAAACATTTCTGAAAAAAGATATAGACTAAAATGTCTAGCATTGATCTTAGGAAATGTCATTAGCATCCTAAACTAATAATTGCCGATTGATTACAGATAGGAATTACTTCAATTATAAAACGATATAAACTAGCAAGGTTACACTACTATTTTCGAAGGTGAAATTTAACTAGTCAAGTAATTTAAGTGTAAAGCCAATACTTAAATTTATACAACAGTTCGATTCACTTCACAAAATCAAACGGAAATCGAAATGGACTTCTTTGCAACCTATTGACGTTAGTCAAAAGTTAAGATTCGTGGTGAGTTCCAAGTTCCACAGAATTGAAGCCATTTATTTTAAATTGCCCTAGGTCTCGTTTTTTTTTCTGTTGTTGCTATTTTTACTTTCCGAAAATGTACCATGTAAGAAAAGCAGGGGCGTAGCCAAGGGGGGGGGTTAGGGGGGTCATAACCCCCCCATGAGGAATTCTTTGCCATACAAAATGTATATTCTTGACTCCTTTATCACACACATGTATGCATATATGTGAGTTGCAGTAGTCATAACCCCCCCCCCCCATGAAAAATTTCTGGCTACGCCCCTGAAGAAAAGTATTGTAATCATGAAAACATTCGACATCGAGATTTTGGTGTATTGACACGTTTTGAGGTCTTCTGAATTCATTTAGGCTATTTTTACGAGATGTATGTGTGTATGTGAGTGAACACGATAGCTCCTAAACGGAGGATTCGATTGAGCTCAAATTGGGTATATATGTTATAAACCACCGTCGCAAGACCGGTATTGATTTGGGTGTGTATAGGACTTACAGTTTTTCTACAGGGCTACGACAAAGATTTCTTTTACATTATGGCCTATGGCGGGGAGAATTCTTGAAAGTGCGCTAGCGTTTAAACGGCGCATTCGATTGAGCTTCAATTTGTATATAGTGATTAATGATATTAATTATGCGATTAGAAATTTATTTAAATGCTTGGTAATGATCTTAATCGCAAGTGTTCGGAAAGTCGAGTGGAGTCACTCGAGATTTTTTACGCTGGAACGAAACAAGCTAGATGAAGCACTGGTAAAATTTTATTAGCCAATTTTCATACATTTACAGTAAAATGACACTATTTCAACAAACTGTGAGAAAGGTAATGGTTTAAATGCTGAATGACTGTTAATGCTTAAATATTTTAAATAAGAGAAACCTTTTTGAAATAGTCATGTAATAGATGCGAACGGTTCATGGATAACAAATTAAACGAAACAGAATTCCTCCCCCCCTCCCCCAAATCCATTGAAACTTCTATGGTTAAGTGAACCAATTGGCAAGATATTGTAACCCATTCTAATTGCAGCGTTCTGTTAGTACAGGAAACATCGGCAAGAGGGGAAATTTGATAAAAAATAAAATATAACTGAACAACTCATTGAAAAAGAGACCAAGTAGAGCATGTGTTATTTATTCCAGTATAATGAAGTTAAAGACAATTAACCTTTGAGTACGATAGAGGAAAGGTTAACGTCATGTCAGTTTAAATCAACAAATGAAATCATAACGAAAATTAGAAAACCGATAAAACGCCTTACCTTGTGCATTTACTCAATCACAAATTGTCGTACGTCTTCAAAACTAAGTTTTCTTTAAATTTCCAATGCTGGCCAGTTTATACTTTTAAGACCGAGCCCGTCCCTTATAAGCCCGTATTTTCATTTGTTGATTCCTGTTACGGGCTGATACATGATGGAACTTCTGTACAAAATAAAGCAAACATAACTTATTTTACGTCACCGTAAACGTTCTAACTGATCCCTAGATCAGATGGTAACACTAGTTGAAATATGAGGAATAATAAGAGAAGCCGCATGGAAATACTACATTGTTGCAGAATACTCTGCTTATTTCCTGGGTTCGTCGTTCAAAAGTCCAATTGGTGTAGAAAGTTCTAGTAAAAAGGTCATTTGTCAGGATGGAAAATGAACTTTATTGCATCTAGAACTTCGCAGAACAGTCAGCTGTACAAGATTCACAAGCACAACCAAACAGTAATGGGCTTTTAACAGTCCGCTTAGATCAGAAACTCTCACAAATGCTGTATTTCTCACACAAAATAAAACACTTTCACAAGAAAAAATTCAGTGAAAATATACGAGAGATAACACTAACACTCCATCAAGACTCAACAGTGAAGAATTTACACACAGAACTTAAGAACAAAGCTTCAAAAAGCAACCCAAAACACTGCTTCTATAGCGTAACACATCGAACTCACTGGACGGGAGATCAACTCAGACTGAACTGGGGCCTCTGACAGCTTGTATTTATAGTCGACGCACTAGCAACAAGAATCTTCCAGAAAAGTCTACTCGAGGACTCTACATAAAGCAGAAATTTTGATTGCGTCATAGAAAATAAATATTACGCTATTATGCGAATTTAATGCAGCAAAACCAACTTTACAGCCTCCATTGGGAAAATCGCGCCTAATGATCAAAAATGTCGCGAAGCTTGTCGACTTTTAGCGAAATATCGCCAAATTTGGCGCCAAAAATAAGTCTCCAAAAGTGAAGTTGCCGAAGGCCTACAACCAATATTTCTCGAGATTTCTAGAAACTGCATACAATTGAATGGGAAACCAAAACCTTCGTATCTCCGGTTCTAGTTGACCGATTTTGATGCAACAAAAAGCAAAATTTAACTATTTGAAGCGTTGAATACGAATTTTGAACTATTATAAGCCCCGGAAAAGCGGGTTGCCCCGAAAATTCATAACAATATTTTCGTCCTGTTGTGATGTTGGTTGGTCTCTGCAATTCTTGTTTTGATGTCTATCACACTCTAAAGAGGTTATTAAAAATCTCCTACTTTCGTTCATCGTCTAAAAATCTTCCTCCCTCTGAAAGAGGTTATTGAAAATCCTCTCACTCTTCCTAAAAAAATCTTTGAAAGAATTAGTGACTTTTTAAAACGGTTTTCTTCAAACTTAATATATCCTTAAGGTTTATTATTATTACTGTAATCATTAGAAAAATTCCATGATTTCATTTTGGGGAAAAAGAAAAAAATATTACGGGAAAAAGGGGGGAAAATCTAGGACTTGCAAGTCTAAGGATTTTAAATCTAAGGAAAAGTAAGTTTTCTTTTTCCTTAAGAAAACAACATTTCAAACCTTTTTAGATTAAGTTACTTATGAATACGTCCATCGTAAGTTAAAAAGGAAATTACTATGCGAAGACGTCGGTTTTTACATAATGTAAAATTAATTTCTTTCACTTCCCCTGTAAGACACCAACCACAATTTCCTAGGATAATTACATGCTATAAAAAGAATATAATTATTACCTTTTCCTTCATTTTCTCCTTGTCCAAGACTCCCATCTCTTTACAATTTGAGAATCTATTTAGGAAGATTTTTTCGGTGACTTCTTAATAAAAAGCTTTGTTACCTAGCGTTTTAAAGTAAAACATTTTAACTACACAAGTAATTGAAATCAAAATCAATAAGAATGCTTTTAATTTCATATTCATTAAAAAATGTGTTTTAACTGCGTTACTAAGATCATTTTAAAGTAATTAACAGCCTCTAAAAAAGATCTGCTTATTTATTCCATAAAACGGATTAAAGCATTTTTGATAGTAATAAACAAAAGTGTAAATCACAATAATTTAAAGTTAAATTATCAACAACTATAGTAAATTACTATCTTCCATGTTTTCTTCCGATTTTTTGGATAATTGTATTTGAAAAATGTATGCAGACTATACTTAAAATTGAAAGAAGCTAATAGCGATGTTAATGGGTTGATATGTTCTAAAACTTAGTCCATATTTAGCTATGGCTTCACACTGGGGAAAAAAAAAAACTTTCCTGCTGCTGTTGTTGTTGTTATTAGTAATCTCGGAATCATCTAACATGGCTAAACAATCCCCATTATTCCTAAAAAGTCTAAAAACAACTTTTCTGATCAGTGAATCTGACTCTTAATAACAATCCACGAGAGTCTTTACAAGTCGATTATGACTTATGTTAACTTAACAATAGAAGAGGTTTTCTAAGTTGTATTATATAATCAGTAGTTATAATCAAGCTGCTTCAGCAAAAACCCATATGGTCTATTGATCTGATACACCAGATAATATATAATATCTACGAAAATTTTATGACTAAGAGGTTCAGATTTATCTTTAAAGGTCTGTGGTTTTACCTGACTTAACAAGGTGTTAAAAGACAAAACTTTCCCGCTCTTATAGTCCCCTTTTCCCTTAGAAATAGAAAGTAATAGTAAAATCTAAAAGTATTTAATTTAATTTTAAAAATAATTAAATGAGTGGAGAGGGGGCTTTTTTTTACCGGGACCACCGCGTACCCTTAAATATTTTGCAACTCTCAATTCTCAATAGTTTATATGATTCTAATAAAAAAATATTGTTGATTTTTGTTAATTTAAACTGAAAGTATTTTAAACATAAAACAAAGAGGGAAAAAGAAAACCACTGAATGCGAGAATGACGTTTGTGTTATCCACACAAACGTCATTCCGATATTTCTCACAGCACAATAAACTCAGATCCACCTTCACAATCCTATATTAAATTAGAACAGAAACCTATATTAAGTGCATAACAAATCGCTGCCGACAAAGGACCCGATTCCTAAGGTAAAAGGTGGAGAGAAGTGTGTCAGCACCAGCTGATGGTCAACGGAGTCGGTTAGCATTTATGGACTTGCAGTGTCGATGATGGCACGATACCAGAAAGAAAAAGTTAACAAAGGAGGGGGGAATCCTGCCCAGCAAGTTCTCCGCTGATGATCTAATAATGGAAACGAAAGCAACACTAAACTTGAGTGTAGGAATGTATTTGCTGTCCTTGACCCGAATAGAATGTAAGATGTCGTGGGCTACTCGATGATAATACCTGTACACGTATTATGTGTGTGACCCACGCAAACGCAGAGAGTAACGTTTAGCAGCAATGGAATATTCTTGACGTATTGATATTAACACTATTTGCGAAGTTTATGAACAACTTGTGAACTATTTGTTGACCTTTACAGTGTCGAGTACAGAAAAATTTATGCAAGGAAGGGAGAGGCGATAAGTATGGAGAAGCACTTTGTTAGGATGGGTCACATTTCCCCCTTCTATTCACTTTTGTTCTTGAAACAAGCAAAGGCTGTTCGTTCTAATCAATGGAAAGATATGCAGCGGCGACGACTCCCCTTCTACGACGAGTGTTGCTTCCTACAGAAGTCTTTGGCAGATCTGCCGCCATCACATTGTCTCCCTCGTTTGGGTCCGTCACAAAATTCAACCCTGTTAGCAGAAGAATTGTAAAATGCCGTTCAGCGCAGACCAGTTTTCACCGCGATAACTTTATCAACTAAAATTACAAACTAAAAACCTAACACTGCTTACACTCCACAACAGCATGAGGCAGTGGCGTATGCAAGGAGAGGAATTAAACGATTCACTCACACCTCTTGATCCGGTTCACAAACGAAACAGCGTCACACATAGCGTTGCCAGGCGTCCGGATAAAGTCGGACCTAGTTAGGCTTTTTGATTGCGTGTCCGGTCAAACTTAACGGTGTCCGGCTTTTGTTAGGCTTTTCACTGGTGACTTTGGCTGCTTAGTAATAGTAAAATCTAAAATACTTGAACTGATAGTACCTCAGTTCAATGATCAATTCTAAGTACTTGAACTGATTTGGCATTCGATGTTATTTATATTTCATTAGAATTTAACAAGATTCATGGTAATAATCAAAAAAGCTTGATTTTACATAGAATTTTTTTGTCGTACCTATTAATACTGAGATAAAATCCTCAATATTGTAGGCTGTCCGGCCTTTTTACCCAAATGTCCGACCAAACTGGCTGGTCTGTCCGGCTATTTGGTTAGGCGACCTGGCAACCCTAGTCACACAGACGCAATGGTAATATCCTCCCCTCCTCTTCATAGAATAGAACTTGGATAGGGATAGATTGGAAATAGGTACTGGGATTCTCAGCATGACGTCACGTGACTTTCTGGGTTCGAAAGGTTGGAGGGCTGGAACAATTTTCCATCCAGTGGGTGGTTCCAGAGTTCCCTTAGCCTGTCGAGTCGAGCTATCGCGAGGTAATCCACATGTATCTACTAATGGACTCGAAAGCGCGGGATTTGTTCTGAGTGGCTTCCAGTACTTACTGTCTGTCAAATTATGCAAAATCACGTGATCTCGGTATGGGGAAAGAACAGCGAAGGCGCTTTCTACCCCGTATTGAGTTCTGCGTCCGTAGGGGCATAGAACTTATAAGGACTTAATTAATTAGGGTTTTTTTGTATTGGATATAGGTATGGGTACTCCGTTCAGAGGTCACGGGATTTTTGTGTTGTCCAGTTGGGTGACTCTAGAGTGTCCACTTCACCTGTGAAGACCTGTAATGGAGTAATTGTCATTTATCACTAACACTACGCTTGGTTTAGCTCATGTGTTTAGTGAGCCATAACTAAAAATACGCGAAGCGGGAAACCCTTGTTCTGATTGGCTTCAAGTACTGTCCGTCAAGTAACACAAACAGGGTTTTCTGTAGTTATCTCCACCATAAAACCTTTCAACCTCTAACCTCAGTACGAGTGAAAGCAAAGCAACTACCTTTCTAATGTACACAAATCTTTGCATAGGTGTGCTTTAGAATGACTCAACTGCACTTCTCCCGCTGGGATCTAGCAGTGTCGAATCCAGAAATGGTTCATGGGAGGGGTGATAAAGTTAGGAAGAAACATATTATGAGAGATGGGTTACTCTTTTTCTCCCCCCCCCCCCCTCCCTCTTTCTTTCTTTCTTTCTTTCACAGTTTCAGGTTCCGGTGGAGCATTCAAAAAACTAGTCTGGGAAGCAACATCGGTCACAGTAAAGGACCACATTCATGTACCAACCGATCGTACGACAAATCGTGAAAGCTATTAGTGGTGGGGGGATTTTCGTCACCGGAGCAGCGGATATTTAGCCATAAATCTCAATTTGTGGCTAAAGTGGGAATGTTTTGGGTCAAGGGGTCAGATCGGATGTTTGACGATTTTGCGTTCGACCAGTCGGACACTTCAAAGGCACCCGCTCTAAAAGGTTGCTAGTTTAGCCAGATATAGCAATTCAGCGACTTAGTGGCGATTTTTTTTTTTTTTAACGTGGCCTATTTTGTCAGTAGTTGTACAATAATTGATCAAATTAATTTTAAATCAAAGGCAAATCCGCTTGTAGGGCGGGGGAGGCACCCCCTCTGAAAAAATGTCTGGATTGCACTCTTATTAAATGTATGGACGCCCGTATTATTACTTTTGGTAAAAAGCGGGAACTTACCTTGGTCTTTCATTTCTGTAATTAATAGAGTTCGTTATGTTGTAAAAAATATTCACTACACCGACGACTTAACGAGAGGGTTCTTTGAGTCTCTACCCCACCTTTTATGGGTATCCACTATTAAATGTACCCACACAAATACATGCATACATATAATTTTTAAAAATGCTGGAATATAAATCTTAAGTTTTATTTCATACAAATGAGTAATTATTATAAATAGTTCACTGGATAAAATAAAAAAATAAAACATTAAATCTTTGTTTCTTGGGATGTCTTACAGAATCATTTACGATTCGGTGGCTAAAGGTGCAATTATATAATTATTTATTCTATTTATTTAAGAGTATACTATGCTTTTTCATCACTGTGTGGTTTTATTATCTTATTTTTTAAAGTTTATAAAATAATGTAACTTAAAAGCAGACTTTCAAATTATATGCAGCAAGCATTAAAATTTATTGCCTATACTAATGTTAATCGGTAAATGTAGAATAAAAAACTAATCGGAAAAAAATTGTACGTGAATATTCTTATAAATAAATAAATTGTAAGGACTGAAAGTTTCTCTTCAGGATTTTGTGTGCAATAAAATAAATTTTTCTATGCTGTTCACTGCTATTCATAAAATGTTAAGTTAAAATGATGCCATAATTTTACTTATGTATCTGTATATAATATGCATTTACAAAAGAAAAAAAAAAAAAGCCTTTCCAATTACCGAACAGTTTGAGTAGAATGTTTGCGTTCTTAATTTTTTAATTTATCTTTATCTGAAAGTGCACAGTTTTACAGCTCTCCAATTTGGAAGAAATAGAGATCCACACATGTCACAAATAATATTCAAGTTTTGGTGATCTACCTATTGAGGATCACCAAATCATTAGATCAAATAAAGAACTTACATAGTGACTTCAAATTTACTGGATCAGCGTGAAATGTATACAGTGTATTTTCCTCCCCCACCCCCAATTTAGCTTTCTTATTCTAGCAATTAATATTCGGTCAATATCCCTTTAGATTAAAAAAGTATGGTAAATTTAGATTAAGGAAGTCTTAGATTTTTAAGAAAGATAAAGCTAAAGTCAGTTTTGCAGATATATCCAAAATAAATTTTTGTTTGCTTTTGCCAAAAATCTTAGTGTGGCTGAAAGTCTTTCATGAGGAGAAATTGCTTTTCTCATCAGGGTGTTGCTCCTTTTAATAATGGGCGCAACAAGTTTCAAGAGCTCCATATATGTCTCCTCGTTCATTCGCAGATAATTGTGAAAATCTTCTGGCGAAAATCGTAAATTTTCTAATAATTTTATATGGGATAAATTCTCTCTTTCTTTTAGCCACTTTTTTTCGCAAATTTTTTTTCTAGCTTTTCGCTTTTTCTCGCTATTTTTTTCAGAAAGCACGATGCCAACTAACGCAATCGCTGTATCCATCGCCATTCCGTGCCAAGTCTGAACGCAAACTGTGAAATGTTTGATCATGTGGGCAAATGATGAAGGCGTGGAAAGTCAGTTATTTATTGCTATCCCGGTCATAAAAAACTCCCACCCCGGTCATAAAAATCGCCCGTAACTAATTGTTTGACAGACGAATTGGTATGTGAATGGTGGCTTTAAGAGAGTCATCTTCGTTGCGTCTTTTTAATGAGAGTGAACGGGTTAAACAGGGGTTTAAGGGCGCTTAAGGGGGAATGTGATCGCCCCATTCCCCCTGGATCCGCCACTGGGATTTAGCCTGGAGCAGGCGAAATTCTGCATATGTTACTGAATTACGCGGAACTGTTTCTTCAGCAATACCAAAAATCAATATACTTTTGTTAAAGCAAAAATAGGCAAATGCGATATAAATGTTGTTTTTTAATCTTTAAAATTTCAGCACTACAATCCTTTTTAAATTAATAAAAATAGGTGTACTGCGGTGAAAACTGGATCTCAGTGAACAGAATGTTACGTCTCATCTAGTGCTGATACATGTTTTTTTTTTTTTTTTTTTTTTTTTTTGGCAAAAGACTGTATATTTCCCTAAGAGCCGCTAATTTTTTTTATTATTATGTAATGCATTTCATTAACTCCAAACGGAATAAAAAGTCGCTAGGTTTAGCGACTAAGACCCTAAATTGGCAACACTTTACAGACTCATCACTCTAAATTGGTAACACGCTACTACTAAATTGACAGCATTGGTCTAAGTTTCCCAAAACTTTGAAAAAGAAAAGTTTGATAAAGAAAAAGTATATATTATTTAAAATCAAAATTTTACTGTCTGGAATTCGTCGATTGTTGGAAAAATCAGAACCTTTTAGAAAACTTTAGCCCTGTTGGTGATACGTCAGATTAAAAACTATTTTATAGACTTCCAGAAGAATTAAAAAAAAAAAAAAAACTTCCAGAAAAGAAAAGTAAAATATAAAATTTTCTGCTTTTGACATTCTGCGGAGAATATTTTGAACTGCGGAGTGAATTTCTAAAGCATTTTTCTACTTGTGACATCCAAAACGACGTCAATTTCACATACGATACCAAACTTTCTTGCTCTATATTGGTTCTCTTTTGTACTCTCATACATCAAAGAAGATTTCTAAAGCTGAAAATGGTGGAAAATCGCTAAAAATGAAGGAATATAGTTGGATTTTCCGATTTTTAAGGTAGCCTATGTTTTTCCTATGTTCATCTCATACGTATACAAAACTTCAAATCGATCAGCCAGTCGCCCAAGAGTAAATCTACACACATATATACATAAACTCATTATTATGTAGATTGTAGCTCTTCACATAACATCTGTGTAGTGATCATAATAACAAAAAGATGAAAATGTAATTTACGCACACGGAAAAAAAAAAAGAAAAAGAAATGCGAAAGTTCTTCAAAGAAAGAATATGAACAAAATGGCTATTCCAGAAAAGTGCATTTTCTAGACCAAAAAAAGGAAAGAAAGAAAAAAAAATGAGAAATAGCAGTTGAATGAACTCCGGTGAAAATACATAAATGCTTGGAGGTTCGAAATTTCAGCCCAAGTACGCACTCCATTAGAAGTTCTCAAAAACCAGAACAAAAAATCGATAGTAAAAGTTTAATCTGGAATTGTTTCCTGGCAATTAAATTGTATGCGTATCTATGCATCATTAATTTTTTGATTTCACACACAACTGCGTTTCTATTGGAGTTAGTGCAAAATTGTAGAGGACAATGGAATATTCTTCAAAATAATATTATTCAATTAAAAAGTTATCAAGATTTTATATGAATGCACTGTACGTGTACATCGAATACAGTACGTAAAAAAAAAAAAGGAAGAAAAATTACTTAATAGAAATTACTTTACATTTTTTCTAACTGAGAGTTTATTAATAAATATTTATTTGACGCGAATTGAGAATTAACGAATAAAAAACTAAATTTTATCTGAAATGGGTTTATTAAAGTTAAATAATCATTATGGAAATTAGAATTCGAAATTAATGGAACTCCAGCATAAAACCCGGATTCTTTGGAATAATGTTGATTGCATAATTAATTTTAATCTGTCTTATTTAAAATTTTAAACATATTTATTTTACATATAGTTTTTTTCCCATAAAATGTATTTCAGACTTCGAAAATGGAACTAACTCAGAGTTTGCTTATGAAGAAAACTAAAAGAACAAATAAGTATAAAGTTATCATTATTTCTTCATTTCTTTCGATTTATACATTACTCTGTTTTAAAATTTGATCTTTTTTATATAAATACCATTATTTTAATTAACCTTTCTAGAGAAAAAAATTATTTTTAACTAACAACAGAAATGTAAAACTAGTAATGCATTCAGTTCTATTTTGAATGGGTACAGTATATGAAAAATATTTGTTCATTATGTTAAATAAATTTTAGTAACCAATAACAAGGTTAAGGAAAATACAAAGGGAAAAGTTATGCTTGACACTACTCTGAGAAGACATAAAATTCACATACTTCATTAATAAAAAGTGCTTCTACGCAGGGCTGCAACTAAAGGGGGAAACAGGGACACATGCCCCGGGCGCCGTGTTAAAGGGGCGCCAAAATACTTCATGGTTCCAGAGAAAAGAGTGTCAAAATTAAGTTTTGCCCCCTGGTGACGTAAATTCTACTTGCGTGACTTCTTTCGCGTAACTCAAGTTCTGCATTATAAAAGTTCCTTGTAGTGCTAATTCAATTTTGCATTTATAGAAGGGTGGGAATTTTTTTTTTATATTAGAAGGGTTTTCCCCAATAATATTTTAACTAATCGAGATTTTTTTCCAATCTAAATTTAAGTATATACAGACACGATGAAGAATAAGAGAAAAAAATATTTCTCCGACTGCCCCCATAACTCAAACAAGCACAGGTACACGCATGCACTCAGAATTTACATTTACTTAATCCTTTAACGCGCAGTGTTCCCGCTCTGGGAACAGCCAACTCTGGCGTTTTGACTGTTGCCAGTCACGAAGAATAGATTGGATTTCTATAAAAATAGTTGAGGGTGACATGGCTCTACGAGAATCCTTTACTTTTTAGCACGTCATTTCCCGTAAAAAAAATGGTCACGGTTATTTTCAACAGCACTGACATCTGCTGAAAAATGGAAGAATGCGAGAACAGCTGGATAGATTGCCCAATGTTGAAAAAAGGGCAGCCGTTGCGCATCGCTCGACTCAACTACCAACAAGATGGCGGACGAACGTTTCGATCATCCGCCATCTTGCTGGTAGTTAAGTCGAGCGATGGCAACGGCTGCCCTTTTTCCAGCATTGGGAAAGGGTTGCGCCTCAAAGGGTTAATGCAGTTCTATTCCTGGGGATTCCTACTATTCGGAGGGGGGGGGGATTTCGAGATTAAAAATTAAATAAAAATTAAATCTGCATCCGAGAAATTAATTCTGTATTTTTCACGAAAAACACCATGCAAAAGAGTAAAGTAGATATTTCTTTTTTAACACATTTCACTTAACATTCATGTGACATTAAATTTAATTTTCATTTTAATCATTCGGAAAACAACTATTTCTGTACCGACTCTCAGCAGAACATTCCAAGACTTCATAAAGGTGACACGTAACATCTGGCGTTAACAGAAAGTAAAGTTATTTTCAACGCAGCTTTAAATTTTCAAGCGCTTCTGAAAACCAACGGCGACAGAGTAATAGTTTAGAGACGAAACTTCCTATGACTCCACGTTCTATATTTGTCACTGCGTCCGGGGGCAAAATACTGTCAGAATCCCACACACCAGAACTTGCTTACACCATCATAAATCTGACAGACTGGGAGGAGAATTTCAACGAATGGAGCGAAAACGAAATGTGCCCAATTAATCGCATTAGCCTTTAGGCAAGCCTGAACAAGAGAAAATCGGTAAAGAAAGGAAAAAATATATATAAAGCTTCTATCAAATTGTGAGCGAAGCAGTATCCCGCTCCCCTCAACATAGATTAAATAAAAATAAAACAAGACACTCTTTCTTTCTTTCTCCCCCACCCCCACCCCGCTTCCCTGAAATTCTCTGTAGCATCTGTTACCGATGATAATGGATTAAAAAAAAAAATCCGAAAAATTACATTTTTCTGCGGGGAGAAAGCGAGACTTTTTTTAAATTGCTGTAACTTCTACAATTACCGGGAGAAAATTACATAATGAAAATCCTGCATTTAATCTAATGTGAGCAATCTAGAATTAGTTTTTTTCCTCCACAGTAAGTATATAAGAAGTAACACCAATGATGCGCTCCCCCTCCCCTTAAGTATTTTATGGCAGCATTTTCTAATGATACGGAAACAGAAAAAGAGAAAAAATTCCATTTTTGTACGGAGAAAATAGTGTGACATTTTCTTTAACTATTCTTACAAAATTGCTAATAAAATGACTTCTAAAATTAATAAGGGAAAGTTCAGAAAATGTTTCTATGTGTAAAAATATATAATTCTATAAAAAAAAAAAAAAAATACGTACCCGTCCCTTTAGAGTTTACGGATTTTTAGCCTACTGGGGAGACCCCACAGTTTAGAACATCACCGGCTGCACTTGAAATTATCAGCACATACTTTAAAATATTTTTTTCTACTAATTTTCCTAAATTCAGATTAGAATTATGGAATTCCTACGGTAAATTAAAAAAATCTCAAAAGAAAAAAAAAACCGTATTGTGGCCGGATCGCTCATTCAGAAAAAAAAGCACTTTTTTTGGAAAGTTGAAAATATATCGAGGATTTGGTAGTTAGTTACTCGACTAAGATTATCATTTGAAGATTTAAATAACAAAAACGTGTGAAGAAATATTGAAAACTAGACAGAAGAACATTCTGACTATGGCACAAACTTATACTTTATTTTGTGCAATCATCCTGTAACATGCACTTGATACTCTCCGAACATGTAAGGAAAGTATTGTAATCATGAAAAAATTCGACTTTGAGATTTTAATGCATTGACTACGTTTGTGAGTGTGTGTGTGTGTGTGTCTTGTAGTGCTATGTGTTTACGTGTGTATGTGTGCGTGTGTGCGTGTGTGCGCGTGTGCGTGTGCATGTGAAAGAGCTCGATTGCTCCTAAACGGAGCATTCGATTGATCTCAAATTGTGTATATATGTTATAGACCACTTTGGCACGACTGGTATTGTTTATGCTGTGTATAGAACCTATAGTTCTTTTGATAGACTACAAAAAATAAATCTTTTACAGTATGGCCTATGGACGGAAATTCTTAAAAATTTGAATTCTTTAAATATTACTCGGGAAAAGCCAACCAAAATTTTACTGGGAATCATTATAGATAATTTTTTACCCGCTTTCAGTTTAAATATTCAGTAAAAATGCCGAACTTTCAGTTATAGAGGCACAATAATTTTAGTAAATAGTTATAGTGTATTGCAGTGGCGAAGCCAGAAAGTTTTCATGGGGGTAGTTACGACTACTGCAACTCACATATATGTATATGTGTGTGTGATAAGGGAGTGAAGAATATAAACATTCTGTAGGGCAAAAAATTTCTCATGGAAGGGTTGTAACCCCCCCCCCCCCCATGAAAAATTTCTGGATACGCCCCTGGGCTACGCCACTGGTGTATTGGGTCTGCATTGGCGCAAAGTTGCGTCTATATTGATTTATACTCGGAAATATAATCGTCTTATATCAAAGAAAGCAGCTATTTGAGCTTACACACTTTTCCACGACATTCACTCTTTATGGAAATAAAAGAATCTCAAGCATGCGCAAAAACATGCCTAGAAAGAAAGAATTTCCGCAGCATTCCATCCTCTACATTTATTTATTGACAAAAACGCATTACATCTAAGCGAAAGAAATGCATGAATAAATCTGAAAGCACTGTTACATCAATACATTTTTCCATAGCTTTATTACGTTTTTTTTTCCTTTCCCGAGTCCTTCCCTTCTGGCAATATAACTAAACCAAGCAACCAACACAAACACCTACGCACTGAAATGGGTGTCAGTATTTTAAAAACAGGTATAATGAATGGAATAATAAAGGGAAACCACCTACTCGAGTCATACCCACATTTGATTTCAGTTTTCAAGTAGGCATGCAGGGAAAATACTGAACCAGTTCAGTTCGAAGACCTCTAGAGAATGTTTAATCAACGGCGACAGTCTATGAAAAGAGTTTTATTTTACAGCCGTTTCTGGTCGTAACAAAATTCAAACAAACCTAAACAAAAAATTTATATGTATTGAAGCGATAAATGTATTTTAAGGGGTCAGGTACCTTTGAGCACTAAAACGATGAAGGAAAAAAGAACATGCCCTTATTTGTAATAACTTCAAAAGTAATATTTTTTAAAACTTGCAATTTTTACCAGTTATTTAGAAAGCTTTTATTAGTTTTTTAAAGAACTTAGAAAAGTTCTACATATTAAATTAATTTTTTTTATAACTAAAAATGTTAGACTCTATTCTTGACTGTATTTAGCTTTGCACGCAGCATTTAATGGAAAATATGTGTCAGCTTAATTTCAAAATTGACAAAGACATGAAAAATAGCTTAGTATTAAAAGGACGAAAAATAATTTTGCTGAGACTCTACTTTCCTTTTTTTTAAAAAAAAAGAAGAAGAATTGCAATCTATAGTTACCATCTGCAATTTTTATAACTATCATCTGCAAATAAATGCAAAAATTATAACCTTGAATGTATCCTAACAAAATTATGTTTCGTCATTTTAATTAAAGGATAATTTTCTAAATGAATTGCAATTTTCAAGTTACTGTGATGCATATATTGCATGAAATGCTGCGCGCAAGACTATGTAGAAGGAAAAAATGACCTCAAATACTTTTACATATTAAAAAAAAATATTACTTTAATATGTAAAATTGCTGCAAGTGCAGAAAAAGGCTAATGAAAGCTTTCTAAATAACTGGTAAAAATTACAATTTTATTACTTGTAGAGCTAATGTAGTGTAAGAAATGAAAATCTCAACGGTCAGTTTCCGTTGAGATTTTCATTTCTCAAAGGTACCTGACCCCTTAAATCAGAGGTTACCAACTGGTGGTCCACAAACAAGTTCTAAGTGGTCCATGAAGCGAGTGAGTGTTTTTAATAAAAATAATTGTGTTTTTACAACTTTATGGGGTAAAAGGCGTAATTGTTTACGACCTTTTTTAGAGAATTAAAAAACAATTGCTTCATAATCCTTGCAATATAGGGAAAAATACGGGCGGGTACAGTATTAAATACAATTCTACAAAATACTGTAGCACCTAATCCAAGCTCTTGTCTTCGGTTATAAGTATATTGTTGCGGAATTACTCTGCTACTCCTGGGGTTCGTCGTTCTAAAGTCCAGTTGGTGTAAAAAGTTCAAGTAAAAAGTCACTTGTCAGGATGAAACACAAACATTATGGGTTCTAGAACTTCGTAGAACAATCAGCTGTACACAATTCACAAGCACAATCTAGCAGTAATGTGCTTTTAACAGTTCGATTAGATCAGAAGCTCTCACAAATGCTGTATTTCTCACACAAAATAGAACACTTTCACTGGCAAGAATTCAGTGAAAATATACGAGAAATAACACTAACAGTCTCTCAAGACTCAGCGATGAAGAATTTACACACAGCACTTAAATTCAAAGCTTCACAAACAACGCGAAACACAGCTTCCTTCACAAAGCAAGCGTATTCACTCTCTCAAAGCTTGATCAACACTGAACTGTCGGGGCGACGCGCGCTTCTATAAATAGCCGACGCAGAAGGAACAAGAAGTTTCCAGAAAAATGTATTTCTCGAGGGTTCTACATAAAGCGTGCATTTTGATTACGTCATAGAAGAGAAATGTTAGGTTATTATGCGTTTTTAATGCAGGAAAAACAACTTCCAGGCCCCATTGGGAAAATCGCGCCAAATGACCAAAAAGTCGCCAAGCTTAGCGACTTTTGGCGAAATATCGCCAAATTTGGCGCCAAACAGAGTTTATTAACTATTATCAGCTCAATGATTGAGTGGGAATAACATTCTCTGAGCTCTTTCGAATTTTACATTTTGTCATTACATTTTGTGCAAAAAGTATTGTACCTTTTTTTAGATTTTTTTTCCCTAATCCCCCCGGTAAAAAATTCTTTCCAGTGGTGGTCCACTCGGAAAATGGGTGACCCGCGAGTCAAGTTGATTCGGGAACAACTGCCTTAAATAGACGCAGTTTAATTCCGCTTCTTACATACTTGGCAAGCAAAGAGGGAAAATTCAATAAGATTTTTCACAGGCACATTTTACATCAATTTAGACCAGGGATGGGCAAACTACGGCCCGCGGGCCGTAGAGAATTCTTTCAGAAGTAGACTGACGGATGAACATTTAGCCTCGTTCCTTAGAATCAGCGCATCCTACTTCGAACCTCAATATAAGGAACTTTTGAAAATGAAATCGCAATTTCATTCATCTCATTAACATATTTAAATTGTAATACTTGTATAGTGTTTTTAAAATTTTAGAAAAAATTATCTTGGCCCGCCAAATTTTTTTTTTTTCGATTTTTGGCCCGCGACCGAAAATGTTAGCCCATCCCTACAGTAATGCCAAAATACTGTAGAGAACGGTTTATCAGAGCCTGTCAGGACAGGCTCTAGTTAGGTAACTGGACTCCCTAACTAAACTAAAACGGTTGGTAATGGTAACGCCCAAATTTTATTTTAAAGACAATTTGTATGTTCTATCAAATTTAGTGAATAGGTAAAGTCCACGACGAAGGTTGGGGGGTGGAGGGGAAGGGGATTCGGGGTAAAATGATAAAGATAACACAATTCTGTTTTCTCACCTTGATTTCACCCACTATCCCATATCTCTTATTTTTTTGTTATTGCTCTCTCTCTTTATGATACACTGCAGACAGACAGAGAGGAAGAAACAGCGAGAAGGTGATTCGATAATTGAACAGTTCGGTTGATTTCAGTTCGGATTTTTGGCGTTCTTCTATTTCATTTCGGAGGAATGCTTTAAAATACTAGTTATTAATTCCTACACTGTAAAAATTTTATAGAGAATTATTGCATGACGACTGTGTTTCTTGTGAGCGACGAATTTAAATATGCAACATAAATAAAAATAGAATAAAAAGTGTTATTAAAAAATATTTTATTTAAATATCATACAAATAGAGTATTTGTATCTATAACATGCTTACGTTGTATTATATTAAAATGTTTAACTTTATAATAATGTTATAAATATAACAGTGTAAATTAAATTTTTAATATTATAAAAATAATCTAGTTCCTACCCCCCCCCCCCAAAAAAAAAAATTATATTTGGTAATATTCTTAGGTTCTAAATCATCATAATACTTGTTGTTATTTAAATTTCCATGTTTTACGCCAGTGCAATTTAGAAAACAAGCAATTATCTTTAAAAATTGTTAAAAACAAATGTGCGTTTTCTTCGGTTTTATATGCAATTTCTGAACCTTATTTGTTTCCACATAATACATATTTTATAACACTAACGGATACATTCAATGAAATTCTAGTAAACTTAATTTTTTTTTAAAATTCAGACATTACAGAATGTGGCTTTTATCAAGCTTTTGAGATTTAAAATTAGACTTTCAATTGCCTGAATGTAATTACCATATCATATAAACCACGTAGTTAAAAGAGGCTATTTTTGCTTTGAAATAACTGACTTGAATACAGTTCCTCCGCTTTGCAATCTAATGCAGTTTCTATAACATTGTGAGAGAATGCACAAAGCAATCTATGAGAATATTGATCTTAAATTGCATGAATGCATGTACACTGCAGACGCAGATTTAAACAGACTTGTGGTAAAGCGGACTGAAGGCGAAATTTTTAAAAATTGTCTATGCAAAACACCGATAAAACAATTTAGTTTTGCTTGCAAAGTAAATGGAAGGAAAACAACAAATTCACTGATTTAGAACGAACACTTTTTACTTCAATTAGATAACAAAAATATTTATTTATATAAAATAATCACTACTTAACTAAACATTACTCCAGTTTCTTAAAAGATTCCAAATATAATTAAACTGAATGTGCTTATTTTTCAGCGAAAATAAAACAAATATAAATAAATGAAACTTACCAAAGGATTTCGAGTAAGATTAATTCAGATAAATAATTCTTTACTTACCTGAAAAAGAAAAGTAAAGTTTAGAAACTGTCTTTAAATATGAATTAAAAATGGATTTTAGGAATAACCTATCAAGATGTGTAATCATTACAGAAACGCATTGATTATAAAACGCTTGCTAACCATCATGTACAGCACGTATGGGCAACCGCCGGCCCGCGGAATATGTCGAAACCCGTATAAATCCCAATTATACGTCCCTCTACTTATCTAACATCCCAAAGTTTCGCCCGCAACTTTTAATAGGTTGCCCATACCTGATCTACAGGGTGCCCAGTAATTAACCGAAAATTTTAAACTGCAATAACTATTTATTGGGACGTCATACTGACGTAACATTTGGTGACGCGACACCATGCGGTTTACAATTTACGAAACGAGTTTGAACGAAATTGAATTACGACGAGTTTTCATTTTGTGCTGTGACGCATCACTAGACAGACACGAAGCTGCAAGCAGTTTTCAGTAAAAGTTTGTGACTTTGCAACCAGTGAAATGCCGAATTGACCATCGAACAGAGGATTTTCATTTTTCGCTGAAATTTTGGCCATCAAACTGCTAACTATTCATTCAGTTTTGAACAACTTTGATCTTATAGGCTGCGCTATATTGTTGCAAGTAATGGGAAGCAATTTGAAGCTTTTGTGCATTAAATCGGAATGAGTGTGTACTTAAACGTGAAGTACATATTTTTCTCTTCTCAAACTCTTTTACTAAACAATTTTTGGTTAATTGCTGGGCTATCTGTGTGCATACACTATTGCATTCGAAATAATTAATTTATCAATGACGGGATAATGGACAATATAATGACGGGATGAAAGAAAATACATCAACAATAAAACAACTGAAAGGATTTTGTTTGCTTAAAAATTTTACTGAAATTTGTAGGGTAATAATGCGAAAAATAAACTATATGATTTAAAGGCCGATAAGTAGTCGAAAGCCTGCTGCACAAACAGTACAGCTTGGCAGTATGAAACGGGATACCTGCTATATCAAAGACCGATGCTGAGAAGATATCCCGGGCAAAGAATACTATTGGAACAATTTATTAGGTTGTAACGAAAGTTTTCCGCCACTGCAAGTATTGCCTGCGCAAGCAGTTCGCGTTGGTGTTTTCGCCAATATTTTGCGAAATGGTTTTTGTTATTTGAATGAAAAAGACTTGTTTTAGAGCACTGTGTTGTGAAATCTGCAAAACAATATCGTTTTGATTAAGTATAAGGTGTCTGAAATGGAACTATCACGCTATCAGATTGAACCATCATTTACTCTCAGTTCTGTTGCAAAAAGTCAGCTACAGAATGACACCGAATGATGTGTACAGCTAAAGGTACTACTGTTGTATCATATGACACTGTAAAGATTTGGTACCGAAAGTTCAAAAACGAGGACTAGGACATTAAAGAAGCCTAATGATGCTGATGAGGCTCGCCTACGACAATCTGTGGAAGAAGATAAAATATTCATCCACTTGAGAGCTGGCTAAAAGAGTTCGACTTTAGTGCCATGTCCATTAGTCGCGCTAAGCATTGCATAAACTTGACATATAATATCAATAGCTGGGTACCGCGTGAGCTGACTCAAGCAAATCTGGCGGAAAACTTTCGTTACAACCTGATAGTTTTATCTATCAGGTGAATGGAACAAAAAATTAAATAAATTTACTCATTTAAAATAAACTGTTTATACTTAAATTAGCGAAAATACAGTGTTGGCCATATTATTGAACTGACTCATTTCAACTAATGTTTCTTTGTTTTAACAATATTTTAATTAAATTTATTTGAGTTAGGTTGCTATAATTTTTTTTAATCGAATGAAAGTGAATGGCACTTTCAAAAGTAGCCATACCACGTAATGGCATTGTTTGGAAAAGCATAATTTATTTGGCCAACGTTAGAATACCGTGCCAAAAAACGTTAGAGAAATTCGTCATTTTACTCGCCCAAAAGAAAAATATTTCGCTAATTTTGAAAAGCCAACTAATACCGTCTCAAAAGAGAATGCGATCGATACCACTAAATGAAAAAATCCACTTCAAATATTGAAAACTCCTTAATGCTCTTGGGTGACAGAATACCACACCACGGAGAATCTTATCAAATGATTCAGATCCTAGGGGAGAAATATCTGGGAGAGATTCACTACACAGAATTGCAGATGCATCATTAATGGAATTAGTTTGAGAACATCATCAGGATATCGGATTCCAGCGTAAGGGGAACACCCAGGGATTCTATTTAAAGTTTTTACCGTTGAAAAATTACAAAGTAAGTAAATGATGAAAAAAAATAATGAATATTTACGTCGATAAAGAGAACGCAATTTATTTTAGTAAAAATTTAACTTAGTTGCATTAACAATAATGATACTTGTATAAAATGATGATAAAACTAAACTCAAAACACATTTTTGATTTGGATCACGGTGAATACTTTTTTTGTACAAGGTACTGCATGTCATGAGCGAATATATGACGAACAAAATTTACGGAAGTTACATTTTTTTTTTTTTACATACAACCTTTGGCACGAGCAAAACCAAAAGTTACGTAATAGAAGCATTTTTAAAATGAAATCGTTTCAGACTGTGTCTACTGCATTACATAGTAGCATTTACATGTCTTTGCAACTCCAGTCTTTCATCCAAGACACTCAGACTCTTAAAAATATAAATATTTTGTCTGTTTTGTTATGGCAACCCTACACGAAAGGTAGTGCCAACGGGAAGAGGTGCCATAGTTGGCGGACATTTTAAGGGATTCTAAAGCGCATTCACGTTACATCTGGAGAAAACCGACCGAAATTCCAGATCATTAGATCGACAGCAGTAGAACTCTGTATGGCTTCGCATTTCAGCCGTCTACCATGTTTAGCACTTAATCCACTCGGCCATATGGGGCCTAAGAATATAAGTATATTACAAAAGTAACTAAATGGTGAAGTTGAAGTAAACGCAATTTGATTATTTATTTGAAAACAGCCCAGACTAATTCTCTAGTTTCTCTAGGAAGTATCGAACTATGAGCTCATGCAAAGCTGCCAGACTTGGACAGTTCTAAGCGCATATATATTTAATAAAAGTACCACGTCAATCATTTCAAAATTACCAGTTGCACAAATATTCAAAATAGAAAACATTCATGCACGAGCCCCTGACAGCACACGCCAAACGGCGTTTATCCATTCGTTTGCTCATATCTTCAATTCCAACCTGCCACAAGCGAAGATATAATTTCGGGTATGTCAATATCGCTACCGTTGCTCGATTTATCAAGAACTCCCTGTCACCTGAACGTGGATAAAATGCACGAGAGGGGATTTTTGTGATCAAGAGACGAATGCGTCCTCTTATTCATCCTGGGGATTCAAAAGGGGGAAAAATAAGGGATATTGTTCATACTGTGTTCCTCTTTTTTGTAATGCACACATTAGTCTTTTATCCATGACATTAGTCTTTTATCCACATTAGACATTTCCATGAACATGCATTTGCAACTGACGTAAGTAATGAATAATGTACGAAACTTAATGTCTTCCAAATTTTATCTATGCACTAGGATGCATTTTTATTGTTAGGAACTTTTTAAGGTAGTCAGAGGTTATACACATAAACACTTTTTTTAATTAAAATTATTTTTTCACAAAACGCTAAAATCACGTTATATATATATATATATATCAATTGTTCAAATGAAATTTCCATGTGCTCAAGGTCTGGTATGTAAAATTGTCTTTCTAATTTTCGTTATCTTTTTGATTTCTTCTTTCCTTTATATAGTAGGGTAGGGCCCAGATGTGTGGAGTTAATATCTCTTCTGATATGCCACACAACCGAAACCCTACTATTTGGTTTGCTGTAAATTATAATCCACTGTTTGTGGCCCTGACGATGGTGACAGTGGTTATAATTTCCGTTCCATTATATTATCACAATAATTCTTGCATTATATTTGGCTTCAAAATCTGGTTTCTAATTCTTGCTAATAGCTGTTATATTTTTATGCGAGATATGTCTTATTTGTAGTATGTTTTGTGTTTTACTTGTCAGTTACATATATATATATATATATATATATATATATATATATATATATATATATATAATCGAATTTTAAAAAATATATATATATAAGCGATGCCGCAACTAAATTTGCTTCATCGGGATAACACCTTAAAATTGGCACTGCTTTCTTTGGAATCATAACTGATTGTTATGGCGCCCGGGGCAGTGTCCCGTTTGAGCTCACTTGAAAAGAGAGGCCTTAAAACAACAATGTATTCTTACTTACTACAACTTTCCTACTTGTCTTTTCCTATTCTACAACTTTCCTACTTGTAATTAATTAACTGTGACAAACAAACAAATCAAAACAATAAAAAAGCGGTTTTAACATTTTTTTGGACAACACATACTATAATTTATTTTTAATACATATCTCATCTAATTTGCTAGTCAGCGTAGGTTACTGCCTAAAAATGAAGTACAGAATTTTATTCCAGATCCTAAATTTGAAGAATACAGAAATATAACAAAATTCTTGAATACGTGTATTTTATTCAAACATTTTCTTTTAGCTACCGAAACACTCCATTTTCTTGGATTTATAGACCAACCAGCAAGAAAGAAAATTACTACGGTAGCTTTTTCGAAAGAAATAACGGTTAGGGGGGAAAATAGAATGCATAAACAAAAATAATCCCTGTCTGATTATTATTCAACAACTAAGAGATTACCCTGTCTAGGTTGAAAATGTGAAAAGCGTAAATCGAATTAACATTTTTCATTCAAAACTCGTGAAAGATTTGAGTTTGTTTTTTGAGCGTAAAATTGAAAAACAGAAAGAGAATAATTATGCCAACGTCGTGAACAGGGGCGTAGCCAAGGGGGGGGGTGGTAGGGGGGTCATAACCCCCCCCCCATGAGGAATTTTTTGCAATACAAAATGTATATTCTTCACTCCCTTATCACACACATGTATGCGTATATGTGAGTTGCAGTAGTCGTACCCCCCCCCCCATGAAAAATTTCTGGCTACGCCCCTGGTCGTGAATAACGGAAGATGAGTATTGATTATTTTCCATTTAAGTACAAAGATCAATAACGTCTATGGAAAAAGAAAAGCCATATAAAAATCAATAGATATATAAATAAAAACATTTCTATCTTTCGCTCTTCCTTTTCTATATATTTTCTTTAGAAGTTTTTAGAAAAATTGAATCTAAATTCTTGAATAATTCCAATTACCAATTGTTGGAAAAGTTAGAGCATAAAAAATATGTTTATAGCAAACAAATGTGAAAATCAAACCTAATACCTTATACACATACACCCTTCACTAATAAAGGTAAATACTAAGGCATCTTTTGAAAGTGTGCCACTTTACTTACTTTAAACCTATATATGTAGATAAAGATAGTCATTAAAATTTTGCATAAAATGTAAAGATACAAATTTTAAAAATAAATTTTACGTTTTTTTTAAAGATCCCCCCTGCCAATAGGCAGTAGTTGACAAAGTGTTGTTTTTCACGTATACTTTTAAGTCATGAAAGAGAAAAAACAAACCAAATCTGTGATGCTCTTGTTTTTCATTGTAATACAAACAGGATTACCTGCTCCATACACTCAAAATGCTTTCCCTTTGTCTTCAAAATTAACAATGGCAACTTGCTTAAAACTGCAGCAAAGGCTCAGTTGAGTGATTTTATTTTCGATAGTCAATAAGCTATATCTGACAATCGGCGATCATTCTATGTTAACCCTTCGAAGCGCAACCCTTTCCCAATGCTGAAAAAAGGGCAGCCGTTGCCATCGCTCGACTTAACTACCAGCAAGAGGGCGGACGATCGAAACGTTCATCGCGTGCCACAGATCTAGAGACCCTTTTTTGACGCAGTTGGTTGTGTCGCACAGCCAGCTGTCGTCAAAAAAGGGTCTCTAGATCTGTGGCACGCGATGAACGTTTCGATCGTCCGCCCTCTTGTTGGTCGTTAAGTCGAGCGATGGCAACGGCTGCCCTTTTTTCAGCATTGGGCCATCTATCCGGCTGTTCTCGCATTCTTCCATTTTTAAGCAGATGTCAGTGCTGTTAAAAATAATCGTGACCATTTTTTGACTGGAAAGGACGTGCTAAAAAGGAAAGGATTCTCGTGGAGCTATGTCACCCGCAATTATTTTTATAGAAATCCAATCTATTCTTCGTGACTGGCAACAGTCAAAATGTCCGAGTTTGGTGTTTCCAGAGCGGGAACACTGCGCGTTAAAGGGTTAAAAAGGACTATTATGGTAGATTCAGAGAGATGGGGCACAGTGGCACGTATCTCCCCAAACGAACAATGTTTATACTATAGAAGATTGACTTACTTTGCAAATTTAAATGAAAATATCAGAAAAAGGAGACAAAATAATTTTGTGCCCCCTGCAGAATTTTTCCTGGATCCGTCTCTGAAAAGAAACTACTCTTGACAAAATTTGGAGGATGCCACCACACTGTACGGAGCATTTTAATGAGGATTTCATCTGTTTGAAAAAGTAAATCTAATTATAATTTGTATATTAATATAAGAAGTACTTGTGTGTTATAGCTGTCACCGGAATTCAACTGCCAAACAACCCAGGAATATCTTTAACATGGTGAAATCCAGGGTTTTAAAAAACCCAGTTTTTTTTTTTTTTTTTAAACCCAACTCGGGTGGGTTTTATTGGATTTTTTTGGGTATTTTTGGGGTTTTATTACGATTTTTTTATAGTATAATACTTTTTGGATTTAAATTTTATGGTTTTATTTCAAAACAGAATAATTTTATTGTAAAAGAAAATTTTCATTACAAAATAATAATTAATTAATTAAAATGTAAATATAACTTCAACTTTAATGCAGTGCTATCTTTTTCTGCTGATGTTTATAAAGGGCTCCTCATTTGTTTTATGACCCTAGATAAAAGTATATTATTGTTCACATAGAAAATATGTCGTTTTTGATTGGCTGTTTTCTATTACTTTTAAATTTATGAACTTTTTAATTTTTTTTTACCTTTATGTTTTTTTAAGTTATAGTTATATTTTCTAGATAGAATATAAGTAAGTAAAGCCTTTTCAGGCCAACTTACTGCAGAACTACTATTTATTTAATAACTTTCTTTATAGTTATTCATTTTTGCTTTGAATATATATTCCTTTTACTTTAAAAAATCTAGAATTAATATGTCTGATATTAAATCCCACATAAACAATGTGTAATGAATCAGATTTATACTTCTCAGTACTAAAGTAATGCAGCAACTAATAGGTTACAGGATGGTTTCCTGAACCTGAATTCATTCTTGAGATGCATGCTTGTAAGCTGTAAGAGAGAGACATGTCCCATTTTTCTCTTATCTGGGAAATGATTTTTTTTTTGTCACTATACTGATAATTCCACATTTTATTCGTATTTAAAAACTTATTCATTAAAGAGATAAATTACTAAGTTATCCCTGCCTGCATTCTACACCTGTTCATTTCGAAACAAATATTGCAGATAGAATTGGCTCAAGGTATTATTTTTAAAAAGGTAATTATTCTTTATATTGAAGTTGGAAAAAATAATTATAAAAAAATTAAACTGGCATATTTATATTTATCTAATATAATGCACTAAGTTATGTAGGTAATATTATATGTATTTAATGTCAAATAACAAATGATTTAAATGAAAGAAAGGAAAAATTTTGATAATTTTTAATAAAACCCAAAAAAACCCACTTCTGTGTGGGTTTTTTTGGGTTTGTGGGCGGGTCCGAAACCCTGGTGAAATCCCAGGAAAAATTTGCATTTTCTGATTTGCAGATTTCCATTTTCCGAACTGATCTGATGGATTAATCTATCAAAGATTTCGCCGAATTTTTTTTTAAATTTCAGGTGAGATTGACGTCATTTTTACGTCATTTATTTAAAATTTCGTAGCTAAAAGCTGAAAAGTTTTGAAGATTTGAAAGATCTGTTACCGATAATGAGAAGGAAATAAAATGTAAAATAATAACGATAACATCGAGTGCTTTTAACTTCGAGTCCTGTGTGTTTGATATTTTAATTTATGCATTTTCATTTTCAGATTAGGAAGTTTTCTGTTTAACACAAACTATTCAATCCAAGAACACTGGACGTTACATTTGTTTTCGTTTAATTGTTGAATTTAGCATTAAATAGCAAAAGCATCTTATAACTGCCGTAACTACATAATGTAAAAACATCACTTATTTCATGGATTAAAGAAAGAAAATTAAGACAAGTCATTTTTTGAGTGTAAAAATTTTTAAATGTCAAGGACTTTTTCGATAATGCCAAATGTCGCTGCATCGGATGATATGAAGTAAAAGATAGTATAATGCCCACGTGCAGCTCTGAGTAATTTGTAAGATATGGGCCGGAAATAAAATGTAAAAGATACAAAGGTTAACGTTTTATTTGTAACATATTCGTGCATGTTTATTTTCTGAGGTTTAAAACCTTTGGAGATATTTCAGTTTTTGTTTGATTGATTTGATTTGATTCTGGGAATATGGCCGATTATCTGCACGAGGGATTTAAGCAGAGTGTGGGGGGGGGTTGCCCTCCGTGAGGGAATTTCTAAGGGGTCCTAACTCGTATTCAAACGAAGTTTCGTAGAAAACCACAGAAAGCTTCGAACGGCAAAGTCGATGGACGCGACCTGGGTTTGAACCAGGTACCTTCCGTCTCCCAGTTGAGAGCACTATGTGCTCGGTGCACTGGACGGGCCAGTATCCGTTTGATTGTAGCATTTGAATACTGAAGTGACAAAATTGAACATTATTACTATGGTAACTAAATAGCAATGTTAAGAAACATAAAATGAAATTCATTACTGTTTGATGTCATTTTTACATCATGCGTTGAAAAATGCATTAGTCAGTTAAATGCTGACATGCTTTGGTATGCAAGGGGGAAAAATGTACCACGATCAAGTTTGTTCGAACATGAAACATGGATCTAGATAGGGAGATATCAATAACTTACGAGACTAAAATTTTGCACAGAGAAGCAGATAAATATTAACCAAAGGGTATTTATTCCTTATTTATTTCCATTTCTATTTGTTGGTTTACTAATCTCCATTCTGTGCGAAGAACCGGGACTTCAGCTAGTATTGTTATACAACACAACTTGCATTTTTTTTTTATTCCAATCTAAATGAATTATTAGAAGTGTTGTAAAATAAAAAATAAAATAAATAAAGTCTCTTTTCATATTTATGTAAAAGGCAATATTTTTAAAGCAAACAGAATATTGGTGGAAAAATAATTTAAAATATACCAGGACCTGAATTCCAACTGTAGACGTTTATCTTTTAGCATAATAATATTTATTTCATTTTTAAAATATCATTACGTATTCAGCTTATTTTAGCGTAACAGAACACAACTAATCACTCTCTTTTTTTTTTCCCACTCACATTTATTTAACTCTAACCAACCGCTTACACATTCATGAAAAATTCTTTTGAAAGTAAAAAATACATTTATCTTCACTTAGATCCACTCTGGGCATTTTTACCCAGGCTGCATTATCATTTTATCAAAATAAATATAACATGGACCAGACAAAGTTATCGATTTTACAGTAACGATATTTTTTTCTTCTTCTCTCTCTCAGCCTCTGTATCTCGAAGGTTTAAACATAAAAAGAAGCTTTACGAGAGATTTTCGCGTACATTTTAGGAAGCTTTGTTCATTGGAAAGGATTTCGGAAACACGTTTTCCTGCAAAAATACATTCAAAGCACGCTTTTATAGTTTCTTGGAAGGAATCGGAATATTTGTACTACTGGAAGTTTTATAGAACTTTTAGCAAGCACGTAAGCTTAGGTACCCTTTTATGCGTACACATATGCAAGCTAGAATTTAAGTTTGAAAAGGGGGGTCCTTCTTGCTCCTCCCCCCTCCCTGGGGAGAACTCGAGTCATCTAATTAATGTTTTTTTTTTTTTTTTTTTGAAAGGGGGGCACTGGAGTTCAATTTCGTTCACGCCGGTCCTTGTAGACATAATTTGTGGACATTTCTGTGGACATAATTTCTAGACATAATTTTCTTCAACACATTTTCGCATCATTTTTCAATAAGGTTGTGCGATAGCGGGGGGGGAGGGAGAGAAATGTTGAAAGTCGCCAAGGTTTGCAATTTTTAATGATTCATCACCAAGTTTGGCGCCTAAAAAATAAATAAATAAATAAATAATCAAAACTGAAAACAGTTTGGGCGATGTTTGCCATGTTTAGCGAGTCACTAACGAATCCTACAGTTTATCTCAAAGAAGAAGTATAGTTAGAATATGTCAGACGACGGTTGTTAAATATTTTTACAGCTTCAGTAGGCTCTTTGAATGTAGATTTCAATTCCAAAGAAGTATTTTATGGAACAAGGAAGACCAATACGGTACACCCACGGATTATGATACACTCGATCCCGCGGGAACGGGATTCTGCGGGATCCCGCAAAAATGTTTGCGGGACTAGTCCCGCGGGATTACGATCCCAATCCCGCGGGATTGACACTGAGAAATATTTTTTTTTTTTTAATTACAGTTTCACGCTGCTTTCCCAATCAACAAACCGAAAAGTGTTGCATATTTATGTCTCTCATCTAACAATAAACGAATCAATAATTAGAAATTTTAATTTAAAGTTTTATTTTTTAAATCATCTTCCAATGGGAGTCTGAATCGAACATCTATCTAAATCTAAACATTGTAATATAAATTTTTCGTAAAGTTCCCATTCTCCAAATGAACTGAAATATTTCATACTATTTAACTCTTAGCAAACAGTCACTAATTAATTATAAAAAGTTTTTATTTTAGTTTTTAATTTTTTTTATAATTCACACTTTTAATTATTTTACTAAAATTAAATCTAGACTAGGAAATGGTTCATTGGATTGGTTCGATTTTGTACGTTATTTTTTCAGCAACTAAGAAAATAACGCAAGTATGTTAACCTATCTATAAATTGTACATTCCTCATTTTTAGGAACAAACATAAGATATAATTTAGTATATTACTCTGAATATCATGATTATAATTTTCATATTTCTTAGTTACTGTATTAATAATCTCATAAGATTAATTATTATTATTAAAGTTAAACTTCATAGTGCTTAAAATCTTACTTTTTCTACTTTTCTCTGTTGAAATGAAGTCCTAAATAAATAAAATGTCAATCCCGCGGGATTGCGGGATCCCGCGGGATCAATGAATCTCAATCCCGAAATCCCGCAGGACGAAAAACAGTGCGGGATTGCATTCCCTACTCTGAAGCCATTCCAGAGACTCATGTGGCGGTCGCAGTATTCTTTTCATAGACAAAGTGTAGCTAATATTAACAACAACCTCCTAAAACAGTCTTAAATGTGTCAGAGGGAAAGTTAATCCGAAATAATTCTACTCATAAAGAAAAGATTAAGCGTAATAAAACGTTATGTTCCAACACGTTCCTGTAGCATTGTAATTTCAGCGACTTAAAAGTAAATCCTCTTAACCATGTCTTGATGTCTTAATTACATGTAAGAATACAGAAATCACTATGTGATTCGACGAACTTTATTCCTTTAAAGCTTCGTACGTTGAAAAATTTCGCTTTTAAAATATTAAGGAAAATGACAGAAGAATACAGAGTTCTGTATTCAACAAGAGAATTGTTACATTATTCAATGTTTGTTTGGTGGTAGGGTTAAAAATACAAAAATCCAGGCTCAAGAATTTGCTTGAGTTAAAAGGATGTATTAATAACAGCTAATGGATTTTAGACTCCTTCTGTAGAATCAGAGAGTCCGAGAAAACTTAATATCAGAGCTTTGAGAATTAGTAAAAGAATCATTTAAGAAGCTCTTCAAGCGGAAAGCAGAATTTTTATTCAATGCACGAATTTCGTAAATGCTGTCTATCGTTAGTTTATACGCTATTTTATGTTCCCAATAAATTTTAAAGTATAAAGTAATGCGATTTTATGACCTACGTCAAATTAAATGCAACCAGAAATTTGCAGTAAAGTAATTTTCAAAATTAACAATTTTTTTAGAACAAATGGACCTTAAACACACACACACAAAATTAACTAATGAAAGCAATGTAGAGGCAAAAGTCGATCTTTTTATTCTTCACTTTAATCTGCAAAAAACCAAGAAAGTGAAAAGAATTTACCGAGATTGCAGTCATATAGTTCTGCGTTTATATTCAAAAAGTACATTTTTCAGAACCTGAATTTCATTTCTGGTGAATTTTTAGATTCTTAAACTGTTTATTTAAGATATAAAAAAAAACCTATGACTCGTAATTTTTTTCTTTGATTTAATGATATTTTCATTTTATTGAGAAATTTACCAGCAAAGAGAGAAAAAATACTGTACGTGCAAAAATGCAGAATGATTTCAACCATGCATTTAAAAAAAAAAAAATCTTTGGATTGAAAACCTGTGGCACAACATACCATCAAAATTCACGCTCGCTAACAAAAGATAAAATTAGATAATATATAAACGTAACTCAGTGTAACTAAACGAAGCAGTATACTAAGGGGTTCCGTCTGTTTCGTTTTAATAATCTTAATACTTCATAATTAAATTCTAAATTGACTTCCATCCACGGTTAGCTGACACGGTTTGGCTTTCTGCCAAACTTAAAATGTAGTCTACTTAGGTATTCTTAATTTATGCAAGAGTAACTGTTTCTACAGAACTGAAAGCAACATCTGAAGATGACAAACTTTCCAAAGTAGTCTGTGCGACCTAATTCTGCACAGAAATGCCAATTTCGGAATTTACTCTTTTCTAGAGGATGCTGGGATGTGACAGCGGCATTCACACTTTTCAATTTTCTTCGAAATGATCTTGTCGACCCTATCGATTATGAAAAATTTTCAACCGAAATATCTTATTTGTGCATACACCGATGCATATCAAATAAAGTAAATAATATTAATTTCCTTCTGATTGCTATTTTAAAAGGTTGCTGAAGCAATTTCAAAAACCTGCAGTCGAACTTGTGAATGCTCTTATAAAAAAGCTATATATGTAATAAATAAAATTTGAATTTGAAACTTTCAACACATAGGATTGCAGCGCGCACATGAACTTGAACTACAATGCACAGACCTCGCTTCATCCGAATTCTTTTATGTCAAAGAAATTAAAATATAATAAAATACGCGAGTAAATACGGTATTAAACTCTTCAAACACAATGATATCAAAACCCTGTGTCCTCTCATTATATGATAAAAGATAAAATTATTAAAATGAAAAAGATTTTGATAAGTTGTAAAATATAATTGTTATGCACATCATTTTCAACTTGTAACATCACACTAAACATGATACTTAAAATGAGTAGAAATCCGGTATATTTTAAAGGCGTTGGAGCGAAACTTACCGAAATCGAACATTTTTGAGCTATTATGATAAATGTCGCAAAACTAAACAAGTGTTACTAGAATGACATACTCTGAAAAAAATTGTGCTAATTTTACCCACACGTTGGGTTGTAGTTACTTGCAGCATAATCGGTGTATAGTTAAAACTGATGCAGTAATAATAAGAAACTATAGCACAAAGTTCGGTTAAACGTTAGATAATTTTTTTAAAACTACACGCATGTCCATAAATTAAGGATAATTCAGAATCACACAGAAATTGATCTCTAAAATAAAAACTTCACCTGTGGAATGATCACACACATCTTGAAGAAGAATATGCAAATTACAGGAAACCACCAGATGGCGTGGATGGTACGTCACAATGACGAGAGTGTAAGAGAGGTTATATAAGGAATGGTGGCAAAGAAGTAAAATTGTTCACAAGCGCTGTGAAAGCCTTTCAGTGCAAAAACCGCATAGTTATGGCACAAAGGAGGCATTTGGATGATGTTTTATGTGGCAGAATTATCGGACGACTAGAATGTGGACGTACCCAGCTGGAAGTATCCGAGGAACTTGGAATCGCCCAGAGTGTCATCTCCAGGCTTTGGCAACGATTCCAAGATGATGGTAATGTGAGTAGACGTTACAGCACAGGTCGCCCCCGAGTTACAACGCCGAATGAGGACCGCTATTTGGCAGTTACTGCCAAAAGAAACAGACGGAGTACAGCATCAGACCTGTCTCGTCAGCTCTCTTCAGCTACCGGTACGACAGTTTCAAGGCAGACCGTGTACAGACGCTTAGGGCACATTGGTCTATATGCTCGTAGGCCTGTCAGATGTGTTCCACTTACCGCAACTCACTGTCGCCTGCGATTAACCTGGAGTAGAGAGCATGCATTGTGGACACCGCAACAGTGGTCTTGTGTGATGTTTTCCGACGAGTCCAGGTTTAGTTTGGAATCTGATTCTCGCCGGACATTCATCTGGAGAGCACCAGGTACCCGTTACTACCAAGAGAACACCATTGAAAGACACCGTTACGGTGGTGCAGGATGGCTCGTTTGGGGAGGAATTATTCCTAGTTCCAGAACTGACCTGCATGTTCAGAGTGTAACGATGACAGGCCACATCTATCGGGATGTCATTCTGGAACAACATGTACGTTTGTTTCGGGGCGCCATGGGTGCTGAATTTGTGTTTATGGATGACAACGCCCGTCCTCACCGTGCAAACATTGTAGACGAATGCCTTCAATCCGAGGATATCACCCGTATGCATTGGCCAGTATACTTACCGGACTTGAATCCAATAGAGCTTGTATGGGATATGCTTGGCCGACGAATTGCAGCCCGTCAATCCCCTCCCACCTCTCTACCGGAACTTCGGAGTGCATTGCTTGATGAGTGGTGCAATATACCCCAAGATCAGATTGATCATTTGATACTCAGCATGCCTAGGCGTTGTCAGGCCTGTATTGCATCGTCCGGGAGACATACTCCGTATTAACCATCCTACTAACCATGTTATACTGTTTTTTGTAAATAGGTTCTTTTTTGAAATTTGGTCAAGGGAGTAAAACTTGCAATTTTTATTAATTATGTCAAACATATAGCATCTTTTTTGCTCTTTACTTTTTGTTTAATAAATAGACTTTACAAATAAGTCAAATTTGTTTTGCTTCTTTCTCTTTCTTTGCCTGAACTTCATTATCCTTAATTTATGGACATGAGTGTATTTAAAATAGCATAATTCCCAGCTGAATTGGTTACGAATTATTTCCTTAGAATTTGAGCTTCAAACTTGCAAAAACTTAAGTCTTAATTATCTCTCATTTTTTTCCGCCTATTCCCAAACAAAAGCGCTTCGGGGTAAATTAGTGGTTCAGGATCGCCACTTCACACTCCAGGTAACTTCCCACGTATGCCTGTAAATGTTTACTCGTAGAAAGTAATCCACTCAGTGTGAAAGCGATTAACCTTATTAACATATGAATACCAATGATCCAGCGATGTAGGCTTTCTAACCATACGTGGGAGACACATAGAAAGTGAACGCTTAATATTTCAGTTTTTTTAATACTCTGAATGGAAGGAAAATTGATTTAGTTTGAAAAATATTCTTCATTAAAACCTGCAAAAATCGTATTGATTTCATTTGCACTAGAAAAATGGTAATTTTAATTAAAAAATGCTTAACTTAAAAAAAAAAAAAAAAAAAAAGGCTACTGCTTAAGGTTAACATTTTGCATTATCGTGCACGCTGTTCAAGTCAAATGTTTCTTTCTTTCTTTTTTTTTTTAATTAGCCCCACCCCGAAATATTAACTTAACATTTTTCTGTATTCTAAACTTCGTTTAGGTAATCAGAGGTAGATGCAGAAGAAGATTGGTTCCGTTTTGCGATCCCTTCATAAAAATACAATCTATTAAAACGGCCCCTTCACAAAAATGCAATCATTTAAAACGGCCGTTCATTGGCCTTTTAATCTGTTTTCTCAATTATTTTAACAAAAACAATAACTTTTATTAAAAATTGATATGAAAAATTCACAAAAATAATTCAGAAAATGGAGTCTTGAAATTCACAAAATTAAGTACTGAAATTCCCAAAAATAAGCAATTTTCACAAAAAATGGGACCCTGGAAAAAATTTTTGGATCGACCCCAGTTAACCCTTTCAGATCTGATTTTTCTTTTGATAATAGAGATTAAATTTGTAATAGTAAAAAAATTAAATTAAATTTTAAAAAATCTGATTAAATTTCCGAAGTAAATTGGTTTTCCTTTAATTGACACAAATTAGGACACGCATCCTGTGGGACAGTATAGGTAATTCTTGTGTCCTCAATTATGGATGCAGGTTCTGAAAGAGCCAAACAAGTTTTCTTTAAAAAGTAGCCCCTCTTAAAAAACAATTTACGTAACCGCCACAGGTTTATCTTTATCAACACTTACGGCTGCGTTTGGAAACTTTATCGATGATTTTAATTTAGAACCTTAACAAGAGCTTGAAGAGATCACTCGAAAATTTGGACGTAAATTCTATTACTTTCCACTTAAAAGATTACCACTTGCAATGACTTATGCGCACAGACCTTTTATAATACATTTAAATTTCAG
Source organism: Cheiracanthium punctorium (assembly GCA_038373885.1). Lineage (NCBI taxonomy): Eukaryota > Metazoa > Arthropoda > Arachnida > Araneae > Cheiracanthiidae > Cheiracanthium > Cheiracanthium punctorium. The sequence goes on from JAWZYV010013915.1 coordinate 221,937, forward strand.
CCGCTCCAGGTTGTACGGTGGTCAGCATACCGAACACTGAGGCTATGGACCCAGAGCTCTATTCTCCCCAGGCTGTTGAAGAATCGTCGGTGGTTAACTCTGCTGCGCCTTGTGGTCACTGGAGGTGGAGTCATAAGGAGGAGCATCAAGGGTAAGTGATTGGCTATAAACGACCTCCAGAAATTGTCAGAGCAGTCGATAACTAAGCCACTGGGTCTGCGCTGTTGGCAGCTAACAACCGACAAATTCTCAACAACCGGGGTGAATAGAGCTCTTGTGTTCGAATACCAGCACGGAGTTGGTTGTTAAACCGCCCTTCGCTTAATAAGATGTAAGGCTGTCCGCCTATCAGGTACCCTCATAATACAGGTCAACAATTTGGACCTTTTTAGTGACGAAGGCCTATACGGACAGTGCCCGCTATTTTTTATTTATTTATTTATTTATTTTTATTTTTTTTTGGGGGGGGGGGGTAATAATTACATGCCTCTAGGTAGAACCCTAAAAGTGTTTTGACAATCCTTGGAACTTTCATGCACAGTTAAGAGTAAATAATTAAAAGTCATACCAAGAAGTTTATAGTAAGCTCCAAGTTCACATCTAAAAAGTCTTTAATTCAGAAATTATTAAACATTTCTCTCTTTTATTATTTTCTCTTGTACTCACGAAGCATCATCCAAAATTTTTCTCTTACCATAAAAACACGAGAAGCATTTTCATTTTCAGATGCTGGGTTTTAAAAGCTGTTCAGAAGATGATTACTGCGTCGAAAGTTTTTTTTTTTTTTTTTTTTTTTTTTTTTTCCCATTTCTCAGGAGGATTTTTAAAAGCATTCTTTCTAAGAGATATCTCCAGAGAAATGTCCCGACTTCAGAGTAATTTTAGATGCTGGAGATTCAAGAAGGGGAGATCGATGCAAGAAACCAAAAATAAAGGAATAAATAAATACAAGAAGACTCCGGAGATAATGACAGCAGCAATGTCAACTCATAAAGAGAAAAAAAAAAAAAAAGTAAAGAAGTGTTTTGAAAATGATACAGTGTGAAAATTTGTAACAGCTGAAGTTTAAAATGAACTTTACTAACGTGGTTCAAAACAGTATAAGAGTCTCTGATTTTTTTTAACCCTTTGAGACGCAACCCTTTCCCAGTATTGAAAAGAGGGCAGCCGTTGCCATCGCTCGACTTAACGGCCAGCAAGATGTCGGACGATCGAAACGTTCATCGTGGGCCACAACCCTTTTTTGACGCCGCACAGCCAGCTGCGTCATAAAAGGTCTCTAGATCTGTGGCACGTGATGAACGTTTCGATCGTCCGCCCTCTTGCTGGTCGTTAAGTCGAGCGATGGCAACGGCTGCCCTTTTTTCAACATTGGGCAATCTATCCAGCTGTTCTCGCATTCTTCCCTTTTTCAGCAGATGTTAGTGCTATTAACAATAATCGTGACAATTTTTTACGGGAAATGACATGCTAAAAAGTAAAGGATTCTCGTGGAGCTATGTCACCCGCAACTATTTTTATAGTAATCAAATCTATTCTTCGTCACTGGCAGCAGTCAAAACGTCCGAGTTGGGTGTTCCCAGAGCGGGAACACTGTGCGTGAATTCACGCATTAAGTACTCGTATGAAATTATGAAGATGGTAGATTGAAAAGTTATCTTGATGATATATAAATAATAACGCCAGTCTGAAATCGATATTCTGGAAAATGCTTTTCTTCAAAAACTGCACTTTACCTGTGACATTTACTTAGGAAATGCAAAATTTTTGTTCGTATTTTCTGCATTATAACATTGAGGAAGTTTTTCGATAAAGATGCTTACCTGGTAAGTCTTAGCCAGACGTTAAATCTGGATAAAATACATTGAAGATTTGTTGAGTCTACTAAAGGAACATTAAAACACTATCGATGAAACGTGTTTAAAAATCTGAAGTCTATAAAAGACAAAGATGTCCTACGCACCACCATCACTTAAATCTGTTTGCGATTTGTCTAGACTTTTGTGAAGGAAGAGACCAATCCTAGTTGTACTTACGGCCAAATTTCTCCAATGAAATGATTCGTTGTTAAGTTTACAGAGGATGTGGAAAAGTAAAGATGGATTTGAGAATCCCTCATAGGATAAAATTGCTGGCTATATTTCAGAGATAAAATGTTTTGTTGTGAAACTTTCGAGCAGAAAAGAAATAAACACTGATATGGATTCAAAGATTTCGCAGGTCTTTTTCAGAACACCATAGATCAAACCAGCTTCTTACAAGACGATAGCAGATTATCGTAAAAAAAATTAAAGCGCCATGATTTGCTTCATATGAAAATTTAAATGTGAATTATTTTTTCTCTAATCAACTCTTTTAAATAATTACATTTATAATTATTTTATTTACTACCATCCAATTCAGAGTGGATGAAAACGTAACAAATAATAAGTAGTAGTTATTAACGTACAACAGCGATCTACCTATTAACCCTTTAACGCGCAGTGTTCCCGCTCTGGGAACACCAAACTCTGACGTTTCGACTGCAGCCAGTCACGAAGAATAAGTGGCGGGCGACCTAGCTCCACGAGAATCCTTTACTTTTTAGCACGTCATTTCCCGTAAAAGAATGGTTACGATTCTTTTTAACAGCACTGACATCTGCTGAAAAATGGAAGAATGCGAGAACAGCTGGATAGATTGCCCAATGCTGAAAAAAGGGCAGCCGTTGCCATCGCTCAACATAACTACCAGAAAGATGGCGGACGACTGATGGCTGTGCCAGCGCACAGCCAGCTGTCGTCAAAAAAGGGTCTCTAGATCTGTGACACGCGATGAACGTTTCGATCGTCCGCCCTCTTGCTGGTAGTTATGTCGAGCGATGACAACGGCTGCCCTTTTATCAGCAATGGGAAAGGGTTGCGCCTCAAAGGGTTAAATGTATTTATACATTTGAAATAAGTTAAACTTTCACAGGGTAAAACTCTTAAGAAAAGTATAGAACCACATGTCAACTGATAAAAAAAAAGGCAAGTTTGAAAAGTTTTGTCGAAAATCAGTCGTCCACAAGACAGCATCGGGTTGACTGAGCTGCACTCCCGGATAAAAGAGAAATAAGCCCTCAGGCCAAAGGCATGTTTTTTCGTCAAGATAGAAATGCGGTAAACAGAAAAAAAAAATAAACTCGACACTGCAGTTCATTTTCCGTTAAGATTCCGACAAAATATTTTTTGGATGGATGAACTGTTTCTTTGAGAATTCGAACGACATGAATCTTGCAACAGACGACAGCATGAAAGATTCAGCTGAGTGCTTCGGCATCAAAAAATGACATTGTAGAACAACAAACACATTCAGCGGCCATATTTTCACTTTGAGTATATTAGATGGGATACCATTTGAGCAAAATGTATGTAACGACTTTTCGAAATTGACTTTTTTAAGTTGCTTACATGTAGAAAGATATTCAAACGTAATAAGCTAACAGAAATATAACTTTAAAATATACAAGTCACGCTAATAAAAATGGTTATAAATATTTTGAATTTTTAAAAAAATGATTTTCTAATGAAAAGAAATATTGCTGTTTAAAAATAATCATGTCATCTTGTGACGCAGTAAAATACGATACAATGTACAGTTTTGTTTCATTTTCTTTCCCTAAGCATTTTTATTAGCTTCCTCTGTTAATAAGTCGCGTTCCAATTCAGAATTTATATTCTCTTTTTAACCCACTTGCGATAAGGCGTTAACTCTTCTTTTCACGTCATACAATTAGTACGACGTGAGTTATTTGTAAAAGCTTTAAGCTAGAGATTGAAATTTGCCTCAAAAATTATCTCACACCTTTTAGTCCATCTTAGAATAAAAAGCTTGATTTAATTTTTAAACATCTATTTTTACTTTCCGAACATGTACCCTGTAAGGAAAGTATTGTAATCATGAAAAAATTTGATTTCGAGATTTTGGTGTATTGACACATTTTGAGGTCTTCTGAATTCATTAATGCTATTTTTACGAGATGTATGTATGTATGTGTGTGTGTGTATGTGTATATGTGAGTGAACACGATAGCTCCTAAACGGGGCATTCAATTGAGCTCAAATTGAATATACATGTCATAAACTACCGTCGCAAGACCGGTATTGATTTTGGTGCGTATAGGACTTATAGTTTTTCTACAGGACTACGACAAAGATTTCTTTTATATTATGGCCCATGGGGAGGGGGGGGAATTCTTGAAATTGCGCTAGCGTTTAAACGGTACATTCGATTGATCTCAAATTGAAAAAAACTAAGAAATTTCGCTGAATGATTCATCGATTAAAATTTATTTGAATGCTTGGTAATGATCTTAAACGTAAGTGTTCGGAAAGTCGAGTGGAGTCACTCCAGATTTTTTTTTAATGAAGTTTTGGGGTGAAATATCCTTCTGTTACTGCGTAGACCGAGCTTATATTTTTAAATATCTGCTTTTATCATTAGGCAGTGCATTAGCCATGTAAATCCCTGCTGTTCATACAGAAAAAAAAGGACTCAGTCACGCCAAAGCAGGAAATGAAAAGAACCTAATCTCTCATAAGGATTCCTATTTTACCCCAACAGTTGGACATCTCTGCTGGAGAGCTGAAAATGTTACCAGACATGCGAAGGGGATAAAATACAAAACAGCTGGAACAGAACTAAGAACCCGCGTAGCCATTCTCGAAGTAATTATGCGCTCGGGTTCGATTCGCCGAGTTCGTCTCGGTTTTAGAAAGTTCTAGAAAAAGAGTCCACTTGTCGGGATGGAACACAAACTTTATTGCTTCTAGAACTCCGTCGGACAATCAGCTGTACACGATTCACAGGCACTAACGGCCGGTAGCTCGTTTATAACAGTCCACTCAGTGCGCCGTAGCTTTCACAATTGTTGTCTTTCTCACAAAAATAAAGCACTTCCACAGGCAAAATTTAGTGGAAATATACAAGGGATAACACTGACAATCCCTCAAGACTCAACAATGAAGAGTTTACACACAAAAAATCAGCTTCGAAAAGCAAGCGAAAATACGGCTTCAATAGCACAATGCAATTCACAGAGTAAAGCTGCGTACTCATCGGAAACTCGATCCACACTGAATTGGGTAGTTGCCATGCCGGTGTTTATAGATGTCGCAGAAGGTACAAGGAGCTTTTAGAAGAATGTATCTCTGGAAGATACCACATAAAGCGGGAATTTCGATTACGTCATAGAACAGTTTAATGGGCACGTTAATGCATGTTAATCCAGAAAAACTAACTTTACAAGCCCCATTGGGAAAAACGCGCCAAATAACCAAAATGTCCAAATCACCAAGTTTGGCGACATTTTGAGAAATATCACCCATTTTGACAGCAAAAAGAAGTCCCCAAAAGTGAAGTTACTGAAGGCCTTAGATCCAATATTTCTCCAGATTTCTAGAAACGCCATACAAATCAATTGGAAACCCAAACCTCCGTATCTCCGGCTCTAGCTGACCGTTTTTGATGCAACAAAAAGCATTTTTTTAACTATTTGAAGCGTAGAATACGAATTTTAAACTATTCTAAACCCCTGAACAGCGGGTTGCCCCGAAAATTCGTAACAATGTATGTGAGTGGCAGTAGTCGTAAACCCCCACCGTGAAAAATTTCTAGCTACGCCACTGTTGTAGACAGTAGAGATGAGACGGGCTCAGCCCGAAAGCCCGAGCCCGGGCCCGAACCGGGCTCGGGCTCTGTAATTCACAATTGCGTTCGGGCTCGGGCGGGCTCGGGCTCTTGAAAAATTTCTCCTTTATTGAACATACTCCTTGAAACAGATTTTAAAAAGTGATTTATGGGGAAAATAAAAGTACAGTCAACTCCGGTTATAGTGAACTTCGGATAGAGTGGACGAAATTGGAGGGTCTCCAGAAGTTCACTAAAACCCAAGTGTCTTCATGATGGATAGAGATACTGTGTGTGAATCGACACTAATGGTTTGCGATCACTATCTGATGGTTCACTCTATCCGGGTTCACTATAACCGGAGTTGACTGTACTTATAAAAAAAAATATCGGCACTGGCGCCTAGAAGGTGCGTTAAGCTCTTTGGATATTTCAGAACGGCGGCTTATATTCATTAGTTAGTCATGAGATCCGACATTATTTGATAAACATATGGATAAATAAAGAATTAGAAAGTGCATTGAGAGTTTGCAACTATATTTGCAACTATACCGTTTGTGCATATTAGAGAGTTTGCAATTATATTTGTCTTTACTTTGCACAAACGGCAAAATTCATTGTATTCTATCAATAATTGGATAGTAAAATATCATCGATAGTATCAATAATTTGGAAGTAATTGGATTTTTTTTTAAATCTTTAAATGAAATTTCGGGCTCGGGCTCCGACTTAAATTATATTGCTCGGGCTCGGGCGGGCTCGGATTAAAAGTCCTCGGGCTCGGGCGGGCTCGGGCTTCAAAAAATGAGCCCGAACTCATCTCTGATAGACAGTTGCCTATCTTAACAGAGTAATGACCTCTCCAAAGAATTTTTCTTGAACGTCCCGTGTTTCGTCTTCTTTGACTCTCGTTTCTTGCTATTTAATTATTGAGTCACTCGAGAAAGCAGAAGGTGGACTGAAAAGAACTGTTTAAGCAGAAAAAAAAAATCAGTGAGAGGCTGAAGGTGAAAGTTTTCTACAAAAAAGGATCCCCCCGAAACACAAGAGGGCAACAATTTCTTTTTCTTCAAGACACAATCGACCCCAACCAAAGAGCGTGTGCAGCAAGAAAAGAACGCGCCTCTCTCGTCACTCACTAATAAGACTGACTCAATTTCGACGCAAGGCTCGTTCCAGCTTCCGTTCCGGATGAAGGGGACGGAAAAACAATGGCCACAAGTCGATAGCAGCGATAGGGATTAGAACATCGCGGAGGAAGTGGCGGGGTCGTTAAGTGGACCGATTACAATCTGTAGATAACGCCAGAAGATTTTATTTTTTTACTGATTCATTCTCTTTCATTACAAAAGGACTTAACTCTACGGAGAACCGAAAACTTCGTTGCAGTCACCTTTTTCGAAATCTGGCCAATGACAGAGAGGCTGTCGGCGAACATAGATGTAAACATAAAAAGAAAAAGAACAGCCGTAGGTTTTTTTTTTTTTTTTTTTTTTTTTACGATGATTAGTTAACGGATGAAAAATCAGGAGAGGCAGAATTTTTTCTGAATACGATGTTACTCATTCTAAGATAAATCACGTAGGTGATTGGAAAAATGAAAGGCAATTTCAAGACAAGCCTATTCAGGAAAAGATTGTCTCCAATAAAGATTAAAAAATTCTAAGCTTTAACCCTTTAACGTGCAGTGTTCCCCCGCTTTGGGAACACCAAACTCTGACGCTTGGACTGTTGCCAGTCACGAGGAATAGATTGGATTTCTATAAAAAATAGTTGCGGGTGACATAGCTCCACGAGAATCCTTTACTTTTAAAAAAACTTCCTTTTACTTCCTTTAAAAAAAATTAATAAAAAAAAATTGTCACGATTATTTTTAAGAGCACTGACATCTGCTGAAAAATGGAAGAATGCGAGAACAGCCGGATAGATTGCCGAACGCTGAAAAAAGGGCAGCCGTTGCCATCGCTCGACTTAACGACCAGCAAGAGGGCGGACGATCGAAACGTTCACCCTTTTTTGACGGCAGCTGGCTGTGCGGTACGCTTTCCTGCCATTCTATTGCGTATGACATATGCATGTTACATGTACACAGATGATTAAACTATTTGGATTTAAAGTATTGTGTGTTTCTGTATGTGTGCTCCTGTAATAATTTACCTGTAAAAAAACTTTAATAAACTCTGTTAAAATTTCGTAGAAAAAAGAGCTCCCCCACCAAAAAAAAAAAAAAAAAAAGATTACAGTAAAACGTTACCAAAAACTTTGGATTTTAATCCACGTTCTCAACAAGAATCAGTACCTTAGACCGAACGACCATCCAAATACACCTCCAAAATTAACTCATTATTCATAGTACACAGAAACAAAATTAATATCATTAGATTTTAAATTTTAAAAAGCTGCAAAGTTTAACTTTTTGCATAATATTGCATTTTCAGCGCAACCCACCACTATGCTAAACTCCAAAACTTCAGTTCAGTTGGCAATCGCTAAAAGATCAATCCCATTTGAAAAAGTGAGAAGCAGCAGTGAAGCTGAAAAATGCTTTTATCAGGTTGTAACGAAAGTTTTCCGCCATATCTGCATGAAAAACTAACTTCTAACTCCTCAGATAACTGTATTTGAACTTTCGGTCCCAAACCTGCACAGTGTCACATGACACAACAATAGTACTTAAAGCTGTACTCCTAATTTGTTGATATTCTGCAGCTGACTTTTTGCAACACAACTGGAAGTAAAGGATGGTTCTAATCCTCTAGAATGATAGTTCCATTTGGGACACCTTATACTTAATGATAACTATATTTTTTACAGATTTCACAACACAGTGTTATAAAGTAAGCCTCTTTCTTTCAAATGTCAAAAATAGTTCGACAAAATATGAGCAAATACTCCAATGCGAACTGTGTTCTGACGATGTTTGCGGTGGCGGGAAACTTTCGTTACAACCTAATAATTTAAGCAAAAAAAAAAAAACCCTCTCTTTTCCCCCCCAGCCAAAAAATTGAGTTCAGATTTCAAATCTATCCAAGATAATTAAAATTCTGATTTAAAAAAGTATTATAATTACAAGGTAAAACCAATTTAATCATTAAAAAAAAGCAAAATAGGAAAAATCCAACTGAGCAAAAAGTTAAAACCTCACCCAGCAATTACGGCAAATTCAGGTGGATAATAAATGACTTAATTAAAAGTGGCAGGAAAACGTAGTTGAATCGATTATGAAATGCGGGGGTAAAGACCTAAATATCGAACTACCTTTGGGGACAGCGGGCACAGACGAAAGGCAGAAAATACGTAGCCCAAGATACTAACCGAAAACAATTAAAAGCAGGAAATTAAGCATGCAGCTTGTTTGGTTGCTGTGTCCCTGATGAACTTCATTAGTGGAGATGCGAAGGGGAAAATTTGTTAGAAACCGTGTTTGAGGGGGGTTGATTTTAACCGAAAACTCATTAACCAAGGTAATGGACGTACACGTAAGTCATTTCTGAGCTTAAAGGTAAACCTTCAAAATATATGACGATGTTTTATCAAGTATTAAAAAAGAAGTCCAAAATTTTTTGTCAGTTGCACATATGGATAATATTAATATTCATAATTGGTGTAATGTGACTCTTTTTGCTATTAGAGCTTAACAAAAATCTACTATTATGTTCATTATAGTGTAAATTTTATCTACAAAAAATCATTAATGCTTGATATAAGTGTTAAAATAACCTCTAATGAGTTTCAAATTATAAAGTTTGTTTTAAAAACAAAGTTTTTTAATAGGTCTCTGCCTGAAATTTCTTCTTTTAAAATGCTCTAATATTAAATAATTTATTAAAATTTGCGGATTTTAATTAAGATGCAAGTATTTCGTATCCAATTTTAACACGATGCTTCCTATAAACGTGTGTACCATACATGTATTACAATACTAAATTATTAAAAACTCATTGGAGCTATTTTTATGAAAATGCGACTTTAAAAAAAATCATTTTTAAACAAAAAATAAATTTGTAATAAAAAAACTTCTGAAGTACAAAATTGTTATATCAATATTAAGATATAATAAAGTACGTTTTCCGTTTCATACTGTATTTGCCACTAATTTTCGGATCCATGCATTTTAAGTTATTTTATTACAATTTTTAAATAGTATTTAAATAATATGAAACTAAGTGAATGAAACATTTAAACCACGTACGTTCCTTCACAGTCACATAACCAAAAGTTAATTTGAAATTTCATTCCTAATTTGTAACTATTCAAAGACTAGTAGAGAATTTAGAAAACGTGTACAGGTATGATTAAACTCTTTTCGAAAACTATTTTCTCTCTTCATTTTTATTGAATATTAAATATTGAGAAAAAAACAGTCCGAGGACTAAAAAAGAGCTGCATTTTAAACCTGTTTTTCTCCTTAACAAAAAGAATATATATATATGAATAATCAATAATGTAGATCGAGATTCCATTTGTATAATAAACAGGTGACTGTAAATTTGTAAAGAAAACCAAAAGCCGCATTTAGAAGATTAGCTATGAATTCTGTTGGAATTTTTTTGCATTCAACTCCAGTAATTACTTTTTTTTTTCTTCTTTGCTGTACCAATGCGTAAAAATATTTTTAAACAGACTTTGGCATATTTTTAGAGAGTGTTTATTCTTCTCTAACAATAGTATTTAGGGTGAATTACATTTTACCCAAAAAACTGGAGCATGTCAGCACCATTTTCAGGCCAAATATGAAATTTAAACAGCATTAAAAATACGCTGAAATAATTAAAAATATAATGAGACTGTTTTAAATATGCGAATTATGGGAATTTGCACCAACATTTGCAACGTCGATGATGAATACGCTCTGATGCGTATATGTCGTTCTCGATACTGCACCTATATTGGTAGGCAGATTTCTATAAATATCCATACAACATAGGCTGCTAATATTGAGGATAGATTAAAAAAATATTAGGTCGTAACTAAAGTTTCCCGCCACCGCAGATATGATCTCAGCAAACAGTTCGTGTTGGCCTGCTTCCTCATTTTGTCAAACGATTTTTGGCATTTGAAAGTTGTGTTCTTGGTCTCGCGCCCCCCATGTTTCTGGGCCGAAGGCTTTGAAAAACTACCAAAACGTTGGCAGAAAATCGTAGATGTGGGTGGTGATTACTACCCGCATTAACTTTTTGTTGGCGGAAAACTTTCGTTACAACCTGATATTTTTATCTAGTAAAAATAAAGTCTATAACTCAGATCAATTGGGAATTTCTGTCGATATCTGAAATCTCAGTAATATCATTCAAGCTGAAAATTTTCATAACCTTTCACTTAGCATTTATGATCTTTAATTTCGATTTTATTAAAATAAAAGAAGAAAAAATCTCAACTGTGCATTGCAGTGTTCTACCCAACTTAAAGTACTAATAATTTGATTTACTAATCGATCATTGACTACGTCGTCCAGTGTAAAATAAATTATTGTATCTACAGTTGCTCTTTGGAAAAAAAACAACGCAAATTATAAGTTTCTTGAACAACGAAAAAAAAAATCCTGTATTCTAACTAATTAATTACACTTGTTTTCTAGTTACTAACTGACCTTTCCCTATTAAATGCTTATATATGAATATTGATGTGATGTCCTTATTTTTCATGTCCTTTTTAAAAATATTTTTCATGTGCTGTAAATTTATAACATTTAATTTATTCACATGCATAACTGCAAATTACTTAACGTACTTTTAATGACATTTGCAGCTATAAAAATGCAGATATCAATTAAGCAAATATTTATTAATTATTCATGCTCCTTGCATATTACTTATAAAAACGAAGAGATAAAAATTAATATCATAAAATAATAAGTAAAATACATAAATTAAAATCATTAGTGGAATTTATTTTATGTACTAATTAAAAGATTTTTTTAATGATAAATATTTACATTTGCACTTAATGTAGGAAAATGGAATCATTGAACAGTTTGAATACGGTATAATGGAGATCGTTATTTAAAGCATCGCCGAAAAGTTTAGAAGGTAAAAAACACAATTCATGCACGTTTTAATGAAATACAGTAAAAAAAAAAGTTATTTGTTTAGCAATTAAATAAAATTGGCACAAAAAGTCGAAAATTTACTTAAGTCTTATAAAATGATATTTGAAAATTACTTTAATGTACACTACGGGGGAAATACAATAATGAATAAATTTTTAATTATAACAAACATATATTTAATTGATTAAATTAATTTACATTAACATCGTCATTTATTCTTTACAGTCGTTTATTTCGTACGTTTGTTTATTTATTTGAAAATGATTCATAAAGAAAGGTCCTCGATCATTTCTCTGAAACAAATTTAAAGACAATAATAGTCTTTATAAGGACCTCGTTTGGTATATTTTTAACACATGCATTTTTAAAACTTTTTTTCCCCTTCTTGTTTTAATCATTCATAGATGGTATAGAATTGATTCTGCAAATATGGACATTTCCCAATATGCTGAATCTGATGTTTTAACTCATTTTATGAATGGAGGAAAAGCATGGTTTATTTTAACTCAGCGACAGACAAAATAATCACAACCTGACGCTCTCTGAGTCATGACACTTCTATAGGTCAGCGGCAGCACTAGTGAGACAGGAATGAGCTGTCTAGTAACAGCACTGCAATGTTCAATTGAATACCCACACACACACACTTGCTCCCACTGGAAAAAAGGAAAAATACTGCGTGTTCATTTTCTAAAATCAAGAAATTTTCAAGGAAAATTCAGGGTCCAGATTTTCAAACATAAGATACAAGGACTTTTAAGATTTTTCACGAATTGTGGAAAACCTAATTTAAATTAATTCTCCATAATGAAGTTTGAGAGTTTATTGTAAAATCAGCAACTAGGGAGGGGGTCACGCTGGCAATTTGTGAATCAAAAAAGATTTTCAAGAATAAACATATGGGGTTCCTTACTGAAACGACTGGGCAATTTTTTAATAAAGTTACAAAATATTGAAAACATTTATAAATTAAATACAGAGTCGTATATATGCGAGTTTACAAGAACAACTAAGGGCATAACCCTTTGAGGCGCAATTCTTTCCCAGTGCTTTTTTGACGCAGCTGGCTGTGCGTCAAAAAAGGTCTCTAGATCTGTGCTGTGCGCCGCACAGCCAGCTGCGTCAAAAAAGGTCTCTAGATCTGTGGCACGCGATGAGCGTTTCGATCGTCCGCCATCTTGCTGGTCGTTAAGTCGAGCGATGGCAACGGCTGCCCTTTTTTCAGCATTGGGCAATCTTTCCAGCTGTTCTCGCGTTCTCCCATTTTTCAGCAGATGTCAGTTCTGTTAAAAAGAATCGTGACCAATTTTTTTACGGGAAATGAACGTGCTAAAAAGTAAAGGATTATGGTGGAGCTATGTCACCCGCAACTATTTTTATAGAAATCAAATCTATTCTTCGTGACAGTCAACAGTCAAAACGTCAGAGTTTGGTGATCCCAGAGCGGGATCACTGCGCCTTAAAGGGTTAAAAAAGGGCATCTCGGTGATCTGAAAAAAAAAAGGTTAGCCCTCTTCTGGGAAAAAAATGGGTAAAATAAGTACTAAACATAAGTGCGATCCCTTAACTTCGTTGTATTTTTTAAAATTTATGATTAGGAAAAATACAGCGTTAAACAAATTTCATGCAATAAGACCTAAAATGTAAGAGATATTAAAAATTCAATGCCTGGTGTCTACAATAACCTTACATTTTTACTTATAAAAGGTGCAAGAACATACATTAATGTATCAGTGAGATTTCTGCGACGAAAAAGAAAAAAAATCCTTAACCCTTAAATGCATGAATTTTTTTCTCGTTCGCACGATATCCACGAGTATAAGTTAAATTTCTTATATCAGTTTTATGAATAACTATTTCATTTCTCGAAGGACAAACAGTTTGAAAGAATTATGTGAAACTTTAATTACTCACGATATGAATCATATAAATCATTCCATATGAATCATTTATTATTTAAAAAAAACCTATATTTTATATATGAAACTGACGTAAGAAATTTGGCTTCTAATCTAATCCGGCACTGAAAAAATTGATGCATATATGCATCGCTATGCATTTAAGGGTTAAATTGTTAAACGTAAACCGCTGTCAATTACCATAATTCTTCGCACGTTAAATTTTCTAAGCCAATGAATTTAGGATGACACCGTACTATTTGTCTGAATTTTATAGCTATCGATAAACTATACATTTTGGCTTTACTTTTTTTTTTATAAATTCGCACCTTAAAATTTTTTAATTCTGGGAATTTAGGCTGACACCGTATTATTTGCCTGAATCTTATTACTATTGATAAACAATGCTTAGTGGCTTTATTTACACCCGACCACACCGTAACTACAGAAGATACAACTCTAAAAAACGTATCTGGACGTTGGAGTGTAAACAGATACTCCGTTCAGAAAATACGAAGTCCGTATAACCCTTTGAGACGCAACCTTGCTGGTAGTTAAGTCGAGCGATGGCAACGGCTGCCCTTTTTTCAGCATTGGGCAATCTATCCAGCTGTTCTCGCATTCTTCCATGGTTCAGCAGATGTCAGTGCTGTTAAAAATAATCGTGACCATTTTTTGTACGGGAAAGGACGTGCTAAAAAGTGAAGGATTCTCGTGGAGCTCTGTCACCCGCAACTATTTTTATAGAAATCCAATCTATTCTTCGTGCCTGGCAACAGTCAAAACGTCAGTGTTTGGTGTTCCCAGAGCGGGAACACTGCGCGTTAAAGGGTTAATAATATCGCTATTATCAAGCAAATGAATTCGTTTCTAGATTATAAATTGAAACGATTGCAGATAGAGATTAGTTTGCTTGTGTGTGATAGCAAACCTGCACGAAGGGCATCTGCCTAGGATGGTGCCTTGAGCGGAAGACGGTTTTACGCGTATTCACATTGCACCTGGAGAAAACCGCTCAAAATTCCTGATTGTCATATCGTGTGAAGGTTCCGAACCCGGGACCTTCACACTCTACTTCAGCCATCTACCATTGTCTGTATCTTATTCATTCGGCCATGCTTTACATGTACCAAAAAAAAAAACACGAATCTTTAGACTGGACTCTTACAAAACAGAACTCCCCCGAGCTCACTTAGCTCACTTAGATTGCAAATGTTTTTGACCACTCGCTCATTAATGTAATAAAATTATCCATTAAATTCTCAGCAGCTGTTCCTGAAAGGGAGAACCCCCACAACAGATTTCCTTTCTTTTTTTTTTTTTTTTTTCCTTTTTTGTCTGTTTTCTGCTTAAACACATCTTTCGGTTTCATTCAATGTTTTTGAGGTAAACTAATTAAACAAACCACCGTACTAAAACTAATTATCTCTCTTTTTTGCGGGGAGGGGGGGGGGAGCAGTGAAAATATGGTCCTTTATGTAAAGCATTAACTTTTTCTTGAATGATGTGATAAGAATATTAGAGAGATGTTTACTTAACTTTTTTTTTTTAGGGTAAAGATCGTTAAAAAGAATTTTTTTAGAACGATAATGCATAATACGAAAATTCAATTTTCGATTTATTAGATTTAAGAGGTTTGATTGAATTTGTTTAGCATATTTCCATATTTTTAAGCGCAACAACGCTTTGATGAACCTAAATTCTTACACTTTTAGAATTTCTGAATCTAGATGAGCACGTAAAAATTATCCTAAGTTCAGAAATGAAATTTTCTTCTCAAACTTCAGAACTCCAGCTGCAAATGCATTGCCGGAAAATCTTATAAGAATGCAGAACATATTTATTTCCAATTCTGAAGCATTCTTCTGAAAAGTCATATCTTCTGACATTTTAGTAACAGATTTCTCATTTAGCCTTATATTTTTATTTTAACTGCGCAAAAAAAAGTCTCTCGATTTAGTAATTTTAGACTTGACACACATAAAATATTTTTTTTCTTTGACGTGCAAAATGGATATTTTTAAAAAAAAATTAATCATGTTCAGCTAACATTCCCAACTTTTTTTGAAAAAGTAGATTATATAAACAGACTTTTAGTCTCTTTTTCAATAGAAAATAAAAGTTTTATCAGTGATAACCAATAAAGCATCAAATCAAATATACTTTTTAAAAAAATTACACGTATATGATTAAAATAAAAACTCAGTATAAAAACACTATCATTTTATGGGTGTTTTTATACAAAGTTTTTATTTATTTTATCGTTTAACACCAGTATTTTGAGTGTTTTTGTCGTTATATATCATTATTTCATATAAAATTGCATTCGGTGCTTTTATTATAAAAAAAAATCCAAACTCACTTAACTTTCTCTTACAAATGCTTTAGACCAGCCGCTAATTAATGAAATAAAATAATCTAACGAATTCTCGCATCTTTTTGTGAACGAAAAATTTTATTTTTTCTGCTCAAATTCATTTTTCGTATTTATATTAAGTGCGTTCAATTCAAACAAATTAAACACACTACGGCAACGAAACTAATTACTTCTGCATTTTTTGTACGTAATGCAAATATGATCTGGCATTTTAATTATGCTTATGCGGAGTAAACAACAGACTTAATCATACTTTCATTTAATCGACATCAACGTTACCTGAACATATGTATTCATCCATGGCAGGATTTAATTTTCTTTAATTGACACGAAATAATGAAAAAGTATATTCGAGAGCAACGGGAAACGTTTAAATGCAATAAAAACATTTTCTATCTGGAAATGAGTTCTTTGGAGGAGAAATATTATCATTGAGAAAGCTAAAAGTTTTTGCTCCTCTAGGAGAAAACTTCAGCTAAAATATAAAATGATTTCATCAATAATCTGTTTCAATTCTTCCCATCGCTGTGCTCTTTGCATGCGAGTTCAGTTCGAAGTCAACTTTTAACCCTTTGAGGCGCAACCCTTTCCCAATGCTGAAAAAAGGGCAGCCGTTGCCATCGCTCGACTTAACGACCAGCAAGATGGCGGACGATCGAAACGTTCATCGCGTGCCACACATCCAGAGACCCCTTTTTTGACGACAGCTGGCTGTGCCGGCACATCCCAGTATTTTCATTTCCCCCCCCCCCTTAGTATTTTCAGGCCAAATGGCATAAAATGGAAGAATAAACCCTAAATTTTAGCTTAATGTACACAAATTAGTAAATGCTGATGATAAAAACTAAAATAATGAGTAATTTACCTGGTGCATAGTTAACTTTCCATTCAGGGTAATTTTGAACCAGTATCAGAAATTGCATATAAAATACTTTGTTTTATTCAATCTACAAGTCAGGAAAACTTTGAACCACAAAAATTTAGATTAAAATGGAGCTTGAAAACAGTACTTCAGGAAAACAACTAAATGGCCAACTTATTAACTATGCACCGTGTTGCCAACTTATTTTCTAAAATACAGAGTAGAAAAGCAGTTTCACAATCTTGCCAGCGGAGTGGTGCAAAGTTAGCCCCTATGGCTCAAAGTTACTTTGTGAATAACTTATCTGCTTTGAATTCCGGAAGAGAAGCTCTAAATAGCTTTACGGCCATCTAATCAAACATACTGTACCCTCATTAATTACATCCAATCAAGTTCACTTCTTTTACGAAATAGAATTCTCGAGTTCATTTATCTAAAACAGTTAATTTGTCTTTCAATTGTTTTTGACTCTTCGTTTGTTAATGGCACCAAATTATCCAAAGAATTCTCGCCATCCGTTTGTGAAAATGAAAGTGCTTCCAAATAAAATACTTAAGATTCCATTTCAGATGAAAACACATCTTTCTAATTCATTTAGACTTTTCGGGATGAACTATACTGAAGGAGATTTAAGAACTAATTGCTGATGAATTTCTTGTATGCAAAGCAAATATGAAAGCGGATTTAGTTTGCTTTTAACTAAGTAACAAAAAGTCCTTTTACAAAATAAAATCAACATTTTGTAAATGCCGGTTAACCATAAGAAATTCATTCATTTACAAAATAGAGGCTGGTCCAGTGTGTGTGTGTGTGGGGGGGGGGATAGTACATCCTTTGAGTGTACATAAACTCATAATTGAACCCACGTTCAGTCTCTTCGCTCTCATCATTAAAAATACGTAACAGAAAAGACTCTTTGATGTTGCTTCCCAGATTTTTATTTATTTATTTTTTATTTAATTATTTATTTATTTTTTTTTTTTTAAGAATCCACCGGAAACCAACGATAGTGCAAGCGTAATGCTCGGACCCAGCGGAGCATTCAAAGAACTATTCTGGATAGCAACTAGAACTGCGCTGATGCTCAGCATATTTTAGATTTACAGATTATTTAGATTAATTAAACAAAACGGTACATAAAAAATAATTGTGTGAATTGTTTTCCTTGGCTATGCGAAAATATTATAATTATTATAAATTTGTATTTCTGTTGAGAAATAAATCACTTAATCCTGTCTTCAGATACAGCCAACGTTTTTTAAACACAAGTATTCATCCATGCATTTCATTTTCTATGTTAAAGTATTTTGTGAAACTGAGAGTTAATGCTCCTGAAGTAAATTTTCCTATAATTGACATTGATGAATTGACAAATAATGAAGGATATTTCAAAGGATTAATGGTTTTTTTTAAGAGACCATTTTTAAATAACAGTACTTCACTTACGAAGAGAAAATTAAGATCTAGTGTTAAGCGTAAAATGACTATAACACTATACGATGAGAAAAAATAAAAAACAAGTTAATAAAACATAGGAAACAGTAAAAAGCATATGAATTTCGTTTAATTTAACCCATTCTGTCTGTCGTCTTGTTTTCATGGATTATAGGGGCTTAGGCACTTCTGCTTTTACGGCATTTTGTACCAACCCCAAATCCAGATTAGTTCGAAAGCGTCAGTGCCTGCCAAGGCTTTTAATTTCTACCCCAAACTCCCGAAGAGTTAATTTCTACCTTATTCGGGAGCCAATAGATGGCAGCACTACCAATCGTTAGCGGTATTTCCGCAAATTTTGAAGCAAATACCAATCAGTAGGCACTTGGAGGACATTGCGACCACGGCGTATTAACGTGCCCCAGTCGCCATTAGCGAGCACGGCGGTTTTTGGTCGGTTCCAGGATCGGACCCGTAATCTTCCGGCTACGAGATCGACGCCTCTCCCAACAAAGTGCAAAATTTTACATCTCATTTTCCACATTAAAGTATTTTGTGGAACTGAGATTTAATGCTCGTGAATTAAGGCTAGGAAAATTAAATAACGTTCACAAATTTTTTATGACTGACAGCAAAATGCTAAAAATTTGAGAGTTCCAAAAATGAAACGCTAGGCACGAAAGAGTTAAAACAGATCAACGTATATAATTGCCTTCATAAACTACTTGTTCCAAAGATGTTGGTAATGCGCTTACGTAAAATCTATCGTACACTACTTTCAGTACAGAATAGGCTATGATATGCATCCTGAGAAAGTATCTTTTAATTTAGATTAACGCCCAGACCAAAGCAAGGCAGTATTTGTTTTGATAAATGTTTCACTATCGTATTACAACCTGAAAATGCTCACTCCAATAATTTTCGTCGCAAATTAGTGAAATGTAAGATAATAAAGAAGAAAATGTTCGACAGAGTGAGGATATAGTGATGATTTGTGCTGGATTGTGTATGATTAAGGCAAACCTGCGCGAGGGGTATCTGCCTAAGATGAGGGATGCCTTGGTAGGAGGACTTTCTAAGGGGTTCTAACGCGTATTCACGTTACATCTGGAGAAAACCTACCAAAACTCCAGACCGTCAGATCGACGACCGTGCGATGGGACCCGAACCCGGGACCTTCACACTTCGGCCGTCTACCATTTTCAGTGATATAACCACTATGCCATGGTGAGACATTTGTGCTGGAAATTTAAAAGGTAAGTAAAAGAAAAAGTAACACTTAAATAACTCACAAAACATAAAATAAAAACGTAACCCGAAATAAAAACCGTTGAACCCTATATAAAAATCAAAACAACTTTCTTCTACAATAATTAGGACAAACCATATAACTTACATCCAGGACACCCCCCCCCCTATATCTCTTTAAGCACATACTAAACTCTGATACACTGTTCTTACGTCTTTCATGTTAATCAATACAACGCCTCACCGATGAAAATGCAAGGCTCCTTTTGATTGAGGCCGTCCGAAACTACAAAATGACACATGATCAACAATTACTTTTCGTTGCCAGACATCTCAAATCTAAGTCGTTAAGCTGGCATAGAAAATGACCCCCCCCCCTACCCTGCTATCGTGCACCTTCACACGTAAAATCTGTGCATCCACTTTCATAGATTGAGAAAAGAAAAGTCGAACTTCTTTCGATTCTCCATTTCTTACGCCTCTGACCACCAGAGAATGAGCGGTCTGTTGCCATGATTTAACTCGCCCATACAGCCATAGATGAGTGAAGGTGAAGAAGCGGATGAATCACCTTCAATTCCAGTTCTTCGGAAAGGTGAAAGCGCCTCTCGAAGAAGACTGACTCACCCACTCATCTCTCATGTTGGTTCACCGACCAGTTTTCGCCACTGCATCATTTTCGAAGTAACATGACTTAAGATAGTACGAGTGACAGAACTTCGATGAAAACAATGCAGTTGCGTGGGGGGGATGGGAAAAAATGACATAATCACGGAAAAGAATACATTATAAAGCAAGTAAAACCTATTCGGTAAAAACCATCCAGTTTTCATTACAGTAAAACAATAGAATACTACTGTTAAACTAACAGTTAACCTGATATAAATAAAACTTTGTAAATTGACACGCATAACCAGGTACTTTATCTTAATCAGTACAATCGTTTCAGCCGAAAATATCTTCGGCCTTCGGTCAGCAACAGTCTCATGGAATAGTGGTGACTGAAAAATAAACAAAACGAAAGCGAACAGCATGTTGCCAATTGGAGAAAAGAAAAATCAACAAACCACGGAAATAAAGGGGTAAAAAAGAGGGCAGATAAAAAGAAGTAAAGACAAAAAGAAAAGAAAATATAGAAAATTAAATAAAGGAAGAAAGAAAGAAATAATAACAAGGAAAAAAAAACACAAAACAAGAACATGCAAAAAACAATAGAAAACGGAAGAACAAGAAGAAAAACATACAGAAATACAGTTTTTTTAATTCACCGCGGTTTTTGATTTTCTTTTTCCCAATTAGCAACTTGCTGTTCGATTTCGTTTTACTTATCTTTCAGTCCCCACTGTTCTATGAGACTGTGTTGGTGGTGGCTGATGAAGACCGAAGATCTTTTCGGCTTCGACGATAGTACTGATTAAGATAAGTGCCTTGTTATGTGTGTTCAACACAAGTTCAGAGCCTTATTATCGCATGGGCAAATCGGGACTTTGCCCAGGGCCCCCGGCTCGAAAGGGCCCCCAATATCAAATGTTGTTCTGAAATAGTCTTTTTTATATCAAAATTTTATGAAAAATAAAACAAATTTCATAGATAGGGGCCCCCAAATTCATCAATGCCCGGGGCCCCTGTTGGTCATAATCAGGCTCTGCACAAGTTTTATTTGTATCATCTTTTAACACCAGTTTTTTGAGTGTTTTTTGTTGCTGTTAACAGTTAACCTGTTTGCTACCTTCGCCACAAAAACAGGACGGCATCGATTCCTTTTCTGTCTCTTACAAGATTCTCCCAGCCTTGCATTTGGGCCACAACCAGCCATTCAAAAACCTATGTCGGGAAGCAACGATGGGCACAACAAAGAGAATCTGGCATATCGTATTTTTGAGACGAAGGAACTAGACATGTTAAACAAAATAACACAAATATTTTTTAATCACTACCCTTAGAAATGAGCATCTCTAAAATGCAATTAAAAAAATGAAAACAGAAAATAGTTTTACTTAAAAATAAAAAAAAACACGTCAAACAAATATCAAAATATTATATATTAAAGCTTTTTGAAAACTGAAAAGTCAATAGAAATTAACTTTTAAACGCCTGATCTATTTAGGAATTTGGACCTGTGGAAATCTTGTATTAATCACTTTAAAGTAACATTTTTCTGTCATATTGTGATCGTGAATAAACATATTTTTTGATAAGCAGTTTTCAACTAAAATTTACAATAAATTGAAAACCGTTTTCAAAATTATTACATTTATTAATTTACGTTAATTTTTAACGACAGCAAAAAAAAAAAATCGCATTTTTATCTTAAGCTGCACTCTGAACAACTAACTAAACTAGAGAAAGCACCCAACTGGAATGAATGGGAGGGAAAGTATACTATATAAGAAACGCAGCAAATCAAAACTAGAGAAAAGGCCTAAAATCAAAGACTGGCTGCATTCGGGATAATAAAATACCTAAGTCCTATTTTACTGTAACCAATTTGTGTTCGGGAAAAGCAGGTGAACTTTTAAAATATACGTGAAGGTTATTCCAACATAAAAAAGAAATCTTGGAGTTAAACAACAGAGCAGAACATTTTGAAGCGTTTTATTTTCAATATTCTATATCTTTCACGTATTTAATTTTTTATTTTATTTTTTTTTTTTCTGTTGTTGTTAAAATTGCTAATTAAATAAATTTAAAAAGTATAAAATAAACTTTAAAATATGGGTAAACAATGAATTATAAACGATAGAAATCTGAAATTTTCAAACTTACCACATGCGAAATACTTCAATAAATCAAAATGTTACACTTACCTGTAAGAAAAATTTTAAAAATAAGAAAACATTTAAAAGTGCAAAGGTGTAATAAAATATTTCATATTGTGTATATAACACTGCATATTTGCAATAATTTTTTATTGATAATTACTTGACTTTTATATTTTGTTAAACTCCCCCCGCACTCACCCTGAACTTCGATTTGCTTACGCGAGGGGGAGGGTTATTTTCATAAGATTTGTCTTTATGAGTTTTCTCAACTCCTAAAATACATTTGTATGCATAGTTTTAAAATTTCATTTCCAAATGCAGTAACTTTCTATTGTTCACATAATAAAACCATTCTCATCATAGAATTTTATAAAATAAGAGTAACGAAAAACTAATTCTGTGCAATTGCATGCAATTAAATTCTGTTAAATGCCATAGATTACATACAACCAGGCGCGTAGCCAGTAAAATTTTTCGGGGGGGGGGGGATATGCGCCTGGAAAAAATTTCGGAGGGGGGGGGATATGAACTTATATGTGTATAAATAGACGGAATTTCATCACTAATTCAAAAATTTCGGGGGGGGGGATATATCCCGATATCCCCCCCCTGGCTACGCCCCTGCATACAACCAATATTAGATAAAATATAAGACACATTTCAAATTTTATTAATAAAGAGGCATACATTAATAAAATTTCAGCTGGTATTCAAGCGATATCTCTAACATCAACTTTCAAAACATCAAAGTTCTTTCAAACAAACTCCAATACCTTACAATCTTGGGAGTTAATAATTTGAAAATTTATCTAAAAATTTATCATGCTTAATTAAATTAATAAGAAAAATATACACAATACACTGCAACAAAGGGCGGAGAGGCATTTAGTGACATAATGAGGTCCTTTAATTGATCTATCAAGCAATTAAGAGATCAAGAGCTTAAGACAAATAGCCATTAATCAAAACTGCTGTTGAAGCATGCGCACCTTGAAACTTGAAATACAAAAGATAAAAAAAATAAAATTGACAGCAACTCTGTTAAGAAGATTATATTGCTATTAAGCTTAAAGTTTTAAGTCTTTTATTAGATCATAAACTTCCAAATGAATGAATAATCTGAGTACTGATGGAGAAAAACAAAATTAGTAGAAGTTGCCATAATAAGAAAGTAATTTTATATCAGTCAGAAAATGGGTATTTTACGGTATTTTAATTGGAATCATACATATTAATACTGCTTAATTTCTCAATTAAAATAACACTCGGAAAGCACTTAACTTTTTAGTTTTCCATTAAGTCGGGATATGAAGACTATAGATGTGTATAAACATATCGTTTTAAAATATTAAAGGTAAAATCTTTTAAATGCAGTCCACATTAATTTTAATCAAATTTCTCAATTAAAGCCATTACTTAGAAACGGCGATTATGCACTTCATGATAATTCATTCAACATTATCCTAAAGATAAAAATGTTTATTTTACTTTGTTGGAAAAATGACGCTTTTAATATAAGAAAAAAGTCTAGTGCTTAAATTGAGGACGAGTACAAAAAACCTAGTGATTGAATCTAAGATGAGTATAAAAAGCCTAGTGCTTGAACTCAAGATAAGTAAAATGTTTAGTGTGTGTAAAATTACCAAACAAATAATAATAATAACCAACTCTATTAAGAAGATTATATTGCTATTAAGCTTAAAGTTTTAAGTCTTTTATTAGATCATAAACTTCCAAATGAATGAATAATCTGAGTACTGATGGAGAAAAACAAAATTAGTAAAAGTTGCCATAATAAGAAAGTAATTTTATATCAGTCAGAAAATGGGTATTTTACGGTATTTTAAATGGTACAATCTATTTGGTATGTGTAAAATACCCTTATTAAAATATATTTCTCAGGTTACCTTCTCATGATTGAATATAAATACTATAAACCTATATCATTGCATTTTATTAACTCTAGTTAAAAGAAATGCGGCATGAACTTTATCAACCTTTTATAACGTAACCGTTTCGTTACTCTAAACCTCATATGAGACACTAAAATGATCACATAAAATATCCCATCTCCTGTACTTGGGTATGTTCTATAGAGACACTTAAACATTTTATCAAATGTCTATTCAGTGCCCAATTATGAACAACAGGGGTCCCGGGCATTGACGAATTTGGGGGGCCCCTGTCTAAGAAATTTGTTTTATTTCCTATAAAATTTTGATATAAAAAATTATACTTTTGAACAACATAACAACATTTGAAATGGGGGGCCCTTTCGAGCCAGGGGCTCTGGGCAAAGTCCCGATTTCCCCATGCGATAATAAGGCCCTGATTATTTTGTAGAATTTAATGGATACAGTAACAATGATTAAAATTGCCAGTTGAAAAAAATAAATAAAAACGGGTCCCGCGAGCAGACGATTTCTTTGCTTGGCTCGATTTCCTTTTATAAATACTGGATTTATTTGCGACAAGAAAAATTAAACTGAGAAAAACAATTTTAAAGCCTTTATAAATAGCGCAGTCTTATCTCTTATCTGTTTTCTTTTTGTAAAGGGTTGCAAGAGAGGGTAACGTATTTCAAAAAAAAAAAAAAAAAAAAAATCATTTCATGTAGTGTCTGAGGTATTTAACGCTAAAACGTGAACCTAAAAGACAGCATGTCTGAGGAAATAAGACATTTTGAAAGTGAGAAGTTCACTGCAAACGGTCCATTTGCACTTTTTTGATACGATGACGCTGAATAGTTTTGTTTTGTGTGTGTTGTCATTATATTGCAATGATCTCAGGTTATTACATATATGACGCAAATTTTAAGTCAAGAGTGAAATAATTTTGCTTTTTCTAGATTCCACATCACTGGAATTAATTCGAATTACACAAGTGAGGAAATTTTTCGTTTCCTACCGTGCGAAGAACGGGCACGCAGCTAGTACTACATAAGAATGAAATCAATACAGTAATATCCCAAACTTCACGGTAGTTGGGTCCGAATGGTACTCGTGTAAGTCGAATTCTCGTAAGTCGGGGTTAATTTCGGATATAAAAACGTATATACAGATTACTTTTTACTATGGCCGGTGTCTAAAGAAAGCATCAGTTTCGAACAAATGTTTAATAAAACCTTAGATAATGCATATTTATAGCAAATCACATTATTAAAGTCATACTGAATTTTTTTGGATGTAAACAAAAGGCGAATAGACGAGATTTGAAAATCGCTTGAGTCTAAATGTTTCTGTATTACAATGTAGAAAACATTGTTGTTTACTATTATTACTTTCCGAACATGTACCATGTACGGAAAGTATTGTAATCAGGAAAAAATTCGACTTCCAGATTTGGGTGTATTGACACGTTTTGAGGTCTTCTGAATTCATTTATGCTATTTTTACGAGATGTATGTATGTATGTGTGTATGTGAGTGAACACGATAGCTCTTAAAGAGGGCATTCGATTGAGCTCAAATTGGGTATATATGTTATAAACCACTGTCGCAAGACCGGTATTGATTTTGATGTGCATAGGACTTACAGTTTTCTTAACAGGTTAGGGAGAGGAAGTCAAACGGGTCCCTCCCCAAATTCTCGACGATTAATAGAGGCATTTTACATGCAGTAATTAATAATTAGTTTCCATATTTTTATCATATCTTGGTGACGAAAGGATTAAAATCAAATATAATTCCTTCAGAAGTTCTCCCCACAGAAGTTTTCCTCAACCGAAAGTCTCCTTCATCCTTTTGTTCCACTTCTCCCTGTCAACCCCTTCTGTCTTATTCAAACCATCATTCCAATCTTTCCCTCGGGTTTTCTTTCCATCTCTTTTTGATCAATCTCCTGTTCCTGCCCTCTAACTGCCAGTTCATAATTAATTTCTGTAGCTTCTCTCTTCCCTTTCTTTTTATGCGCCCGAACAACCTACATCTCTTGCGTATACAGGCGCTTGATTTCCTCTCTCTAACCTATTCTCGCAGATCTTCTCCAATAATCCATTTCTGTTGCTAGTAGTAAATCTTCATTTGCCCTGCTGATGGTCTATGTCTCTACTCCACAGAATAAGATATCTATATGAATAAAATTAGACTTTTGTCAGTACATTTCTTGGAATTCAAAAATTTTGCATTGGAATTCAAAAAGTTTGTCTGTCTGTCGTTCTGTCATTCTGTCCGAGACACTTTTGTTGTTCAAGCACCACGTAAAAACGACTGAAGCGAATGATATGAAATTGGGTGTCATGATAGGTGGTCACTCAACTTAAAACACAGGGGGTCGAATTTAAAAAAAAAAATCTTGATTAGATTTTGAGATTTTGCGAAAATCGTTTCATACTGCGTAAATTTGTGTTCGCACATTACGTAATTACGCAATAACTGCAAAGGTGAAAAAAATGATTGGTGGTCACTCACATTAAACTATAAGCATCTACTAAAAAAAAATCGATCCGATTTCGAGATTTTGCGAAAATCGTTTAAAACGGAGTGAATCTTTGTTCACGCATTACGTAATAACGACTAAAGCGAATGATATGAAATTGGGTCACATGATAGATGGTTGCTCAACATAAACTATAGGTGAAAATAAACATTCAAAAAACTGGTGTTAAAAAATAAAATAAGTTTGTTCCAGCATCACGAAATAAAGACTGCAGAGAATGAAACGAAATTGGGTGACATGATAGGTTGTCAATCAACTTAAATTCTAGGCTTCTAATTTTTCAAAAATATTGATTAGATTGAGATTTTGCGAAAATTATTTCAATATGCGTCAATATTCCTTCTCGCATCCCATAATTACGACTAAAGCGAATGAAATGATATTACTTAGTGACTCTCTAACCTGAAATATTTTAACAATACATAAAAATTATCTTCCTTTACTTTGGCAACATACTACATCCATTCTGTGTACTCCTACAATGCTGACGAAAGCTCTTGCTTTTTGGAAATTTGCATTCAGTACTAACCCGTCAACGACGGGTACTTCAGCTAGTTGTAAATAAGCATCAAAAAAGCTAGTTGTAAATAAGCATCAACTAGCTATAACAAAAAGCTATAACAAAAAAGCTAGTTGTAAATAAGCAGTTGTAAATAAGCTGCTTCACAAAGCAGAAATATCATAGATATTTCCTCTTTGTGAAGCAGAATTCAGTACTGAAATCACTTTCCTTGTTGTTGCCGTTCGCTGCTCCACTAATTTCCATTTTTATTTCACCGTCATCGTGTTAACTCCGAACCTAAAAACTTAAAAACTCTAAAAAAACTGAGGTCAAAAACCAAAACATAAATAATCGCGATTGCCCTCTTCAATATAACGACAGCCATATTTATGCTCCGGTCTTTAGAGATCATTTCTCTATTTTAAAGTGGACGCTTCGACTTGAATCAAAAAAGACGAAATGATACCACAGCGCCCCGCTGCCACTTTACCAGGTCAGAAAGCGCATCTCCCTCGGCAACATGCTCCACTGATCCTCTCTCATGCTAAATTTAACAGACAGACACTGGTAAAAAAAAAAAAAAAAGAACCGAAGCAAAAGACAAAAGATTCGGAAAGCCGAGCAGCAAAAAGCTTTGAGCTTTCGCACCACTCAAGAGGGACCTCTTGACAATCATTTTTCACTCACGATATAGATTTCGGGAGGGCCAAGTTATCATTTTAGAAAATAAGAATGGAAACGCACAAAGCTCTTCCTTTTAAAAATACATTATCTCTCTCGAAGAGAGGAGCTTCAAAGGACGAGGCAGTTTTTCAAGGTAAAGTTGAGGAGCTTGTGCTTTACATTAACATAGCATTTAACTTTTTTTTTTTTTTTTAAAGTGAACCCTTGGAGGCGCAACCCTTTCCCAAGGCTGAGAAAAAGGGCAGCCGTTGCCATCGCTCGACTTAACTACCAGCAAGAGGGCGGACGATCGAAACGTTCATCGCGTGCCACAGTTCTAGAGTCCCTTTTTTGACGACAGATGGCTGTGCGCGGGCACAGTCAGCTGCGTCAAATTTGGGAAACTTTCGATAATGATTTGTAAAACTCTAACTTTGGCATATTTAGAAACAACTGCTTGAGATGATTGTTAGATTGCAATTCAAGTAATTGAAGCTACCAATCGGACCTCACTGCTTCACAATTGACGTTGAAAGGCATGGTCAAAATATCCAATTCTGTTTGAGTGGCGCCGAAATCTTGAAACCTGCGTTCGAACTCAAAGTGCACAAATTCTTAATATGGATTTATAATATATAAATATATTCTTTCAATTTCCGTCGGACCGGCAAATTAAAATTCCATCCGGCGGGCCGGATTTGGCCCGCGGGCCGTAGTTTGCCCATCCCTGGCTTTTACGTTATTCGAAATCGTCTGGGATTCCTATACAATCCTTTAAAATTTTGCAAACGCATTACATTTTATATAGATTTTATATTTCCTGTGCGCCTTTCTCACACTTAATAACACCTTCGCAACCTATTTCTGAAAGATACACAATTCCTACCAAAAAATTAATTTCACAGCGCAAGCTGCACTGGAATATTTCCAAAGATTAATTTACAAAACAAAATTTAATATATGACTCCTCTCGCACGATAATGAAGTTGGCTTGTTCCACTCTGGAACGCAGCTGCTGTCAGTTAGTAGGAAACAAATCGGCTGAAGACTTAAAGCGTTTGTTCACTTAAAAGGGAGAACCGCCTTCTTTTGATCCCACTACCAAGACGTGAAGATTAAAACATTTTCCAAGAGCTTCAACTCCAGGAGAACAGCTTAGTTTGCACATAAGAATTCTCAACTCGCGTTGATGCTAAAATGATAAGCGGAGTTGCGACTTGGACGGGGCTGTTATGAGGACAAATTTTCGGAACAGTATGCTGCGCAATAATAATACGTACTTAAGTGTTTGAAACGCAAGCATTTCCACATCAATATAAACGCCCAACCTGATAGATTGCCCATTGCTGAAGAAGTGCAGCGGTTGCCATCAATCCATTTAACTACCAACAGGGGTGTAACCAGAAATTTTTCATGGGGGGGGGGGTTACGGCTACTACAACTCATATATATGTATACGTGGGTGTGACAATGTAGTGAAGAATATACATTTTGTATGGCAAAAAATTCCTCATGGGGGGGTGGGTTATGACCCCCTAACCCCCCCCCTTGGCTACGCCCCTGACTACCAACAATAGAGAAGTTCATCGAATAGCCCATCTGGTGCCAAAGCAGTTTTATGACACAGCTGGCTGTGCGGCTCGTATGAAGAATGAGATCTCCAATTTTTAAATATTTATAAAAATTTTAATTTTTAAAAATATTTTTGTGTAATTGCTTATAGTCATTAGTATGCAATTCCATAAATAACAGCACAAACGATTGATTTAGCATTTTCTTAGCTATCAAATGTTTATATTTCTCTGAGCGACCACCTCTCTTAACGACAGAATTTCAGAAACGGAGGGTGATCGCTACCGAGAAGCTTTACTGTATTTTAAAACAACCATAATTCAAAAGAAAATACACGTGAACTATTTTTATACCAAAAAAAAAAAATATTATTCTAGTACAAGTAAAGGTAACTGCGAATTTATTCAAACAAAATTTTCTAAAGCAGGATCAGCAAAATCTTTCAGCCACTCACAAAACGACTTTCAACTTCACCCTTTAACGCGCAGTGTTCCCGCTCTGGGAACACTAAACACTGGCCTTTAAACCAAACCTCTGGCGTTTAACAGCTGGCTGTGCCGCACAGCCAGCTGCCGTCAAAAAAAAGGGCTCTCTCGATCTGTGGCACGCGATGAACGTTTCGATCGTCCGCCATCTTGCTGGTAGTTAAGTCGAGCGATGGCAACGGCTGCCCTTTTTTCAGCGTAGGGAAAGGGTTGCGCCACAAAGGGTTAAAGTAACGAGTGTGCACAAACAGGCGGCGAACGCTTCAGGACACTGTTTACGATGGAATGCCACAAACAGCTCCTGTCTTCGTGAATTGTTTAAATGATTGTACACGAAAGTATAATCAAATAGAATTTCATTCTATTCAGATTGCATCTCAATGAGATTCGTCCACAGCAGAATCGAAACGAATTTCTAAATATAGCTGCAATTCTCTCTCAACTCGATGTATAAGAAAATGCGTAACTATGTATGCGTTACGTGAACTGGTTAACCTATAATTACGGGTCAGCTATAAGCAATTGCAGTCAAAATAAGATGATGCTGCAGATGGAATCGTCTAAACAATACACTTTATTGTCTGATTCGGAATTGGCACGAGTTAAATTAGTTTGATATTTGGCCTTGGAAATGATTTTTCTCAATAATCACCATGGAACATCTGTACGCTTGGTTTAATGAAAGAAACAGCAGTACGCCTACAGATTTGTTTTCAGCTCATATCGTAGTTCTGGCAATTTTATGAAAGTGAGCAAAATTCTGATATAAAATCTTTATTAAGCTATCTTTAGAAATAGGTAAAACAGTATTTTATTCTGAAATTAAAAGTATATACTACATGTTTTCATAAATTAAAATGTTTGAATGATTTTGCAGTGCTCCTTGTCATTTTATTTTCTACATTTATACTCTCAGGCTTCTTTTTTTTTTTTTTTTTCACTCGAAGCAAAATGTTTTCCATATTTTTTAATAAACACTATATTTTGCTTTTAGTGTAAATTCGAAAAAAAAAGTATATATATACAATCATAGTCTAATTGCAGTCATAAATTTCAGGAATAAAAATAGCTATAATTGTTTCGCACTGTTCTGTAATTAATTTGAAATGTAGTCAGAACTGAACGGCTAGATCATACATCCAGTGGCGCACACAGGATTTTAGTTTAGGGGTGGGGGTACAAATATTGTTGAACTCGATTATAGTGTCTTTGTTTGTAAATGAAAACTCTCAAACTCGTTTGTAAATGAAAACGTCAAAATATTCCGTTTCACTGTCCCATGGAATACTAGCTAACTCGGTTACGACGTCATAAATGATTATCTGGTCTTTTCATAGACGTAATAATCGAGTTCAACTGTGCATAATGTACTATTTGTAAGTAATAATTTAATTTACGAACTATTTTGTAAAAAATACTTTCAAAATATTAAGACAATTTTTAAAAATACAACATTTTAATTCATTAAGTGACAAGTCTCTATTTTTCGTAGATTTCTACTTGGATTTCTTAACCTTTAGGGGGGGTGGCTTTAGCCCCTATAGTCCCTGACCGTGGTTGCGCCTATGCACACATCCATGTTAAAATTTTCATTTGACCCAATGTTAGTGGCCCCAGGGTAGTTCCCCCCCCCTCAATTAAAAGGGCGACCTAACGCAGTGCACCATTGGTACGTGAATACCATAGCAACAATCGAACAATTATTACGTTGAAGATGAAACCATAGAGTCATTGTTTGTGAAATGTGAGAACAGTTCCTTGCTTGATTAATTACAAATCGCCTTAAAGAATAATTGCAAAAAGTAATTATCCTAAAATAATTACAATATAATATTTCAACATCGGTACAAATTTATTCATAAAATTTAAAACAGAAACTCCAAGTTTGAAATAGGGATAGCAGAGAGAAAAAAAAGTCTCGCAAAATTCCTATATTGTAATTTTAAAATATTTGTCTCGTCTCGCAAAAAAGCTGTAAATCTCTGCTTCACCTCATAAAAAAATCCGTCTCGCATTCACCCCTAGTTTTAAAAATTAACTCACCGGGAAAAAATATTTTTTTTAAATCATTCTTCGAAACCACAATGCATTTTACTTGAACACAAAAGCTGTTATTAAATTTCAGCGACGTTTTCGTTAAAGCAAAATATTATCGTTAGAATACGTAGCTTTCAAATTGTTTTCCAGTGTATATATTCATGGAAAATTTGATTACGGACAAAAACTGAACGATATCTTTTGAAAAGAAATAGATCAGTGAATGGAAGCAATTTCTTTTTTTTTTCCTGTGAACAAAATCGCGAGCATGTATAAGCCCCCATGTCGAGAAGTTATCGACCGTCATTTTTCATGAAGCATAAATTCGAAATGACAGGTCATCATTTCTGGCTTCAAAATAGAATTTTGTCGGAGTAAAGAAAATATAAAAAAAAAGTGGGAGAGAAACAAATTGGCTAGCCATCGAGTCATAGGAAATTTTTTTTCCCCTGGCAATTCGCATTTCTCATAAAGAAACCAATAAAGTTATTTCTAGAACTTAGGGTCTGGATGTTATTAAGAGTCAACTTTTATTACAGAAAAATAAAATGGCAGAATTCAGAGGGGGGAAAAAAACTTGTCTACATAAGAAAAAACGAAAAATTCAAGTACACTTGCCAATATATACACGTGATGATTAGTAAAATAGTGCTTTATAAGAATACTTAAAAAAAACTATGGTTGTGAAGGTTAAAATTAAAAGAATTTTGTAAAGAACTCACTTCCATAAATTACGTAACACTTTTTTCGACACATTTTGCTCCCCCCCCCTCCTTCCCCCTGTGTAACAAGGCAAAGTATTCCCTCCTCCCACCTTCGAAACCTATAACAACCTTATAATTATCATTTTTAAGACTTAAACTTAACTCACAAAATATAAGTTTGCCTTCCTGAAATCCCGATGAAGAGGCCAGCACTGCAGCTTTGGCAATGTCGAATAGCATCCACAATAGTCGACGATTTGTCTTATTTAATTTGCTTTGTTAGGAGGGCGCCCGACGCGGTGGCCGGAATTATTCATAATAGAATTGGTTTGTGTATAAATCCATTAAAAGGGGTCCCGAAAAGGTAGTTACAGGCTTATTTAACTGTTCACATATTAGAGATAAGCGGCCAATGTAAATTGAAAAAAATCTGGAGTGACTCCACTCGATTTTCCGAACGCTTACGATTAAGATCATTACCAAGCATTTAAATAAAATTTACCCGAGGAATCATTCAAACATATATACCAAATTGAAGCTCAATCGAATGCGCCGTTCGAGAATTTCTCCCCATACGCCATAATGTAAAAGAAATCTTTGTCGTAGACTTGTGCTCGAAATTTTTCGTAGCGCTGTAGAAAAACTATAAGACCTATACACATCAAAATCAATACCGGTCTTACGATGGTGGTTTATAACATATATACCCAATTTGAGGTCACTCGAATGTACCGTTTAAACGGCGGCGCACTTTCAAGAATTTCCTCCCATAGGCCTTAATGTAAAAAAAATCTTTGTCGTAGCCCTGTATAAAAACTATAAGTCCTATACACACCAAAATCAATACCGGTCTTGCGACGGTGGTTTGTAACATATATACCCAATTGGAGCTCCATCGAATGCCCCGTTTAGGAGCTATCGTGTTCACTCACATACACACACAGATGCATACACACACACATACATACATCTCGTAAAAATAGCATCAATGAATTCAGAAGACCTCAAAACGTGTCAACACACCCAAATCTCGAAGTAGAATTTTTTCATTATTACAATACTTTCCTTACATAGTACAGGTTCGGAAAGTAAAAATATTCAAAAAGACTAAGTTGAGAAACAGTTTCTCTCGTTAATTATCAGAAAATTTTTAACTTTTTAAGTTTGTATACAACCCTCTTACAAAAAAAAAAACCCCTCCCAATTAGTAAAATGCGCCCCATACACTAATGAGGTTGCACGGGGTTACTTCCGTATTCGTGAAATTGTGTTATAGGCGGTTTAAGTTACAAACCCTTTTAAAACTAAAATCTTTTATTTACGCACTATAAATATTTACACTAATTACAGCAACATATTCCTTAGAGGAAACTTATTTAGCATACAATAAAGCGTAGTTGACGTATTAGGTTGCGTAACGTTCGTATAGAAGACGACACCCCCTGTGGTCAGACTTCCACCTTCTCTTGTGAGCAGAATAAAAAGATGCGACGTACATGAGGAAAGCCGCGAGACCGTAGCGCCCTGCCTGACAGAGGTGATGTACAGAATTCGAGAATTATACCCTGAAAATCGTCAGAGGTATGAAGATAAATATAACGCTGACTTAAACCACTTTTCAATGGTTCTCGAAGGGAAAAAAAATCGCGATAGATGATCCCATTTCAGGTATCGCACAGAAATTAAGAAATAACATATTTTTTCCCACTGTAGCAATAAGGGTATCTCTCCTAGACGTTTTATCACCAAAGACTAAAATTTGGTACTTAAACTCATTGGTGTATAGGGCACATTGTGCTAACTGGATTTTTTTTTTGTTTGTTTGTTTGTTTGTTTGTTAGTTCGTTTTTTGTACGGGGTCGTATAAAATTTTAAAAAGTGTCACGTTTTGAAAATGAACGAGTGGATTTTTTTCTTAATGGAGTGTTAGTTCCGACCTTATTTTGAACATTTTTTTCGATTTACATTGCCCGTCTATCTTTAATAGATGAAGAATTAAAGCACGTTACCACATTTTTGGGACACCCTGTACAATAGTGAAAATGTTTCGCGCAATACACAAACCTTAAAAAGTGGCTCGAAAACGTGAGAATTGATTATAACACAATGTGACATAACAAATAACTCCCTACCTCACAGTCACAAACAGTCACACTTGGTCAGATCTCCCCCTCTTCAAGCGTTACGTATTTTATGGAAGCCCTCTTTTATAAACAATTGTCTAGTACAACAGTTTCGAGTGGTCAAAGGATCCACCCTTCTTCAGTTGTAAAAAGTTCCTACTTCCACACACACTAAGAGCGGGGAAAAAAAGAAATGTTCCTACTATACTAGTTTTTATATGTGTTTTCTTTAATGAGTTCTTTATTAATTTTAACAAATGCCTTACTTTAGTGTAGGTACTATAAGCACAACTCAAAAAAAAAAAAAAAAAATGCTTCTCTAAAAGATTAAGAAACCTTAGAATTATTTTCTTTCTAATTCCATTTTTAGAAATAAAAATGTTTCCGAACCCAAAACATGCCGATATTTCTAAAGGCAAGTGCTCAGCTTATTTCTAAAAATGAAGATATTGAAATTATTTTGGTAAACCTTTGTGTAGTAATGCAAAAATAAACAAGAAAACCCACGTATAGAATACCAAGAATAATAAATCTTAAAAAGCAACTCCTGCGTTTTAACATTTATTACTTGTGCAATTCCATTTGTGTATTTTCTTGTTTATTTTTGCAAAGTAGATCGTGTTTATTCTCATAAAAAGCAAATCTTTCCACTATGTTCGTGATACTGCAAATTTATTCACTCTATTGAATGAATGATATGAATTTTTGAATTTACAATACACAATATTTTCTTGCGATGCTGTATAATTTAAAAGTATTTTGTCTGAAGATATTTGGAGATTTTAGTAAATTTCAATATTTTATGAAGTAGTACGTGAACTGCGAAATATGCATCAAACCCATTTATTTTTTAAATCATCTAGTACAAAAAAAAAAGAAACGAAAAATTTAGAAAAGACAGAAATATTTTTATGATACAGTAATATCGCACATACACCGGTAAAAGGGTGATAAAAAATTTTTTAAAGTAAAAATTAAAATCTACCGAAATTTTTGAAATAATTCTAATGAAACCTGTCTTTGATAAGAGCTCGCAAATACAAATACAATATAGTGAACAGGGGCGTAGCCAGGGGGGGGATATCGGGATATATCCCCCCCGAAATGTTAGGATTAGTGATGAAATTCCGTCTATTTATACCACATATAAGTTCATATCCCCCCCCCCGAAATTTTTTTCCAGGCGCATATCCCCTCCCCCCGAAAAATTTTCCTGGCTACGCGCCTGATAGTGAATACAGATTCTTAGATCCAAGAAAGAAAAAAAAACAAAAAGGCATTTTGAACTTCCAATATTGACCGGAAACTTTGGTTGTATAAAGGCTAGTCTGTCATTCTCGCATCTACAAAACCAGTTTCAAAGAGGCAGCGCTCTATACAAAATGTGGCTCACAGTCTCGAATTCGAAAATACCTCCTTCGAATTAATGTTTAAATTGCAGTAGCTCTTTCATTAGACTGCTATTAAAGTACCCCTATTCAGGGCGGTGTACAGCAAAAAAACAATGATAAGAATGCCACCAAATTTTCAGAAAAGCTTAACGGTGTTATTCGAAAAAATCATGTGATTTTGGTACATAATTACAAATAAACTAATTATGCCAGGCACTTCAAAATTTTGAAACTGTCTCTTTACAAGCTGTATTACATACTGCGAAGACAGGCCAATCTGTATCAGTTTAAATACTTTTAGAAAAATTCTTAAAATCGGAAATTTTCGCAAAGCGTGTCACTCATCGAAAAATCTTGCAGCTCAAATCCATGTTTAAGAATTTTTTCTGAAAATTTCACAAAAGCCACAGCGTTTTCGCTTATCGTAGTGTGTAAAACAGCTTATGAAGAACCATCTGGAATTTTTTCGAGACCATGGTGCTATTAGTTTATTTCAATTTGTGTACCAAGACTAAAAACAGAGTTCTTTTTTTTCGAAGAACAGCCTTAATGAGATTATGGGAGAGAGATCTGCGTGGGAAAAAAATTAGTTCAAAAATCCCCACCAGGTGGCATTTTACAATAATATAGTTGCTGATATTAAACTATATTCTCCTATCGTTCAGAGGTATAAAATAAGTGCTTCACAACCTCTTCATAGTTTTCTACGATTGAGAACGGTTACTTTCTTGCTTTATTCACACTAAAACGTTGTGAAACTCCACCTGGTGGAGATTTTTAACAAATTTTTTTCCACACAGATCTCTCTTTTATGGTCTTATTAACCCATTAAACGCAGCTATGACAATCAGATAGAAATTTTTTAATGAATGTATATACATTTTTTACATACATTGCATGCCTCTATTATAGAACAGTCGAAATTTTTCTTTTAACTCAAAGCATTTAGGAAATATAGCATGTTCCCGTAGCGGGAGCTTTGGCGTCTTATGGGGATAAATGTCTTTCTCCATTTTGGATACAGCAATTCCTTTTTTTACGCAGATGCTGCTCAAAACTGTATATATAAAGTAATTATTTTTGTTGTCTCTCTATTCTAAAAAAAAGTAAAGGCCGCTGGCGCTGTCAACAGCTTGTTCGCCTATCTGCTGTGCCGGCACAGCCAGCTGTCGTCAAAAAAAGCGTCTCTAAATCTGTGGCACGCGATGAACGTTTCGATCGTCCGCCCTCTTGCTGGTAGTTAAGTCGAGCGATGGCAACGGCTGCCCTTTTTTCAGCATTGGGAAAGGGTTGCGCCTAAGGGTAAAGGAAGCACTATGCACAAGATATTTCACATAACCCCATCGAAAGAAATCGCTAGGTGTCAAGTCAGGAGATACTCATTACATTGTCAGCATATCCTATTTGATCGATCAAACTAATGCGTTGTAAGATATTGGTTTAAAGCTGAGAGGACCTCTATGTCCCTATGTGGGGATGCTCCATCTATGCTTCTAATCTGCGATATCATTCCAGATAAGCTTCAGAATGTAAGGCGTGAAATGGACTTGTCTGGGTTACCGAAAGGGAATCACACAGAACATTCAGGGATGTGCCAGCTGAAATTAAATTTTGGAGCAATTTGTGGAGCAAGAAAAAAGACATTTTTGGAGCAATTTGGAGCAAGAAAAACAGATTAGTGGAGCAATTTGGAGCAAGAAAAAGTCACTTTTGGAGCATAAGAATGTCAATTTTGAAATACAAAATTTATTTTTGAAGGGAAAGAGAAAAGTCAAAGAATGGCAATCAAAAAAATGAAAATTAAGGAGGTTCTTAAAAACTCTCAGCTTAAAAAAAAAACAGTTTTTTTTAGTTTTTTTTTTTGGGGGGGGGGGGAGTCAAAAGCTTATGAAATAAATAAAAAATTCAGTTATTTTATACATTGCTATACAAAATATCTATTTTAAATCAAAAATACAATATTTACTAAACTATATTAACCCATTTATGCCTAGCGTCCCTTTTTTGGGACGGCATTTTCGCTATCAGTCGAAAGCGTTATTTATTTTTCCTAGCCTTTATTCACGAGTATAGAACCTCAACTCCACATAATATTTTAACATGACCCAGTAGGATGTTGACATTTCAATTTTTATACATAATGATTTTAAAAGATATCATCCCTTGCTCAAGAAGTTGACATCAGAAATTTATCTATTATTGCTGGTATTAGCAAAAATCAAAGAAAGTCTCAAAAATATCTGGGCACAAATGGGTTAACTACCATCAGCAGCTAATAAAAATTTAGTAACAAAAATTTACAAATTTATATAAAATTAAATTTAAAACAGAGGTCAATTTTTACTCTTAAGGCATTGGAGGTTTAAACAAAGGGATGCAAAAAAAAAAAATATTTATTTTCAAGATTAATAGAGAAAGATTGAAATTAGAATGCTTAGAATGTGTGATGATTTTTGTAAAAATTCGGGAGATTTACAAACGTTTTCAACGTATATGGAAAAATTAAAAATGTAGCAGTTTTGCTGAATTTGGAGCAAAAATGTCCAAAAATGATCTTTTTGTAGCAGATTGGCACAACAGGATTGATTTGGCACAATTTGGAGCAATTGGAGCAGCTGGCACATCCCTGAACATTTATAAGGAATGTAATTAAAATTTTGAACTTCATTCTAAATTCTGTGTCATTCTTATCGAAAAATTCTTTTTCAAATAAATAGTTATAATAAATTATAATCGCTTTATTTATTCTGAATAGTGCTGTATTTTTTATCGAAGAAGGTGTGCACGCCTCCTGCCCCCTATTCCTGAGAACCCACCCTTGTGTCACAGCAACTGGATTCAACAGCAGTACGTGAACATTCAAAGTTACATTATTGTTGGGTAAGCATTAAAATTGTGCATTTTAAGTATACAAGGTGTCTTATAAAATTAGATGCACTCTCTAAAACTGCACAGCATATTAAAATGCATATACAGGGTGAATCTAAACTCTTAGGCAAAACTTTAAGGGGTGATAGGGCACATAATAAGGAATCAGAATCCCATAGCATTGTGGGGCCGGACACGTCTTCTTCTTGTAGCTGTTAATAATCACTTCAGAAAAAGTGCTGAAACAACAGTGCTCTTTGTGACCCTTGTTTCGTCAGAAACGAATGTATTTTTCTCCGGAAACAGAAGACTATAATGGATAGTTTAAAAATTCTATTTTATTTCATGGATGAAATTTTTGGAGACGAGCCCATTGTTTATGAAACTTGGTTAAGAAATGAGACGAACACTTCAATACTTTTCCCCAAAGTGATTATGACCGGGTCAGTTAAAACTGCATTTTTGACCCCAGATTGCTATGTGATTACGATTCCTCATTGTATGCCCTATCACCCCTTAAAGTTTTGCCCAAGAATTTAGATTCACCCTGTATATACAATTTTACAATAAATTAAGATACCCTGCTCTAAATGAACGGTACAGCAATATTAGAATTCACTGCATCACCTTTCAATGGAACTTCCAAACTGGATGGAGTAAGGTTATGCAATTATCAACTAAACACGTTTTCTTTGTCGAACTTCGCGTTAAGACAATAAGGAAGTCGTGAATAATTTATGTACTAAGCTCACCTCTCGGAAAAAAAAAAACAGTCCTACCTTAAGAAATGTTTCATTTTTTTAAGCCTCTCTTTCATTTTAATGAGAAGAAAAGTGCTTGCTGCTACTGACTAATTAAGGTATGTAATCCAAACACAATACGATAATTATTCTTTGGCTTTAGAGCGTGCCAAACTTCCCAGAGTGAACTAATGAGCTGTTTATGCTGCCATTTCGTATTCATAAACTCGACGTTTAAAATGCGGCATATCTTTTTTTGCTCTTTGTGACGTATCGTTGATGTGTCGCGTAGGGCTGATGTGAAAGAGATGTCGCCGGTTTTTAGGGCTTTTGCACGATGAGAATCGAGTTTCTGTGTAAGAGTTCACTGACCTAGCAAAATGCAAACCGAACTTTTTACTTTCGGCAATCCTGAAGAAAATTTTGTGTCCTATCAGATGAGTCACATGCGAAACAAGGAAGATTTTACCTTTTAACCCTTTGAGGCGCAACCCTTTCCCAATGCAGAAAAAAGGGCA
Source organism: Cheiracanthium punctorium (assembly GCA_038373885.1). Taxonomy (NCBI): domain Eukaryota; kingdom Metazoa; phylum Arthropoda; class Arachnida; order Araneae; family Cheiracanthiidae; genus Cheiracanthium; species Cheiracanthium punctorium. Next base: position 262,255 of record JAWZYV010013915.1, read on the forward strand.
GCCGTTGCCATCGCTCGACTTAACGACCAGCAAGATGGCGGACGATCGAAACGTTCATCGCGTACCACAGATCTAGAGACCCTTTTTTGACGACAGCTGGCAAAAAAAGGGTCTCTCGATCTGTGGCACGTGATGAACGTTTCGATCGTCCGCCATCTTGCTGGTCGTTAAGTCGAGCCATGGCAACGGCTGCCCTTTTTTCCGGCATTGGGCAATCTATCCAGCTGTTCTGGCATTCTTCCATTTTTCAGCAGATGTCAGTGCTGTTAAAAATAATCCTGACCATTTTTTTAACGGGAAAGGACGTGCTAAAAAGTAAAGGATTCTCGTGGAGCGGTGTCACCCGCAACTATTTTTATAGAAATCCAATCTATTCTTCGTGACTGGCAACAGTCAAAACGTCAGAGTTGGGTGTTCCCAGAGCGGGAACACTGCGCGTTAAAGGGTTAAGATGACGTACACAGAAAAATTATCTTAATCATCTGCAGGGATAACAAGTCTTTTTGTTCACTTTGCAAGCAGTCGATGTAATTTCAAATTGCAATTTAATGGAACGTCTGCATTCTTAGAAATATTTCTTTCGTTTTGTGGTCTCTTGAATGCACATCTATGAATCGAAAAGTGTGATCGGAGTAGAAGCTCTCTCAAAAATGCAATATTTCAAGGTAATTTCAGAACACGTTGGATGCAGTCTCTCTTACCCATTAAAAAGACAATACTTACCATTTTGTAGACATTTGAACAAAGACTCTAGGAACAATGGGGAAAAGAGTATTGTGAACAGTAACTGGAATATGTTTTAACCTTAAAAAAGTTACAGCTACGGTTTTAAGTTTTGTTACATTCGATAAGTTTTTGAAACGTCAAATTTTGAACTGAATCTCTTATACCAGTGGACGTTAATTTTTCTTTCTTATTCCATTAACTTGGAGAGTGTATCATTATTCATGACTGTGCCGTATTTTTCTTCCTTGTTTCATAAAACCCATCTTTGGAATCGAAATCTATCTTAAAATCGCCTATTTAAACTATTTTATAATCGTTGCCAAGTATATTACAACTATACTTCACCGTCTTAAATATTGTTTCGAATGTACATCAGAATCCATGAGTGTACCGTGTTTCTCTTTCTGGGTTGATTCCTACTTGAACGCCCCGTCTCTCGCCAAGGTGGCGATCATTAAACATATGGAGGTACTACGACGATTTTTTTATATTTATGTGGCAATCGTCATTTAGAATTAAAATGGCGATTTAGCACAACAGTAAGTAAAGTATTCCTTTACATTTTTATTTATTTTGGGTTGCCAATGAATGTAGTTTTAATAATTAAGTGCCTTCAAATTCCTTAACAGGTGCGTTTATCGCTCATTTGTTCACTTTAGTTTTCATATAGTTCTTTTGGGAGCGTTGAAACTTGTCCATATGTCTTAGAGACCCATGACTGCAAAGCTCGCAAAAGTGCGGGATTTTTTAGGTTTCCGAGAGCGGGGGCGTTAAAATAGGAATCAACTCTTACTTGTACCGTAAAACACATCTTTGGAATCGAAATCTATCTTAAAATCAACTATTGAAACTGTTTTAGAATCTTCTGAAGGCATATTCCAACTCTATCCCGTAGACATTTTAAACACTGTTTGGAATGGGCATCCTAATCCATGAGTGTACTGTGTTTTCCTTCCTTGTTCCATAAAGCACTTCTTCGGAATAGAAATCTACATTGAAATCGCCTACCAAAACTGTTTAACCATTTTCGCCAGGCATAGTCAAACCATACTTCACCTTTATCAATACCATTTGGAAAGTGTATCATAATCTATGAGTGTACCGTATTTGTCTTCTCTGTTCTATAAAACACTTCTTCGGAATTAAAATCTATATTAAAATCGCCTACTAAAACTATTTTACAATATTCGCCAGGCGTTTTCTAACTATACTCTAAATACATTTATAATAAACTAGCTGAAGT
>JAWZYV010013916.1:0-100110 GCA_038373885.1 Cheiracanthium punctorium
AAACTGCGTCAAAAGTCTCCAAACTTGGCAACTTTTGATGTATATATTTCATTCGCATATCTCAAAAACTATTAGTCGTAGATTGCTGAGATTTTATATATAAGAGATTTTATATATGATTGTTGTAACATCTAGTTGTACACCTAGATTTTTTATTCCAATCTACTGGAGAGTTTATTTACAGGACCACCCAAAAGAATTTTGGTACATGCATGTATCCTTGCAGTCTGCCAAGACGAGTGATTTTTCGCTTTGATAAATCCAGGCTGCATGAAATCATGATGGTTCCGAATACAATTGGCTACAGTTTGCCCGCACATTTTCCGAAAAAAATAATATGGCACGAATGTCTATCAGGATAATATGCAACTACCAGAATTCCAATACATTAATGTCTATAGACATCTTCAAATAGTGACGTAGCCAGAAATTTTTCATGGGAGGGGTTACTATTGTAACTCACATATATGTATACATGTGTGTGGTGAGGAAGTGAAGAATATACATTTTGTATTGCAAAAATTTCAGGGTGTGTGTGTTGTGATCCCTTATTCTCCACCCCTCCCCCCCCCGGCTACGCCACTGTCTTCAATATATTATGTCTGTAGTCGTTCATTGTTTGGTCCATGCACAGAATCTTGCTATTTGTCATCCACCGTGTTTATCATCCAAAATATCGCTAATTAACACCAAAAATAATTATGCATTTTGGATGACTCTAAATCTTTTAACTGTAGAATGTTGAAATTTTGTATTTAGAACTATTGTAACATCTAACTGTGCTTTTGATTGCTGTGGACTGAGTAATTTATTTACAGGGTCACCCAAAAGACTTAAAATATATTAAGGGTCTATAGATACCTTCATTTCATTAAAAAGCTGTGATGAATAACTGTTTCAGCTGTGACTGAAATCTTGCTATTGCAAGCTTATTGGCTTTTGTCAAAATATTGCCCAATTAAGTGAAACAAATCTTTAAAATTGAACTCAGCTTGGCGGTAAACTTTAGAATTGCAGTATTTTGTCTCTTTCAAATGAAATAAGTTTAGATGAAGTGCCCCGAAAATATTTCTTGTTTAATAGAGGTACAAGGAAGTCATGTGGTGTCCATATCAGATTTATTAGTTCAATGATTTGATAAAAAAAAAAAAAATCATAATAAAAGGAGTAGTATATAGGTTTTTACAGTTATATTCTTCCATGATGATTGTATGTAAGAGAATTTTTTTTCAACATCGTAAATTACAGTGTTACTTGAAAATATGTTTTCACATAATTTACACAGGAACCAGACTACATGCAAGCGATAGATATTAAAAAAAATCAGATGTCAGTCAGCCAATTTAAATTACTTTAGAAGTTATTTACAAAAAAATTGAAAGAAAAAAAAAGCATCATATTTGACAATATTTGGCTGCATAAAATGATTTAGGTTCTTGAATCTAAACAGCAGATAAGAACAGTATTCATAGAAAATTGCTACTGGCGTATTATCCCGGCACTCAAACAAGACAATCAATTTCTTGCCAAGATAAATGCCGATCACATGAAATTATTAATGGTTTCGAATAGGATTGGCAATAGTTTCCAGCACATTTGATGAAAAAATACCTACTTTGTCGGAAATGACCACCGGGATAATACGTAAGTACCAAAAAATCTTCAGAATAATTTCTAATCCTAATATCAGCTCCACGCAGAACAGAGTGGAAATAGTTTTAGGTAAAAGAATAAGGATTTATTTTAACGAAGTACAGTTTAACCATTTAATCATCTGTCCATGGACACGAGAACAACAACAGTATAACCTTGATTTCATGAATTCAAAGAAACAACAGAAAGAATTGAGATAAGAAGGTGAAATAAAAGAGGGTGTCAGTTTAATAGAAAAAACACATTTATTCAAGATATTTAAGTTCCACTCCATACCTAATTCAGAATACTGCAAAAGAATAAAAAGGCTGGTAGCCAAGTTTAGTGATTTTGAAAAAGTAGATTCTACAGTGTTTTTTTTTTTTTTTTTTTTTTTTTTTTTTTTTTTTTAGCATAAGCAACAATAAGTAATCATACATTAACACATCACATGCCAGTTTCAACATAAGAAACTTCCTGTTTTATTTATTTATTATTATTTTTTTAATAAAGCAACCACTGGTACAAAACTAGTTCTGTAAACAATGTATAAATTGACTTTTTAATCAAAATATATTTTTAAAAAATAATTAACAAACCAATTCTTTCATGTTTGTTATTGATTTATTCTAATGCACATTTAATAACAGAAACCACACCAGAAAGTGTTATCCACAGAAAGCATGCACTAAAATTCATGTCAATCTAAGGATAAACCTATCTAGTCATAGCTTCAAACTACATTGGAGACAAATTATCCATATAGTTAAAAATCATGAAAAAATATCACAATCCTAAACTAGAAACAATATCTAATTTTGCAATTAGAGTTTAATTATTTGAGGACAGCTTTAAAATTTCTTCCATATTTCTAAATAAATAATTTACATTCTTTCGTGCACAGTCGTGGATTGCTGTCTAAACTGAAACGCCTGTTGCTTGCAATTCTGCAGTTTGTTTACATTCTTCACAGTGGGGCTGCGTTCGTAATCCAAAAACCCAATGAACCTCCTCAGATTACACGTAGTTTATACAGATTACTGAGATTGCTAAATTATACATTTAGGTAAAGAAATAGCATGCGCAGAACGATGCGCGAAGCTGTCACTCAGCTGACGTCAGAGATACGTCACGTCGAAATGCTCTATAGAGCATTTCGACGTGACGTATCTCTGACGTCAGCTGAGTGACAGCTTCGCGCATCGTTCTGCGCATGCTATTTCTTTACCTAAATGTATAATTTAGCAATCTCAGTAATCTGTATAAACTACGTGTAATCTGAGGAGGTTCATTGGGTTTTTGGATTACGAACGCAGCCCCACTGTGAAGAATGTAAACAAACTGCAGAATTGCAAGCAACAGGCGTTTCAGTTTAGACAGCAATCCACGACTGTGCACGAAAGAATGTAAATTATTTATTTAGAAATATGGAAGAAATTTTAAAGCTGTCCTCAAATAATTAAACTCTAATTGCAAAATTAGATATTGTTTCTAGTTTAGGATTGTGATATTTTTTCATGATTTTTAACTATATGGATAATTTGTCTCCAATGTAGTTTGAAGCTATGACTAGATAGGTTTATCCTTAGATTGACATGAATTTTAGTGCATGCTTTCTATGGATAGCACTTTCTGGTGTGGATTCTGTTATTAAATGTGCATATAAAATGCATAAGAATAAATCAATAGAAAACATGAAAGAATTGGTTTGTTAATTATTTTTTAAAAACATATTTTGATTAAAAAGTCAATTTATACATTGTTTACAGAACTAGTTTTGTACGAGTGGTCGGTTTATTAAAATAATAATAATAAATAAATAAAACAGGAAGTTTGTGATGTGTTAATGTATGATTACTTATTGTTGCTTATGCTAAAAAACTATAGAATCTACTTTTTTAAAATCACTAAACTTGGCTACCAGCCTTTTTATTCTTTTGCAGTATTCTAAATTAGGTATGGAGTGGAACTTAAATATCTTGAATAAATGTGTTTTTTCTATTAAACTGACACCCTCTTTCATTTCACCTTCTTATCTCAATTCTTTCTGTTGTTTCTTTGACTTCGTGAAATCAAGGTTATACTGTTGTTGTTCTCGTGTCCATGGACAGATGATTAAATGGTTAAACTGTACTTCGTTAAAATAAATCCTTATTCTTTTACCTAAAACTATTTCCACTCTGTTCTGCGTGGAGCTGATATTAGGATTAGAAATTATTATGAAGATTTTTAGATTTTTTGATACTTACGTATTATTGCAGTGGTCATTTCCAACAAAGTATTTTTTCATCAAATGTGCTGGAAACTGTTGCCAATCGTATTTGAAACCATTAATAATTTCATGTGATTGGCATTTATCTTGGCGAGAAATCGAAATCGCCTGTCTTGTTTGAGTGCCGGGATAATACGCCAGTAGCAATTTTTCTATGAATACTGTTCTTACCTGCTGTTCAGATTCAAGAACCTAAATCATTTTATGCAGTCAAATATGATGTTTTTTTTTTCTTTCAATTTTTTTGTAAATAACTTTTAAAGTAATTTAAATTGGCTGACTGACATCTGATTTTTTTAATATCTATCGCTTGCATGTAGTCTGGTTCCTGTGTAAATTATGTGAAAACATATTTTCAAGTAACACTGTAATTTACGATGTTGAAAAAAAAATCTCTTACATACAATCATCATGGAAGAATATAACTGTAAAACTCTATATACTACTCCTTTTATTATGATTGTTTTTTTTAATCAAATCATTGAACTAATAAATCTGATATGGACACCACATGACTTCCTTGTACCTCTATTAAACCTGAAATATTTTCGGGGCACTTCATCTAAACTTATTTCATTTGAAAGAGACAAAATACTGCAATTCTAAAGTTTACCGCCAAGCTGAGTTCAATTTTAAAGATATGTTTCACTTAATTGGGCAATATTTTGACAAAAGCCAATAAGCTTGCGATAGCGAGATTTCAGTCACAGCTGTAACAGTTATTCATCACAGATTTTTAATGAAATGAAGGTATCTATAGACCCTTAATATATTTTAAGTCTTTTGGGTGACCCTGTAAATAAATTACTCAGTCCACAGCAATCAAAAGCACAGTTAGATGTTACAATAGTTCTAAATACAAAATTTCAACATTCTACGGCTAAAAGTTTTAGAGTCATGCAAAATGCATAGTTTTTTTGGGTGTTAAATTAGCGATATTTTGGCAAAACTCAACACGGTGGATGACAAATAACGAGATTCTGTGCATGGACCAAACAATGAACGACTACAGACATAATATATTGAAGACAGTGGCGTAGCCAGGGGAGGGGGGGGTAATAAGGGATCACAACACACACACCCTGAAATTTTTGCAATACAAAATGTATATTCTTCACTCCCTCACCACACACATGTATACATATATGTGAGTTACAATGGTAACCCCTCCCATGAAAAATTTCTGGCTACATCACTATTTGAAGATGTCTATAGACATTAATGTATTGGAATTCTGGTAGTTGCATATTATCCTGATAGACATTCGTGCCAAAATTATTTTTTCGGAAAATGTGCTGGCAAACTGTAGCCAATTGCAGGGGCATAGCCAGAAATTTTTGATTGGGGGGGGGGGAGTTACGACTACTAAAACTCATATATATGTATACGCGTGTGTGATAATGTAGTGAAGAATATACATTTTGTATGGCAAAAAATTCCCCATGGGGGGGTTATGACCCCCATAACCCCCCCCCCCTTGGCTACGCCCCTGGCCAATTGTATTCGGAACCATCATGATTTCCTGCAACCTGGATTTATCAAAGCGAAAAATCGCTCATCTTGGCAGACTGCAAGGATACATGCAAGTACCAAAATTCTTTTGGGTGGTCCTGTAAATAAACTCTCCAGTAGATTGGAATAAAAAATCTAGGTGTACAACTAGATGTTACAATGATCTTATATATAAAATCTCAGCAATCTACGACTAATAGTTTTTGAGATATGCAAATTAAATATATACATATATATATACCAAAAGTTGCCAAGTTTGGTGACTTTTAACGCAGTTTTTGAGGGAGGTGGCTGAACGTCACCGGACCATTATCCAACCATATGGTAAGATGTTATTCTGCTTGAAATGAATGAATGTTTCTAAAATTGCCATTGGCTGTAATTTGTTGAAATTTTTCTGAGTGCTCCTGTAGAACTGTAAATGATAAAGATACCATTTTTGATGGCAAGATTCATTTTGTAATCCTTAACAACATATATCATTTTTGATTTATTTGAAATAACTTAATATCTCTAAATTACATTTTAATGAATTTCTGCCCATAAAATATAATGTATGGATGTAGATGTTACAACAATCCTAAATATAAAATTTCAACATTGTACGACTCGTACTTTTTAAGATATGTGAGTTACCTACATACACACGTACGTACAGGCAGTGGCGGATCCAGAAATTCTCTTTTGGGAGGGGCTAAATTTTGATAAAAGCTTATTTCACCCAAAGAAAATATACAATAAAGCAAAATTTTAGTCTAAACAAATGTAAAAAGGATTTTTACATTTGTTTGGGAGGGGCTAAGTGATTAAAAAAGATCACTTTACATATTCAAAGTGCATAATGAAGCAGAATGTTACTCTCTAGCAATCTCTTTTGGGGGGGGGGTGAAGCCCCCAAGTCCCTCCCCTGAATCCGCTACTGCGTACAGGCGCCAGGAAACACTGATCAAAATGGTCTAGCTGTCAGTCAGAATGCTTGTACATGAATTTATATGAACATACATACATGTGTACAATGAGATGTCAAGCAAAAACTCAGTAAATTTAGAGGTAGTCAAAATCTGGATACCGAATTCTTTTTGCGATCACATTATTTCTTTGTACGTCATACAAGGAAGTAAAAATATTAGTGTTTATAAATTGTATAGACACACACACACGTACAGTGCCCCTAGAAAGTGATAACATGCTTTAATTCTTTATCTATTAAAGATAATTAGGCAGTGTGAATTGAATAAATGTTTAAAATAAGGTTAAAAAAAAAGACTATGTTAAGAGAAAATGCCTCTTGTTAATTTTCACAGAGTTACACTTTTTAAAATTTCTTAGAACTACCTTACAAAAAAATTCCTAGAAAATAAAATGTACCCCATGCACAAATGAGGTGATGTACAAAATTTCAGCCTTTCATCATATAACGTCTTAAGGGATATCTATAAACAAAGGTGACTGGGGTCTATACTTGAATTTGAATGTAAAATATTCTTTCATAATATCTGTATGACCCTTAAAATGTGATTGTGATTTTTTTCCTTTCAAGAGCTACTGAAAATTAGTTTAAGTCAGTACTTATTATCTTCATACCTTTGACACTTTTCAGGATATAATTATCAAATTTTGTCCATCACCTCATCAGAATATGGAGCGCATTTTACAGATTGGAGATATTTTTGTATGCGGGTTATATACAAAAAGTGTATCTTTTTGGAAATTAATGAAAGAAATTTTTCAATGAGAAAACATTTAATTGCTCCAGGGCTAGCAGCAATTTCTGGCAAAAAAAGGTGCCGGAGCCTTAATATTCTTATGTTAATACTCAGTAGCGAACTGCAAACCCCTGTAATATGGGGTTGGTAGCACATTTAATTAAAAAAACAATTAATTTAAAGATTTTCCCATATAATAATTATTTCACAGAACAGTGATATAAAATTAAATAGTCGGAAATTAGCCGGAAGAAATATAAACATTATACAGAAAACACCCAAATTCTGGTGGTCTCAGGACTCTCAAATCTGGTCGAGGTGAAGCGAATATGATTTGTCGTGTCTGCTAAAATCAGTTTGTGCTTGAAAAGGGGAAAATTTATGAATTAATGTATACTAGTGTTGGGCTTCGGAGCAAAGTATTCATGAGCTTTGCCTAATATGTAAAAATTCACCCAGAAAAAAGAAATACAGGGTCAGAGTTCCAGCTTTTGATTTCTGTTCTGATTCTAACTTGAAACAAAATTCAAAAATGTAATTGTAGAATTGTTTAGTACAGTTTTATGAGCTAACATTGCGAAACATGTTTTCCATCTTATAATAAAAAGGCAGAAGCTTTATGGAATTATAAATTTACATTTTGCACTCATGTTTACTGTCAATTTAAATAATTATGCAACTAAGTAAAGAACACATTAATTGGTCTACGTCTTTAATTTAGTTGATTTATTGGATTATTTTTTTTAATTCATATTCATACGTATTAGATTAATTACATGTACAAATATGTTATGCGATGCATATGTTACACTTCTTTATTAATGGGATAACTGGTCTTATTTTACAGGCATTTACATATTTAAAAGAACACTATGATAAATAATAACAAGCAGTACATTTATTTTTTATAAAAGAAAAAAAAAACAATCTGAATATATCGTAATAGAAATTTAAATAAACACTTTTTTAATATAAATATTAATGGAATTTGATGTTTTCTAGGGCATACAGAATATCCGATGAATTATAATTCAAAAACAAAACTTTATTATTGCATAAATCTCACAACGTAAGAAAATTTCGCATGCACAACAATGATATTTGTAAACAAACAGTAATCCGAATGACCTGCCGAATCTTAAAATAAACATTGTGTTTATTCCCGTACATAATGTTGTCTTTCCGAACGCAGTACCAGCAGAAAAAGTCGCTTGAAATATCATTAAAATATTATATGTTAAGCTTTTTAAAATATTAAACGCCTCCTGGGACACAAAAGTCGAAGGTCTGATTAACAAATTCCATCCATTACAATCATCCAAAAAATTAAATTTAATACTTTTTTTGAATGTTGAAAATCGGGTTTTTCCCATTGAAATACATTACGAGAACCCCAAGCTGTCATGCAAGACGGCGACCGATCGCAGAGAGGAGGGCCCCGTCGAAATGCTCTATACTTTTTAGGACACTTATTTTGTCATCCTTTTTAGCACACTTTAAGGAATGCTTTTAGGATTAGATTTGAGTACACTTTCTAAAAAGTAAGAGCAGGTGCGGCGGAAGTGACGTCATCAAGGGGCGCGGCCGCAATTGGCGTAAGGGGTGGAGTTAAGTTGTTTCCATCCTGGATGGTTGAGTTGTATTTTTTCTGGATTTGGAGTCTGCTATGTTTCGATTGGGACATTTTAGTTATTTTATTTAATTATTAATTAATTAATTTTAATGCTGCCATTTGTTATTGCATTTTTAGTGCTGCAATCTGGTGTTATGTTTAGGAACTACTTTTTAGTTTTGGAATTGGACTTAGAATTTGGAACTGATTTTAATAAATTATTGAATTTTAGTTAATTCCTATAATTTAGTGCTGTCATTTGTTATTGAATTTTAGAATTAATTTGTGGACTTGGATTTTATTTTTTCTCACTTACCGGCAGCGGGATTCGAACCCCGGACCTCCCGATCTCGAGGCCAATGCTATACCGTTCAGGCTACTCGCTCATAGTAATATCGTTGTAGCAAAGAAAGCAATGATTTCACCAGTGTTCCCAATCTGTACTCAAATGTGCTCCTAATATGTGTTCCCAATCTATTCTTAAGGTGTTCCCAATCTGTTCTCAAATGTGTTCCTAAGTTTAGATTAACAAATATCCTAAGCATAACACTTTCAGAACACTTTCGGAACACTTCCTTTATAAAGAATCGCATTCGGAACGCATTTCAGAACACTTTTATGTAACTAGAACACTTTTTTCCAATAAATGTGTTTCAAATGTGTTCCCAATGTGTGCTGGGAATTTGCAGTGTATACATAGTAAGCCTCTTAACTTGAACACCTTCGTACGCTAGACACTTTTCTATGTATACAGTTTACTATCATAACATATACCTCCATAATTTGAACACTTCCAAAAATTGAACAATTTTTGTGGGAACTGCAAATGTCCAACTTCGGGAAGTTTATTTGTATACGTGTACATAGATTATTTTTTCCTTCCAAAACCTGCTGAAACTTCTCTATACTCACTCTTGAATTTGTAATGTTCTCCCCTTATGGCATCTAGGCCCTTATTCAGATAGATTTAGTAGCTACTAACCCTATTGTTTAGTTACTAAATTTAGTAAAGTGGATTCAGATAGAATTTGGAGGCGGAGATACTAAACACGTGACAAAAACAAGCTGCTAAAATCACGTGACCAAACAAGCTGCTAAATCACCGACTAAATAAACGCACGCCTGGAACAAGCGCTCTGATTGGTCTGTTAGCTTCCCTGTTAACTTATCCCTACATTTTCCCTGACTTCCCTTGGTGTTGGTCACGTGATTTAGTACTAAATGTATCTGAATCCCGATTTACGAACATTTAGTATCTCCGCCCACTTACTAAGTTAGTAACTGAACAATAGGTTTAGTAGCTACTAAATCTATCTGCATAGTAGCGCTAGTGTGTTATTCAATGGAAATTTTCGCCAAACTTATAAATAAAATGAGCAATAATTTTAAAAATCATGAGATTAAAAAAAAAAAAAAAAAAAGAAAGAACAAAAATTGAGTCTTAAGGAGGAATAAAAAAGTATATTTGTTAAACAAATAAGAGCTACAACGAAAATCCAATCTTTTTTTTCCCCCATACGAATTTATCCTAAGGAAACAGATCAATTAAAATCATAGACCATCTCCCCCATCTCGCTCGTTATGTCTCGTTCCGTCCGGATCATCCATCACTTTCAAAACTCATCCTCTCTTAGAAGGGAAACGAGAGGGCCAGTGATTTCACCCAATAGCTAGACCCGGTCCCGATTCCCCGTCCCTGATGTTCCGCACACTCTCTAGTACAGGTTCCACGTATCTATGGTGTATTATATCTATGTCTGTATCCACGGGGGGCGAGGGATCGGTTGAAAATTGCATCGTTGTATCCAGTCTTCCGAAAAATCTTCACGAGAGACGATCAATTAGCGCTTCTCCTCCCTCCCATGGATTTTCCCAGAAAATAGCCCAGCTGTAATCAGCCAGATGTGCCATCTGGCTCTTGGATGCTCTTTTGTGCAAAGAAATACCTGTACTTCAAAAATCCAACAGAATATCGAACTATAGAAAGATAAGTGTATTTTCTGCATGAAGCTGATTTTCTGCGACAGACTTCACTTGCTCGATACATACTTTCCTAAAGACAAGTATGAACGAAAACCGATATTTTAAAACAAACTACTTTTGCGTATGTTTTTCCCCCCTTTTATAGAAAAATAATAATTTAATTTTTTATGAATCAGTTGCATATTAAGTTACAGAATTATTTTGAAATTTCTAATACTGATAATTTAGCATGTGCTCTTTGAATTTCTTTATTTTTTAAAGCTGTTCTACCCCTGAATAGTAATCGCCGTCACAGGACTTTTGAACAGCTTTAAAAATTAACCAGGGATGTTAAATGCCCGAAAATAATAATAGTAGTAATAATAATAATGCTTCTTCACCCGATGCACTATGGACTGGCACAAACAGTAAAGCGCTATGTCACATGCAACTGGCAGAAAAAAAAAATCATAAGAAAACAAATCGTCTTCAAAAACAGGCTGATAATTTAACCGTTTTTCGAAATATTGCGAAATTCCTTACGTTTAACATTTTTCCTGAGTATTCTGTTCTGTAATTCTTATACACTACTGGCCAAAAGTATTGCAAGTTATAGAAATCTAACTCTTTTTAAGATTATGCCCCTTCTCCCACATCAAAAAGAAAAATCAATATAATTGATATTTTTTAATGTCAACATATCAGATTAATTACTTCAAAGACAAGATAGTATTAAGTTAAAGAACAAAAATAATTATTGAATTTATTAAAAAGTAGCATAAAAAATACATACATTATTACAGAAATCATATTCCATTTTGGATCGTCGGAATAAAGAATTAATTTCAAGTTATTCTGCAAAAAGAGGATAATAAATAAATGCAATTGAACTAAAGATCATTTATTATTTTGCTGAGCAGCCTTCACACAGCCACTCTTTTAGATATGGAATCCACAATGTTTTGCAACACTTCTTTCGGTGTTTCATGGTGCCAACTTAAATTATGGGTTCCTAGAGCTCTAATTTTGTTTTTCGGTGATTTTCAGATGTATTGTTTCCAATTATACTAATAATCAAAAATATTTAAATCTGGCAAATTTCATGTCCATTCTTTTTGGGCTTATTCTGGAAAAGATGATTAGATTTCTCAAACTTCAATACTTTTGGTCAGTGTTGTAGGTTCAGCTCAGGTTGTAACAGCTCACAGTACAAGTTGTAAAGAGACATTCTAAATTTTTCCGAGTCGCTAGTGCAATTAATTTTTTTTTTTAACTGTTCAATAGTTGCATGACGTTTTAAGCTGTAAGATTAAAGTTAATTTCATATGACGAAAATTTAATGAATTATCTTATAAAGATGCTTAATTTCCCCATGTGTTACTTATCAACGTAATACATGGAGAAATTGCATCTGGAGAAAGTCGTCCAAAACTCCAGACAATTAGATTCGCAGCCACGGGAATCTAGCGGATACTCGCGTTACATCAGAAAATAACCTGAAACTAGATTGTTAGACTGACAGTCGCGCGGTAGACCAGAACCCTGGACTGACACACTAAAAAGCAATCTATCATGTTCAGTGTCAATCACTCCGGGAGAAAACGCACAATACTGAAGGGGTTTATTTTTTTTGGATGAGTATGGGTGGGTTGGTTGGTTGGGGGGTTGGCGCTTGAAATAAAAAATGTAAGAAAGGAGTGGGCATCCGAAAGTGCGCTTTTTGATGATGTGATTTTTTTTGTATCATTTTTACACTAACATGCGTCACACTCTGAATGCCTCCCCCCCCCCCCGTCCAATAGAAACACTTGTATTTTTACTTAGCCTTCAGTTAAATACTAGGTTACAATTTGCAGAAGAGGCAGGTGAGGGCATTCAATTGACTTGCATAAAAAAAAAAAAACTTTATCAAAAGCTAAAGGGCAATGAGGCGTTTCGGACGGCCATGGGGCTACTGGAAAAGTTATCTGAATAGCAATTTTCAATAGAGATAAATACAAAATACACTAATGTACCTCTGTTTGCGCACTTTTGGACGCCCACTTGCTTCTCACATTTTTCATTTCACGCCCCCCCCCCACCTCTCAACTAAAAAAAAATAAACCCATTCAAATCATGCGCTTTTTTTCCGGTGAGCATATTTAATCAAAGTTACTGAAAGGGAATAAGCTTTGCAATACTAATAATGGTAAAAATATAATTATTAAAACTATTTCAACAAAACTAATTAAACATTAATTTTAATTACAGTTATATATAGCCGATACTTTACATTTTAAGAAAGTAGTTTTAATCATTTTTAACCAGATTCTTTAAAAAGGGTTATTTTAGCATTTAGAAATGAAAATTTGTTTAAAAAGTTTTTTAAGAGGGTTTTTTTAAATTGACTTATTAATACCATAATTTAATTCTGAAAATAAAGCACTTCTAAAATAAGAGAAGTAATATTTAAATTAAATACTTTCAAAAATAAAAATATTTATATGTAAATATATAAATCATTCACTCTAAGAATTATTATTTAAAACCAAAGAGTTAACAAGATAAATTAGTATGAATCAGAATAAATTCTTGCACTTATAAAAAGGAAACCGAAAACCAGTAATAACAAGCTACAGCTGATTACAAATTAGACTAAATGTGATAACATATTACAGAGAACGTGCATGTTAAATCTGTGGAGTCTTAGATTCTTTTTTTAGGGTTGCCTGTTAGGTGAGAGATGGTATTTAAAATTTTCGAAACTGGTATAATTTGTTACTGAATGACTACTTTTGGAGTTTGTCCAAAGAATACAAACAAATTAAACTATTGAGAGGGGGAGAAGCGTCATTCAGATTATGAAAAATTTAGTATAAAACTGATACAAAAAATTCACAATATTAAAAAAAATTCATAAAACGGTAAAGGGCAATGAAGAGTTGCGGACGGCCATGGGCTACTCTGCGTTCTGTATACTTACAAATCAGGCCACTGTTCTTGGAAAAGTTGTCTGAATGGCAATTTTCGATAGAGATAAATAAAAAATACACTAATGTACCTCTGTTTACGTCCTTTTGGATGCCCACTTGTTTCTCACATTTTTTTTTAATTCATGAACCCCCCCCCTTCCCAAATCTTCTAAAAATACAAACCCATTCAATATTGTGCGTTTTTTTTCCGTGATTCAGTAATTTCACAGTTGTAGTGAGGTGAGTACTCAGTATGTACTTCGTATTCAGCCTATTATTCAGTTAAATTTTGACCGAATACTCGGCTGATACAGATTATTTTATGGAATTTCAGCATTTTATAAACATTATGAAAATGATACGTAAATAATTAAGCAAATATAAATAATATATATAGTAAAATTTTAAAGGTATTGTTCGTAGAAAGGAAGTCTTCCTCACGGACTTTACGCACAAAGGGAAACAAAGTTTGCGCCAAATTTGGTTATGTAGTGTACTTAAATGTTGAGAGATTTTAGTTTAGTGGTTAAGACAAAGCAATATGAAGTCTATCTACCTAAGGAGGGCATCTTGGGCACAGGATCTCTTAAGGGGTTTCTGACGCGTATTCATGCTACATCTGCACAAAATCGTCCAAAACTACAAAAAGTTAGATCCGCAGCCGTGAGATAGGCCAAAACCAAGGACCCTTACAAATCATAATCCATTTTGGATCGTCGGAATAAAGAATTAATTTCAAGTTATTCTGCAAAAAGAGGATAATAAATAAATGCAATTGAACTAAAGATCATTTATTATTTTGCTGAGCAGCCTTCACACAGCCACTCTTTTAGATATGGAATCCACAATGTTTTACAACACTTCTTTCGGTGTTTCATGGTGCCAACTTAAATTATGGGTTCCTGAAGCTCTAATTTTGTTTTTCGGTGATTTTCAGATGTATTGTTTCCAATTATACTAATAATCAAAAATATTTAAATCTGGCAAATTTCATGTCCATTCTTTTTGGGCTTATTCTGGAAAAGATGATTAGATTTCTCAAACTTCAATACTTTTGGTCAGTGTTGTAGGTTCAGCTCAGGTTGTAACAGCTCACAGTACAAGTTGTAAAGAACATTCTAAATTTTTCCGAGTCGCTAGTGCAATTAATTTTTTTTTTTTAACTGTTCAATAGTTGCATGACGTTTTAAGCTGTAAGATTAAAGTTAATTTCATATGACGAAAATTGAATGAATTATCTTATAAAGATGCTTAATTTCCCCATGTGTTACTTATCAACGTAATACATGGAGAAATTGCATCTGGAGAAAGTCGTCTAAAACTCCAGACAATTAGATTCGCAGCCACGGGAATCTAGCGGGTACTCGCGTTACCTCAGAAAATAACCTGAAACTAGATTGTTAGACTGACAGTCGCGCGGTAGACCAGAACCCTGGACTGACACACTAAAAGACAATCTATCATGTTCAGTGTCAATCACTCCGGGAAAAAACGCACAATACTGAAGGGGTTTATTTTTTTGGATGAGTATGGGTGGGTTGGTTGGCTGGGGGGTTGGTGCTTGAAATAAAAAATGTAAGAAAGGAGTGGGCATCCGAAAGTGCGCTTTTTGATGATGTGATTTTTTTTGTATCATTTTTACACTAACATGCGTCACACTCTGAATGCCTCCCCCCCCCCCCCGTCCAATAGAAACACTTGTATTTTTACTTAGCCTTCAGTTAAATACTAGGTTAAAATTTGCAGAAGAGGCAGGTGAGGGCATTCAATAGACTTGTATATAAAAAAAAAACTTTATCAAAAGCTAAAGGGCAATGAGGCGTTTCAGACGGCCATGGGGCTACTGGAAAAGTTATCTGAATAGCAATTTTCAATAGAGATAAATACAAAATACACTAATGTACCTCTGTTTACACCCTTTTGGATGCCCACTTGTTTCTCACATTTTTTTAAATTCATGACCCCCCCCAAATCTTCTAAAAATACAAACACATTCAATATTGTGCGTTTTTTTTTTCGTGATTCATTAATTTCACAGTTGTAGTGAGGTGAGTACTCAGTATGTACTTCGTATTCAGCCTATTCAGTTAAATTTTGACCGAATACTCGGCTGATACAGATTATTTTATGGAATTTCAGCATTTTATAAACATTATGAAAATGATACGTAAATAATTAAGCAAATATAAATAATATATATAGTAAAATCTTAAAGGTATTGTTCGTAGAAAGGAAGTCATTCTCACGGACTTTACGCACAAAGGGAAACAAAGTTTGCGCCAAATTTGGTTATGTAGTGTACTTAAATGTTGAGAGATTTTAGTTTAGTGGTTAAGACAAAGCAATATGAAGTCTATCTACCTAAGGAGGGCCCCTTGGTCACAGGATCTCTTTAAGGGTTTCTGACGCGTATTCTTGCTACATCTGCACAAAATCGTCCAAAACTACAAAAAGTTAGATCCGCAGCCGTGGGATAGGCCAAAACCAAGGACCTTTACACTTCGGGGAGATTTAAGAGATAATCTTATAAAGATGCTGTGCATCGCCATTAATTTATTTTTCGGAGAACCTGCAGAAAAGTTTAAAATCCCCCCCCCCCAACTTTTAACTGAAGTGTAAACAGTTATAAACGTTTATATACTGACTGTATTGTGCTAGAAAAGGATGAAAGGATGAATGTATCCGTATTGAAAGGCAGTAATGTATCGATATTCTTTTGAGTGCTCTTGTTGAACGCTACATACACTATTTTCTATCGAGGTCATTACGTGATGATCCTTAATAACATATATTAACTTTATTTCGTTTGAAACAGACGAATAAGTCTAAAACACAAATATGGGCACCCTCCGGCTCGCTCAACATATCGAAACCCCATATGAACCATTCAACCTCCCATATAAATCCCAATTATACGGCCTTCGACATCACTAACATCCTGAAGTTTGGTCCGCTACTTCGCTAAAATCCTGAAGTTTGTTGGCAAATTTTTCGAAGAGTGGCGTATTTTCTAAAATTTTGGATTTTTAAAAATTTCCTTTTAAAGTTCTCTAACTGATTCAGGTTTGTCAACCATTACATTGTACAGTCCATGAGTAAAACTTTTGAAGAGGCATCCTAAAAATTTTCAAGTCACTATACAACGAGTTATTGATTTTTTGTATCATCATTTATAAAAAGGTTCTTTTAAACTACTCTTCAATAATATTTTATGAAATAAAAAGTTTGATAAGCATACTGCAGAAAGTAAAACTAATACTTCTTTTCAGAGAAGCAACTAAGTCTTTGTCTTTAAACATACTTTTCAGATATAATAATTAGCTAATCAAAAATAATTCTAACTATTAGAAAAAATACAAACTAATAAATCCAGAAAAGTTATTTAAATCACATTTCTTACAAAAATAAAGCGATATAGCTAATGTCTGCGTATAAAATAGACATTCGTCATTTGTAAACTCATTTTAGATTTATGTTTCGTTTTAAACGTTATAATACGCATAAAATTTAATTTTTTAATTATAAATTATTTAATTAGCACGCCATTAATACATAAATGCAAGTCTACGAAAAAAAAAAATTAAAACACAAGTAACAGTGTATTTTACATTTTTTTGGTGGACTTGCATTTATGTATTATATTTTACATACGCACATTTCATTCTGAATAATGTCTGTTATGTGACAGAAAAAAAATTTTTTTTTCAAAGAGAGATAGGAAATACAACTAATAGATATGTTAAGAAAAGAATAGAATCGAATGCGTATTTTTGGAAATACTTCTTTGTCTACGAATGAGTCTCATAAACGATTATCATTCAGTTCAAAAACTATAAAATGACAGCAGCCAGTAACGAGTTAAAATGATTTAACAGTATTTAACTATTCGCCTTATTTAAAAAAAAAACATGATTTGGTCGAAAAAAGAACATTATGATATTTTATATTGAATACATTACTGCAGCGTTTCTCAACCTGTGGGGCGCGACCCCCAAGGGGGGCGCAGAGCGTTTGCAGGGGGGGGGGCGCGAGAAAAACCAAAGAGCAAGTAGTGTTGCATATTTTTTAAAAAATCATCTTATTTATTCTCATTTTTACTCAAAAATATATTCATTTTCGCTTAAAATGTTCATTTAAACTTTACTGATAACATTATTTTGTAGAAAATTCGACTAAATGTTCATTTTTAAAGATTAAAAAACTGAATGTATGCTGAAAAATGTGAAGCGGGGGGGGGGCGCCACCGTAAGTTAGCCTTTGTTGGGGGGCACGAAGTTAAAAAGGTTGAGAACCGCTGCATTACTGTCTATCATTAATTCACACAGATGATTTCATTGGATTTTTCCACCTAAAAAGGTGCCTGCTGGACGCAAAAAGGAAATTTTCACTTATGAGTTTTTTTGTCGATAGGAGAGAACAGTTAAAAAGGTGAAAGAGATTCTCAAATTTGAATATAAATGAAATGTTGGCCATACTGGCCATCTTTCAGATTTGATTCTTCCATAAGGACCGCTCGGCACTTTTTTTTTTTTTTTTTTTTAATATATGTAACATTTATATTGCTGTTTATAGCTGTGAGTGTATTTCTTATTTTCTACAGCATATACCAATATTTTAAACAACCTTTTAGGATAATATTTACAACTAATCAGGATTTTGTAATAAGCATATACATATTCAATTTAAAATTTATTTTTAAATATTCTATCTTCCAATTAATCAAAAAAATAACCACAGAATTTTAGATAATAGAACTAGTAACTCTAAGATTAATTTTTAAAACTGGACTTTTGGCAGCAATTCATCTAAAAACTTCCTTTATAGAAGTAAATATTATGCATTAATTGTTTATTAACTTTTTAAAACTTCTATGTAATTTAGCTTCTGGTGTGCGCTGTGTTAATTTGTTTATTTATTGAACATGGAAAGCTAATAGTAATGAAGCAATATACTAATTTAGAACTCTATATTCTTTGATTTAGAGGCGACAATACGTTATTTTATCCATCGTAGAAAAACAAAAATCATGCAATGCGGACTAACAAAATGCCAACTAACTGTAGAGTGTCTTGAAACAGAAAAACTGGAAAAAATATCTCTCTACTGACCCTTACAGTTGACAAAGAGGAGAGGGGACAATTTAATGGCTTTTTAACGACCTTCAAATTGCTCGGTAACGACTTCATTGGCATCTGTTTACAAAGATCGGGAAACCGTATATCAGTTAGAAAGGATTGATCAGAAAATAGCACCTTCGCACTTTCTTAACGACCCCTATTTTGTTCCGACTTTTTCTGACCAGATGTGTAAATGGCACCCTATATGCTTTCCCCCATTTTCGGGGAAAAGCGATGGCACCCTATATGCTTTCCCCCATTTTCGGGGAAAAGCGGATAAACCTACGGAGAAAGCAATGAAAAGGAAGAAAAACTCCAATTATATCCCTTGAACCTGAACCTATAATGAATTCTCTACTTTGTTGGTTTATCAGCATTTTCTAAATTCGTTCTCAAACGTGAACTGCTCACCCATTGATTGTTGTCTTTTTTGGGGGGAGTTACGTTGCGTTCAAATTTTCATTTTAACTAGATTAATGTGACTTGTAAATATATAGTTTTGTGAATACTGTTTAAGTTTCTATATTCTATGTATGTTTAATTTTATGTTTAAATTTTATTTAATGAATACAATTACCAAAATGGGCCTAAATCAAAGAACCGAAGGTATGTTTAACTTATGTGTATATTTTTTTCTCTTTCTTAAATGTAATATAAAACCAAAAATAATTGAACAGTATGTAACATATTACAAAAATTAGTTTTATGCGTGATCCCCCCCCCCCACGAATCTCGATGAAAGTTAAAGTTTATTTTTGTAATAGTTATAGTATTTCACGATCTCAAAGAAAACAGCAACAAATAACAATACGAGTTTTGTTTTAAAATATAAGTAACCGTATTATCTAAATACAAATTTAATGATTTTTTGAAAATCGCTTTTCCCAAAGGGGGACAGGGGGCAAAACGGGTATTTCACAAATTTTTAATATTGATTTCATATCTCAAATTAAAAAAACAGACATTCACAGGATTTTTGTTTGAAAATATAAAAAAAACAGGAAATGCGGGGGAAAAAAATTGCGTGATTCTTCGAAATTTACCTTGAGGGGGTGGGGTCAAAAAGAGTTTTTCACATATCCTGCATATCTTACAGGGAAAATAACAGATATTAAGATGTTTTGTTTTAAAAAATGTAACAAAACGGAAAAACTAAAGAAAAATTTAAGGATTTTTAAGGATTGCCTCTCCAAGGGATGCTGCAGTGAGGGGGGGGGCAAAATGTTTTTTACATATATATTTAACATATCCTTTGTATTAAAAAAAAAAGAACATTCATATGATTTTTATTTTAAAATACAACAAAAAAGAATATCTAAAAAGAAATTTTAGGAAAGGGAGGGGATAGCAAGTTGGCAAAACAAAGAAAAACAAATGAAGTATAAGATTTTTATTTTTATTTTGCTTTAAAATGTAATAAACAAGAACGTCTAAAAAATATTAGGATTTTTTGTCGCCCTTATGATGATGGGGGAGTGGAGGGAGCCAAAACATGTTTTTCAAATATCCTTCATATCTCAAAGAAAAAAAAAGCAGATATTCTTTATTTTTTAATGAAATATTTAGATTAGTTAAAATATGTGTTAATTTTAAAAAAAGTTTTGCTATGTCACTTTCTTCAAACATTCAACTATCAGCATACGTCAAAAAATAGTAAGGCTGTCTCAGCCCCCCCCCCCGAGAATATGCATTTTGTAAGGCAAAATTATTACATACGTAGCTCTAAACGACACATTTAGTGACGTAAGCTGTCCTCCCTACGCAAATAAACAAATCATTAGCTTTTAAAATGAAATGTCGTTAATTTAAATATACAAGTACAACGTTGTGCGCTTACCAAAACATAGGAACTAAATTAATTTGGCAAGCCGTTACGTGATCTTCCTTCTTGACACCCTCAATTATTGAATCGTTCCTTTATACAACTAGTCCCACCAGTGGCGTATGAAGACTTCCTTCAAGGGGGGGGGGGGTTGTAGACATAACTTTGTGTTAAAATGCGTAATATTTAAGCTAAAAAATGAAAATTTATGGGTATTTTGTTGAAAAAATTTTTACAAGGGGGGGAGGGGGTTGAGGGACTGGAAACGGTGCAAAAACGCCACCGAAAAGGAAAGCCATCTCAACATCACTTCATTGTTAATCAGGGAGAGAGCATAGCATTGTTTAGTCCAAGGCTGAAAGAGCTGAACGTTTCTTCCTGAGAAAACTTTAATTTAAAAATGTGAGGTATTACCCAATATTAAACCCGTGTTTTATCTGTCTCCCATCATCCAACGGAGGAGACTCCCCTGGAATGGCCAATGTTGCTTCCAAGGATGGAGGTGTTTGAATGCACCGTCTGAGTACAGCTTTGCTTTGCGCTTGCGATAGCTTTCAAAGAACCCATATCTAACTTGTTCGCTTTCATGTAGAAAAAAAAGGCACAAAAAAGTATGTAATCACCTTGTAAAGTATGTAATCACTTCTGTAATCACCCTGCTGTATTTATATATATTTTTAATGCTATTTATATTAGAAATAAGGTATGTATTTTGTAGATGCAATTAAGTGGATAAAATATTTTTTTTAATTAAGGTAGAAACGTATTTAAAAAAAAAACTCTCAGTTAAACGAGTTTTGACCGAGTTTCCCGTTCAGACATCCAATTATTTTTTATTTATTTATTATTTTTTTAACTTTTTTGGTTCTCATGATTTTTCTCATGCTTTCAGAGCTCACTTTCCCAATTTATTTTTATCATAGAGGTATTAAAACTGAATTAGTTTCAACAATACTTCAATAATTAGCAGTAGTTGTCAGTAGCGTATGAATAGGCTTCCATTTCGAAGGGAGGGGACGATTCGGTATTTTAAACTTTATTGTTCTAAAGTTAAAAGAAATGTTTCAAAATAGCTCCTTTTTAATAATTGCTTTACATTTCTTGAGGGGGCCCGCCGCCCTCCTCAAACACTCCCGTGGTAGTTGTTTACTAGTGCAATAGTTTTTTTTCTAATTAAGATATCAATAGTTTTCTCTAATTAGGATATACATATCCTTAAATATGAATGTAATGCAAACTGAATCTGTTCGCAAAATTTGTCTCCTAAAAGTAGCGAAAAAGTAACAAAGTAGCGACTACATTTCAAAAGTAGTGTAGCTAACTACATTTTTCAAAAAGTATTTGTAGTTAGCTACATTTTTCGAAAAGTAGCGGCAGTTGTAGTTCGCTACAAAAAAAAAGTAGTTTTTCCCACCACTGAATCGCAACGTTATATAACGTTGCACACATACGTTGGGTTATTGATGGAACGTGGTTGGCACAAGGTTGTTACGTTGGGCAAACGTTGGATGTCCATATGGAAATGTCGGTATCCCGTTGGCTAAAGGTTGTGATGCCAAATGTTGGGTAAACAACCGTTGGCCATCGGATGGTTTAATGTTGTGTTGGGCAACCGTTGGTAAACAACCGTTGGCCATCGGATGGTTTAATGTTGTGTTGGGCAACCGTTGGTAAACAACCGTTGGCCATCGGATGGCTGAATGTTGTTTTGGGCAACCGTAGGTAAAACAACCGTTGACCATCCGATGGCTGAATGTTGTGTTGGATAACCGTAGCTCAACAACGACCATTGCGCATGCGCAGAGACATACATTCAGGAAACCGGGAAGCGATAGATTCATGTCCGTTCGCCGTACCGTTTCCGCCATTGCTTGTTATGATGTGTTGATACACTTTTATAAAGTGATTGATAGTTGAAATCTGAAACGAATATTTAGCTTTTCAGCTATATTTCTGTGAATTTTATTCGTTGCATAGGTTCGTAGTAATTTGAATCACGATAACTATTATTATTGATGCATTGATTATAGTTCGATTGTCCATAAGCCTAACGATCTTCAAAGTATGTAAATGAACAACTTACTATGCAGCTATGGTAATAAATATATAATAATTGCACAGTGCTTATTAAAAGATGCGTTTTTGGATTACTAAACAATGCTAGACAGCTTAATAATAAAGTTTTATTTACTCATAGTTTTACAACAGTCAAGAAGGTAAAATTGGACACAATTGTTATCTCCTAATAAGTTTATTCTGAAAAAAAATCAACTTGAGCCGTGCTTATATTTTGCAAGATTATAATGACTAATGAGATTTCAGATTTAGAAGTAGTTATTAAACTAACACTACTTCAATTTTGAAATCTTGTTGGTTCACAGTGGTTAATCAACAACAAGGATTCAGATTTGGCATCAAAATTGTTTTGTTGTTAAAGGTATGTATAAAATATTTTACAGTTTTAAGAATTCAGTTATTTTAATATTTTACAAATGTGTTATAGTACTTTACAGTTCATATATATATCTACATTTACCAACTTCATTTTGTTATTTATTTATTATTTTAGAAGAGATTTTTGTATCTACACCTGTTATATGCTACAGGACTCAAATTTTATGGAGAAAAATACATAATCTATATGCAATCAAATACTCTTTGAGAGTACTGGAAGAAAAACCATTTTTATTGCTTTGACAAGTCTTTTCTACTGCGTATTTTAGTTGAATGAAAAATATCAGTAGCTCTTTAAGTAATAGGCTGTGACTGAGAGTTCAGGTCCCTGAACTGAAATCAATACTAATTTTTTTAAACTTTTCTTCAGACGTTCTATTTTTTTGCATTAGAGAAAGGATGCGCTATGGAAAAAAAAAAGTTCTCTCTCTCTCTTTTTTTTTTCAAAATTTTGTGCACTGGTAATTATGCGGGACGCGTCGTAACTTTTTTTTTGCGTATCATCAACGACTTTTTTCATTTTATGTGCTATAGCGTGTAAGCAGCATCACTAATACATTCTGTTGTACTGATATCTTTCTCATAGTCAGATAATATAGATGCACCCGTGTGTTGATACTTGCATGCGTAATGCATATGCATTACGCATGCAATATTTTTTTTCTTTTACTTTGCAGTCAATACCTACAGTTAACTCAAAATATAAATAGAACTACGAAATGTCATTGTAGTCCATACCAATTTTATTCGGGCAAACTAAAAATTAAGAATCTAAAAAATTACGTAAATTGAAATAAATGTAAAAAATAATAAATAAATATTTTAGTAAAGAATGATTTCTGTGACATTCTTCAGTGACTTTATACTCCTATTGGATTTCCCCACATGAATATTAAAAAAAAAAAAAAAAAAAAAAAAAAAAGAGATTAAGCCTACTTACAAAAGTTTCAATGGAGTAAATTTTCACAGGTTTTGAGGGACACTTTTCTTAAGTAACTGTCAAAGGAGAAGGAGGGATGTGAATCATATTTCAAAAAATAAGCATTCTTTCCTTTAACGTTATATGTTTTTCTTTTAATTAATTCGAAAAGTTTTTATGATTTTGGTTTGCCTGCCGTCCTGGTTCTCTAAAACTGTAAAGGATAGCTTCTGAAAGGACCTTCTAAATATTTTCCTGCTTCCGATCTCTCCCCCTTCCTTTTTTTTAAACAGTTCATAAGTTGCACCTGCAATATTAATTTTCCTCATAGTGCAAAATGGGTTAGTTTTCTACAGATTAATATATGTTTGTAACTTGACAGATCATTTATTATTTGAAAATAACACATTTCTGTTAGTGACGGGACTAGAGCCGGTTTTAAGCAAAAATGTTGGGAGGGGGGGTGTAAAGACAATATTTTCTGACTATATATACCAATATGCTTTCAAAAATATACACCGATTATCTGGCCTCTTGGGCGGCTTCCTCCAGATGTAGCGTGAATACGCATTAAACCCCCTAAAAGTCTTTCGCCCGAGGCACCCCCACCCCATGCAGATACTTAATGTGCATGTTTGCCTTAAATACACACTACATTACATGATCTGGAATGAAGTTGGCTTGAGGGGACAAAAGGGACTTGTTTAGTGGCACAAAAATCACTAAAAGGAAAATCGTAACAAGACTATGTTCATGGTATAGTATAACTTATAATAAACTGTCGGCAGAATTGGTAATTTATACACTGAGCATTTTATTTTACAGATTGGTGATTAAAGCTGAAATTTGCTGACAGTCCTTTGGCAACTGACGATTTTGTCGACAAAAGTACTTTTTAGGTGGGGGGTATCCGCTCGCCCTCCTCCTAAGCGCACAGAAACCCACTGTTGAGGTGGAACCATATTTGATGAAAGAAAAAAAATGTGACTATTTGATAATATGCTTCGTTCTACATATCTGCCGTCCCTTAAAACTTATCTCAATCCGTCACTGTTTGCTGTTAGCAAAATAATTAAAAACTTTAATTTCAAATTTGACAGTTTTTCATATATCTATAGAAATGTTATGAAAGAGCACATCAATTTGTCAAATATTCGTCAAATATAATTATCCAACATTAGGTTGCTGCATTGGCCTAAAATATGAAACTAACTTTTAAATGTAACGGTTAACAATTATGATAGCTAAATGTTAAAAATAACCAATTTCCAACAGTTGGATAATAGAGTGACAACATACAGATTTTACGCTGTGCCAATGTATACATTTACACGTTAACCCAACGTATGCATTTATACGTTAACATAACGTATGCATTAATACGTTAGCCCAACGTATGCATTAATACGTTAGCCCAACGTATGCATTAATACGTTAGCCCAACGTATGTATTTATACGTTAGCCCAACGTATGCATTCATACGTTAGCCCAACGGTTGGAAATATGTTGGCAAAACGTTAGAGCATACGTTGGCCCAACGTAAGAAATAACCAGTTGCCAACCGTTGGATAACCGTAAGCCAACGTGTCATTTCAACGTTGACCCAACGTATGCATTCATACGTTGCCCCAACGTATGTGTGCTACCTGGGTCCCGTTCTTTTTATCCGTGTTGCTTAGCTGGGCATAGAATTAGAATCTCCACCGTTGCGTCTTAGTAACGATGACAGTAAACCAATTCAAATCAAGATTCTTTTCAAAGTAACGAAGTGTTTCTGATGAAATTCCCCTCTTTTAGAAAATTCTGCTTATGCTACAGCTACCTTAAATTTGCCTGTGTTACACAGATTCTCTGTCGAAATTCGATGATTCCTGCCCTCGTCTACCCCTTTTGCCCTTGCAATAATCAGACATGAAAGACGTGTATTATAGTAATTTTACTTTTTCACCAAGGTTTTCTTTCAGCGAAGAATTTTGATTGGTTTAACTAATCATTAAATTTCAAAGCAAAAGAAAAATAATTATATTTTAACGTTTATTGAAAAAAAAACTATGCTGCAATAGCCAATAATATTACAATCAGCTCAATTTTTCTCGTGTAAATGGAAATTTTGTCAGAAAAGTGATTTTCTTTTCAAATGTAGCAATTTAGAATCAATTTATTCTTGTGTAGCGACCACTTTCAAATAAATATTTTGTAAGGCCTGTGTTACATGCAGCGCCACCCCAAAAGCTAAGTACTTCAACTTCTACTCCAAGAATGTTTTTGCGCGCTCTTTCGAGAGATGCCCGCTCTTCCCAAATTGGAGTGTCTTGGACGTTTTTCTCTGTACGCGTTGTGTTGTGTTTTTGGTAAATAAAAGTTTATTTTTCTGTTACAACAAGTAGTGATGTGTTAATTCTATCTTCAAATCCCACAATGGGGGCCGCGTAAAACACCATACATAACCTTCTAATCGAAATACGTTCCTTGCACTACTTAGAATTTTTTTTTCGTTCCTGAACGCCGGAAAGCTGAACTGAGCTAAACCGTCACCTCCGATATAGAAGGCCTACGCACTGAATACAGAAATTGGCACAATGGCGCATTCCGTAGTCCAAGCTCCGTTACTTTATTCACATGTTTAGATCTAGTTTTGACGTGCTCGTGAATATACTCTCTGTCTCTAGAGTTGTCTTGTCAGTTATAAGCTCTTCGTTCAAAAGCTAATTTCTACAGGGTGAAGGTAAGTGGGAGTGATGACTCATATGTCATTTTAAAGATCTTTCCATTACCAACAATTTGATACTAAATTTATTGTAAAATCATAAAAAATAACTAAGTTGTGAATGTTCAAAATTATGTTCAAATACGCAAATTTTTTTTATCGTTATTTCCATTATTGTTAATTGTATTATGACAATAGTCGCCAAGTTAAGCGAATTTTAATGGCATAATTAAATTATTTAATAGAATTATGTGTTAAAACTTGACATGATTTTTTGCCATGATGCATGAATATTGTCTGTACTTAAATAATATGTAATCTTGCTTTTAATATTGCTCATGTGTTATTGAGTTATTTATAATAATGAGCCAAATGTAAATATTTTACGTGGTATTTCCAATGGGGATTTCTTTTATATCTAAAATGGAAGAGGCTAACACATAAAAATATTTTTAAATGTTACTCACAATGCACTAAAAATAGCTAATTTATGGTGTATATAAATTTATTCGATTATATTACATGGTTCAAGAGGCATAGAGCACTTAGATATAAGGAATTTTGTTGCCAAATGCCAATAAATCTCTATCACTTCCGTTGTTCTAATGATTTCTAGGCTCATAAGAATAGCAACCTATCTATAATTTCATGTGTCCGGCATTTATCTTGGCGAAAAGTCCTTTGTCTTGGCGGACCGCCGCCGGGATTATACGTAAATACATAATTTTACATACATTTTTATTACATTGGTAAAAATCTTGAAATGAGTGTTGTATTTATGCCGGAAATAGTATTTTTTCTACTTAAATACAGTAGAAATTTGCATTTTGACTACTTAAACTGCTACTCAATTAAAAAAAGTGTTTAATATGAAAACATCTTTCCCTCTTGCAAAAAAGCTAAAATTTTGTTAATCAAGCATTGATTTTTATGGATTAAGTATATTCTATAAAAAAGTAATACTTTTAACAGTTTAAACCACAAACTTAATATGCTTTAGCGGACTTTTCCAATATATAATAATTCAATTTAATCTAAATTTGATTTCACTGCTACATAAGAATACTATTAAATAAATCGCCATGAAAAGACGTTGAATTTGATGTAATAAATTTATGAAATGGATATTTTTTTAAAAATTAAAGTGGTAAGTTCTTATGAAGAATTTTTCCATTCTGATAAAGGCAGTTTCATGTGAATGGATATTTTATTTACTGTTCAAAAAGAAAAGTTTGGGCACTGTTTCGGTCAAAACTCATTCAAATGAACGCAGAGCACTGAACTACGGAGTCGGCCATTTTGAAACTGTGTGGAGGCCTTCTATATCGGAGGTGACGGCTAAACTCTCATTTCTCGCATGACGATGGCTGAAGTATCTAATGTCATAATACCATTTTTTATCCCTACTGACCCGGCTCTATGGTTCACGATGGTGGAATCCACATTCGAATTAGCGTCGCCAAATCCGATTACTGAGTCGCGTACTAAGTATAACTATTGTGTGGCACATTTACCGCCGGACATCGCCATGGCGGTTCGTGACATAATCATCTCTCCGGATAAAGCTGATCCTTACGGCAATTTGAAGGCTGAAATTATAGCTCGTTGTGGAGAAAGCAAAACGCAAGAGATTCGTCGTTTACTCGCCGGTGAACAGTTGGGTGACCGCAAGCCTTCGGAACTTTTACGCGTGATGCAAAGACGTGCAGAAAACACCAACGTCACTGATGTGCTTCTTTTAGAGTTGTTCCTGCAGCAACTACCTTCAAACGTCCAATCCATTTTGGCTTCAATTACTCCTTTAACCCCCCAAAAGGCTGCCGAAATTGCAGACAAAATTTTAGATGTTTCACCTGCCCAGGTAAGTGCTGTTTGTGATGCAACTTCAAACGCAACACCGTATTTGGAGCTACTGAAAGAGCTTCAGTCCCTGCGTAAAGAAGTTGCTCTCTTACGTCGCTCGAGAAGTTTTTCTCGAGATCGTCAACCTCGAGGTTCCAGGTCGCATACCCGGGAAAGACCAACTGCAGATATATGCTGGTATCACCAAAAATTCAAGTCGAAAGCCAAGAAGTGTATTCCGCCCTGCAACTTCCAGGGAAACGACCCCGGCAAGGAGTAGCGGCGACATACACCTCGCCTTCCAGCTCTCGTCGCCTATTTGTTCGCGATCGAAAAACAAATACAAACTTTTTAATTGATACTGGCAGTGACTGTTCTCAAATTCCAGCTTCACGGTGTGACAAGCTGACTACTCCCACCCAAACCTTTGTTGCTGCAAACGATACTAGTATACATGTGTATAAACAAAAATTACTATCTTTAGATCTAGGGCTACGTAAACAATTTGTTTTTCCATTTTATGTATGTAATGTTCAATGTGCTATCATTGGTGCTGATTTTTTACGTAATTTCAATATGCAACCTGATCTTAGAAATCGTCGTTTAAATGACACTTGCACAAATTTAAATTCTCATGGTATTAATGCTAGTATATATTCTGTGAAATCTTTATTTTGTGAAAATATTTATTCTGAGTTATTAAATTTATTTCCTAATATTGTTAAAGCTCCATATGTAAACCAAACTGTCAAACATTCTGTAGAACACCACATTGAAACATTTGGTTCTCCTGTTTTTGCTAAACCACGTCGGCTTGCACCCGATCGGTTAAATATTGCAAAAATGGAGTTTCAACATATGTTGGACTTAGGCCATATACGCCCATCCAATAGCAACTATGCATCGCCATTGCACATGGTCCCAAAAAAGGATTCAACTGATTGGCGTCCTGTTGGCGATTACAGAGCCCTTAACGCTCGGACTAAAAAAGATAAGTATCCAATTCAGGCCCGTAGCTACGGGTGGGTCTACGAGGGCCGTGCCCACCCTGTTAAATTCTGTGCCCACCCTGCTTCTGGGTTATACAAGCGGCCGTATCATGGTCTCTATCTCAATCGGAACATAAATTGAATATCGCTTTGGTTGTTAAAAATCAGGTTTGTCTCGAAATACATTACGATAACTTCCTTAGGTCTATTTAGCCATGGGGAGTTTTTTGAATATACAGTTAAAAAGGACAATAAACTAGCTGATATTATAACCAGAATACCAAAGAATGCTACATACAAATCTCCGGGAGTGCAGAATGAAATTATTTCTATATAGGCGAAAATGGTTCAGGAAGAAAATGTGAGGAGAGTTCCGGGAGCATATGTTCTATTCTTCAATATCAAAGTGGATGGAACAAAGTATATAAATGGGACTGAAAATGTATCTGTATCTATCGTCATCCGTGCAGTAAAAGAAGGATTTCCATTTGAGCATTTAGCTAACATTGCTACACTTTATCCGGATGCAGATGCGGTCTATGCAACAATTCTGGATGAGTTTAATAAACTGGGACTGGATCCAAAGAACATCATCTCTCAATGCTACGATGGTGCTGCCGTCATGGCTGGAGCATACGGTGGCATGCCAGGCTAAACTCAAGAAAGAAATTCCTTATATTCATTGCTACAACCATAAATTGCACTTAGTGGTTATAAGTGCTATTTCAGGGGACAAGATTTATGCAGTTTCCACAATATCTTCTCTGGACTCTATAAATTCACTAGAAAGCATCACGTTGCAAATGTGTATGAAGGGCAAGCACTGAATCGTCTATTGCCTCAACGATAGTCTGGGCATAACCGCTGTACAGTAGCGATACTAAATAATTACTCAGAACTTATCAAGGTTTTTCAGAAGTGTGCTGACTAACATTCTAATGATATTTCAATGGAAGCAACCCTAAGCAGCAAGAAATCCCGGGCCGCATCTCGGCCAACTGTCTTCCCGCGACCCCTATTTCACCCGCCCGACTTCGGTACGGGACCTCTGTTGTAGGTTGGGGATGTCAGGTTGGGAAACGGTCCCTGGACTGTTCCCTCCGGAGCGATTCTGCGCGTCTCCAGACTATTTCCCGAGGATTCCCCGAGCGATTCTGCGTGTCTCGGACGATATCCCGAGGATTCCCCGCGCGATTCTACGCGTCTCCGAACGATTTCCCTACAGTTGGTTCGCATACCGCGATTCTACCTATATACACACTAATCCAAAATAAGAAACACAGTAATGGAGGCAAGTGCGGCTGCACAAGAACATAACGTAACTTTCGATAACTTTTATCGAGCCGATTAAAGTTAAATACTTTATACGCTATTAAAAGATCAAGTTTAATCCGTGGCCTATAATAGGAAAACTAATACAACAAGGAACATAAATGTAAAAATATTTACTTATCAGGATTAACTTTGACTAACTTGACGCTCCAACAAAAGAAGAAACACGAACGGAAACGGGGACTCGACTACGTCACAGAATGACGAAGCAGTCCTGGGGAAAAGCTAAACAATAGAACTGGCGGGTAAACTGTCAGCGCCATCTGCAAGTAGTCCTGCA
The DNA here is from genome assembly GCA_038373885.1 of Cheiracanthium punctorium. Taxonomy (NCBI): domain Eukaryota; kingdom Metazoa; phylum Arthropoda; class Arachnida; order Araneae; family Cheiracanthiidae; genus Cheiracanthium; species Cheiracanthium punctorium. The sequence goes on from JAWZYV010013916.1 coordinate 31,111, forward strand.
ATAGTTTTCCATGGACCTTGGTACGAAGTGCGGAATGGACGACAGACCGAGAACTTCTCGTGGGAGGTCGTATGGGTCATCTCCCAACGTTTGAATGCGATGGATGAATCAGACGGTGGGAGGTGAGTTCCAGTGGACGTTCTACCGAAGTTAGAGAAAAGCAGCCTACTACAAGCCGATAAAATAGATAGTCGGCCGACTTTTTACCGAGCTTTCTTGCTGCCTGAGACTCTGCTGCTTTCTCAAATTAAAACTCCTCGGTTTGTATTTCTTGAACACTTTAGCATTCCCTTCTATCCCTGTTAGATACAGCCAATAATGCACTGCAGTCTAAAGCTATGGACCTGCTATAAATGAGAGAAATTATTGCCAAAGTTGTAGTAGAAATTAAAAAGCATTGAAATGTTGAACATTTTGACACCTTATACAAATCGGCTATGACAATGCTATCTTCTGACATGCTGAAGAGATTCCGGCTCCAAAACGTAGATGTGTTGTTCCAATCCATTTCACAGATTTCATCTCGAGAGTCCGTAGTAGGACGCCCGTGTTCCCAGGAATCCAAGGAAACGTTGAAACAATATACTAAGTAAGAATGCACCATGATGCCTTTGACTGAACAATAGCAGAGCTGAATATACGCTTCATCCCAGAGAAGATACAAATGTTAGAGAGTATGAAAAGTCTCACGTCCATGACCAGCAATCCGTTCGACATGCAGCACTTCGGGTGTCTGGCAAATTTTTGCTATATTGATTTGGATGGCCCAACTGCTGAAATAGCAACGGCACGAACTTTCTTGCAAAAGAAAATATCAGAGTCGAAACTCTCAGCCACATTGCATGAAATGACAGCATTTATGTTCAATTACAGAGATACATTTCCTTCTATTTATTGCCTTCTTGCTTTTGCCTTGTCAATAGGAGAATCTACAGCAACCTGCGAGGCGTCATTTAGCACTCTTCCAAAAATCTTAACTCCATTTCGATCATCCATGCTGCACGAGAGGAAAGCTAATCTAATTCTTCTTGCATTTGAACATAAACTCACGAACAGCATTCCAGTGGAGCTTGTTTTAAAGCGGTTCCATGGTGCAAAGAATCGACGTCTACAGCTTTATTGAGAGTATTGAAGAAAAAAACTATAAAAAATGCTAGGATAAAATCAATAAATAAACTTTGTTATTACTCACAGGACCTTCAAAAAAAGGTATATGCGTTTCGAAAGCAGCAAGAGTGTTTTCTTCATTAGTACCTAAATGTGTACCATCCAACGGACAGCAAAGCATGAAAATGCAAACTATATTAAAAGTTTAAAAAATATTTTGTGTTTTTATGCTTTGCTGTTTGCTGGAGGGTGCGTATTAGGTACTAATGAAGAAGGACACTCTTTTGTTGCTCCCGAAACGCTTATGCATTTTTAAAAGGTCCTGTGAGTAATTACAAAGTTTATTGTTTATTTTCAAGACACTATTCTTAATTCGCGCATTTAATCTGTTCTGTGTTTTTTTTCTTTTTTTAAATGTTAGCTGTTTATTTTCCTTACAGCGTATTTCCTTATAGGCTGCCTTGATAATTCAATACAAAAATTTTTGGCAAGGAAGTATTGTTTTAGCCGTTAAATAGTTTTGCTTTGTTTTGGTTTGCAGATTCAAAAATCGTGCCCACCCTGCGTATTTTCGGGCCCACCTATTGAACTAACCCTAGCTACGGGCCTGATCCAATTCCTAGCATTAGCGATTTTACAAGTGAGCTCCATGAGACCAACATATTCTCCCATGTAGATTTAGTAAAAGCGTTCCATCAAATTCCGATTGCTCCCGAAGATGTTCACAAAACTGCGATTTGTACACCCTTTGGACTCTTCGAGAGCACTCGAATGCAGTTTGGTTTGTGCAATGCATCAAGTACATTTCAAAGATTTATTGATGAAGTGACAAGAGGTTTAGTAGGGGTATATGCATTTGCTGATGATATTCTAATTGCTTCTAAAAGTAGTGAAGAGCATATTGAACATCTAAAAGCTCTCTTTAAACGTTTAGATCATTATGGGATGACAATCAAACCCTCAAAGTGTACATTTGGAGTTCTTACCTTAAATTTTTTGGGATTTAAAGATTCTAAAGAAGGTGTTTCTCCAATTCCAGATAGAGTTGATGCAATACAAAATTTCCCCAAACCAACAACTTTAACTCAACTTCGCAGATTTCTTGGCCTATTCAATTTTTATCGCAGATTTGTACCACACGCTGCTCACATATTATCCCCTTAACTAAGTTTCTTGAAGGTCATGTTAACAAAAAGAAATCCCGTCCAACTAAACAAGTTGAAAACCCCTTCGAATGGTCCGAGGAAGCTGAAGAGGCATTTTTAAAGGCTAAGGAATCTCTTGCCAAAGCAACCCTTTTAAAACACCCAATTCCAGGTGCTCCTTTAACCCATTTATGCATAGTGTCCCTTTTTTGGGACGGCATTTTCGCTATTAGTCGAAAACGTTATTTATTTTTCCTAGCCTTTATTCATGAGTATTGAGCCTCAACTCTACAAAATATTTTAACATGACTAAGTAGGATGTTGATATTTCGATTTTTATGCATAATGATTTTAAAAGAAATCATCCCTTGTTCAAGAAATTGACATCAGAAATTTATCTATTATTTCTGTTATCAGTAAAAATCGAAGAAAGTCGCAAAAATATCCAGGAACAAATGGGTTAAGTCTTTGGACTGATGCATCTATGTTCGCAATTGGCAGTACCTTACATCAGTTTTCAAATGGAACTTGGGAACCCATTACCTTTTATTCCACAAAACTTTCAAAGAGTCAAACTAATTGGTCAGCATATGATAGAGAACTTTTGGCCATATACTCCTCGATAAAAAAATTCCGACATATGCTTGAAGGAAGAGAATTTTCTATCTATACTGATCACAAACCATTAGAACATGCATTTACGCAAAAGCCTAACAAATGTTCACCTCGCCAACTTAGGCATTTAGATTTCATTTCTCAATTTTCAACTGACATCCGGCATATAAAGGGAAAGGAGAATATTGTAGCTGATGCCTTATCTCGCATTGAAATTCATGCTATCTCAAACAAAATCGTAGATTTTCATGAAATGCCTGTTGCACAATTGAATGACTCTGAACTACAGGCACTTCTGAATTCACAAAAGTTTAATTTTAAAATTGAGAAGCAATATTTTCCTCTTGAAGATGTAACTTTGTATTGGGATGTATCTTCAGATATCCCCCGAACATTTGTCCCAAAATCCTTTCGCTCAAAAATATTTGAAAATGTTCACAATTTATGTCACCCAGGTATTCGATGTACCAGAATGTTAATAACAAAGCGTTATTTCTGGCCTAACATGAATTCCTTTATAAAAAACTCTGTTCAAGCTTGTCAAAATTGTCAACGTTCTAAAATTCAACGACACACTAAATCTCCAATCGGCACTTTTGCCCTACCAGATGCTCGTTTTGCTCACATTCATCTTGATTTCATTGGACCCTTTCACCCATCTGACGGTTATACATATTGTTTGACAATAATCGACCGATTTACTAGATGGCCTGAAGTTATTCCAATAACAGACATAACTGCAGAAACAGCATGCAAAGCATTGGTTCACACATGGATTGCTCGTTTTGGTTGTCCCGTTACAATAACCATAGATCAAGGTAAATCTTTCGAGTCTAATCTATTTCGAAATTTGACAGAAATATTCGGTACCAATCGCATCAGAACCACTTCTTACCATCCTGCATCTAATGGACTAGTGGAACGTCTTCACAAGCATCTCAAAAGTTCAATTACAGCCCATAGTCACCTTAAATGGACTGAAGCAATTCCATAGTTTTACTAGGAATTCGAGCTGAATAAAATCTGACATAAATGCAACATGTGCAGAATTAGTTTATGGAACTACCCTCAGATTACCCTCTGACATTCTAAATGTTCCAAATAATATAACTAGTCCAACAGAATCTTATATAACAAATCTCAGACATACAATGCAATGTCTCAATCCAGTTTCTACTTCAAAACACTGCAATAGATCTGCATACATTCATCCCTCCTTACAAACCTGCTCACATGTATTTTTACGTGTTGACTCTACAAAACCTCCCTTTGCAACACCTTACACAGGTCCACATCCACAATCAAAACAAAGGAAAAGAAAATGACTGTATCCATAGATCGACTAAAACCTGCATATATATTGTCGGAATCCGCATATTTTTCTGATTCCTCGAAACAATCAAATATTCAACCACCAAATGTCGCTAACAGTAAACCTGAAATTGTTCCCCCAACAAGTAAACCTGAAATTGTACCCCCAACTTCAACTCGGAGTGGGCGGCATGTACATTTTCCCAAAAGATTAATCACAATAATATAGTGCAAGTTAATTTTATTTTATTAAGTATATATTTTTCTTTTGTATTTGTGCTATTCTTTCATTTCCATTGCATTCATACATATGTAGTGTCGTAAAAAAAAAAAATCTGTATTCTTTGATCGTTCACCCTGTTCACTGGGGAGATACTCATGTAGCGACCTCTATCAAATAAATATTTTGTAAGGCCTGTGTTACTTGCAGCGCCACCCCAAAAGCTAAGTACTTCAACTTCTACTCCAAGAATGTTTTGCGCGCTCTTTCGAGAGAAGCCCGCTCTTCCCAATTGGAGTGTCTGCACGTTTTTCTCTGTATGCGTTGTGTTGTGTTTTTGGTAAATAAAAGTTTATTTTTCTGTTACAACAAGTAGTGATGTGTTAATTCTATCTTCAAATCCCACACTTGTTTAATCTATCTCTTCCCTGTCTGAAATCAGAGATTTCAAAACACGCTATTCATATAGTATGTTTCTAAATTCTTTCATTTCCCAGTTTTTTAGTAATTTTGTACCATCTAAACAGCTGTAGTTAAGCCTTGCCTATTTTCTTTTTTTTTTACTCTCCTTTTTTAACAAATTTTAAAAATTGCAAAAATTATATCTTTAAAATAAAACTAGATAGATTCCTCAGAATGTGTAAGCAATGAATAAGTGTAAGCAATGTTTTCTATCTAGAAATGTATGTAAGATCGTATAAAAGAAAGATTGGTAAAACCATCAAAAGTATTTAAATACAAACAGAAATGAAAAAGGAGAGAAAAAAAGAAACGTTGTTTCTCTTATAATTATTCAAAAATCTGATGTGTCCAACACATGACTTCCTTGCATGTCTATTAGATCAAAAATATTTTCGACGCACTTCCTCTAAACTTATTTGTTTGAAAGGATAAAATATCAATAATAGTAAGGTTAAGAGATTTCTAGCCAAATATTTCGATATCGCCAAGCTGAGTTCAATTTGAAAGATTTCCTTCTGACACTTTATTTGGCGACATTTCACCAAAAGCCGACAAACTTGAGATAGTTTGGGAGATTTTGGGGATAGCCAAAGTAGTCATTGACCACAGACTTTCAATGAATTGAATGCATCCATACACCTCAATGTATTTAAAGTCATTTGGCTCACCCTGTAAATAAATTCCCAGTCGATTGCTGTCAAAAAAGATATTGAAAACAGTTAGATATTACAATAGTGCTAAATACAAAAGCTCAAAATTCTACGTGTTAAAGTTTTAGAGTTATACAAAATACGAAATAATTTTTGGCACCAAATTTGGCGATATTTCGTCGAAACTCGTCAATGTCGACGACATTTGGCGATATTTTAGCATGAACCAAACAATGACAGATTATCGCCAAATTTGGCGACATTTCGCCAAAACTCGCCAAGAACCATGACAAATGGCGATACTTTGGGCATGGACGAAATAACTGACTATCGCCAAATTTGGCGATATTTCGGCAAAACTCGCCAAGGTCGAGGACAGACGGCGAGATTTTGGGCGTGTACCAAACAATGACTGAATACAGTTGTATTATATTGAACATGTCCATAGACATTAAAGTACTGAAATTCTTTTCTGTGGTCCTGTAAATAAACTCTCCAGTACATTGGAACCAAAAATCGAGATGCACAACTAGATGTTACAACAATCTTATATATGAAATTTCATAATAGTTTTTGAGATTTGAGAGCTAAATATGCACACACGTACACCAAAAGTCGCCAAGCTTGGGGACTTTTGGCATAGTTCTTGAGGGAGGCACGTGACCGTGGTCGGACTATTACCTAACTTATGTGGTAGGACGGTATTGTGCTTGAAATGGATGAATGCCCCTAAAATTGCCATTGACCGTAATGTATTGGAAATCTTTGGAGTGTTCCTGTAGCAGAACTATAAATTATAAGGACACTTTTTTTAATGAAGAAATTCATTTTCTAACTCTTTACAGCATATATCACTTCTGAGTCGTTTGAAATAGCCCAATACCTCTAAAAAACGCTTTGATGAATTTCGGCCCATAGAGCGTAATGTATTTCGAATCTTTTGGGCGGTTCTGTAGATAAACTATCCAGTCGAATGGAACCGAAAGGATTGTGCACAACTAGATGTTACAACAATCCTAAATATAAAGTTTCAACATTCTACGCCTAATAGTTTTTGAGATATGCGAGTTTAATGAATTTCGGCCCGTTGAGCGTAATGTGTTTGGAATGTTTTGGGCGGTCCTGTAGATAAACTATCCAGTCGAATGGAACCAAAAGGGGAGGTGCATAACTAGATGTTACAACTATCCAAAATATGAAGTTTCGACATTCTACACCTAATAGTTTTTGAGTTAGGCGAGTTTAATGAATTTCGGCCCATAGAGCGTATGTATTTCGAATCTTTTGGGCGGACCTGTACATAAACTATCTGTGGTGTCTGCACCTGCACTCTGAAACCCAACTCCATATCCATGGACTTAACGGATTTAACGGTAAACCGCGAGGCAAAGAAGACCTCTTGGGAATGCGCGCTGTTTTGTGAGCTAACCGCGGTGTGCGGTAATATGTAACTAGAATGAAAACCGTGTGTATTTATGATATGTGATAAGATGTGTATAAAGACATGTGATTCGTAATATAATTGCCTCTTTTCTAGCTCCCTCATACACCTCGGAACCTCGTACACCTGGCGACGAGGATGGGATAACGAAAGTAAGAACAATTTGGATATAGGGCAATGCCCGAAGACGACTCAAGGTAAAACGTTTTAGTTTCGTTTATATATGAGAAGTAATCAAATGGAGCAGAAATTCGAAGAAATATTAAAGCAGAATCAGGAACTGATTCAGGCCTTGAAAGAGAGAGAAAATCATTCTGCGCAGAAAGTTTCTGTCCAGTTTGAGAAATTTAACGAAGAATATGAAAATTTTGATTGTTTCTTCGAAAGATTCGAAAGTTATTTAGATGTACAGAATGTACCTGTAGATAAGAGATCTAAGGTTTTTATTTCCTCTCTAAGCCCGAAGTTATATCAATTACTTAAGAATTTGCTGGCTCCTGACATTCCTTCTGATCAAAGCTTAGAAAAATTAAAAGATGTGTTAAAACAACATCTCACCCCGAAACCGTTGATTATTCCTTCCCGTAAGTTTTTGAACCGAAAACAAAACGAGGGGGAAAGTATAAGTAGTTATATCGCAGAGCTTAAATCGCTTGCAATTAATTGCGATTACGATACTAATATGTTGAATATTATGTTACGTGATGTTTTTGTAAGTGGATTACGCGATAAAACAATTCTGGATAGGCTATTTGAGGAGGATAATATTGATCTTGAAAAAACCTTACAAATAGCATTAGCTATGGAAAAAGCATTTAAGGGGGCAAATGATGTAATGGGCCGTGGAATAAATTCTGTGCACATAGGAAAAAAGCAAATGAACAGGAAATCAAGCTCAGTACAGAAGCAAAAGACAGATTTATTTTGTTTCCGGTGCACAGGGACAAATCATACTAAAGACAGATGTAGATTTATTTCAAGTAAATGTAATTTTTTTCTCGAATTGGCCATATCCAGAAGGCCTGTTTTGCAGCAAAAAAGGCGGGTGCGAAGCCAGTTACACAAAAACAGGCTAAAGAGGTTGTTGAAAACGAAACTCCAGTCCCGTTATTCGCTTTGAATTCAAGTGAAGGGACAATAAGCGAGGAAGAACCAAAACGACCGCTGATTATGATTAATTTGAAAATTGAGAATAAAAATTGCTCAATGGAATTAGATACGGGGGGAGCGGTCAGTGTAATGAGCATAAGGAATTTTAGAAAAATTTCTAATAAGAAAATTCAACCTACTGAAATAGTTTTTAAAACGTATAAAGGTGACTCACTGGTACCTATGGGGTATGTCACCGTAAGGGTTGAATATAAAAATCAGATTTTGAATTTAAACTTATATATAGTAAAAGAGAATTTGGACACCATTCTCGGTCGCGAATGGCTTTATAAAATCAATTTGGATTGGCATGCTATTAAAGCTGTCAGGGCTACAAATAAGTTGAATTTAAATGAACTTTTGGAAAAATACAAAGAAATTTTTGATAATACTCTAGATGAAATAAATAACTACGAAGTCAAATTAGAGCTTAAACCTGACGTTAAACCCATATTCTGCAGGGTTAGGTCGGTGCCATTTGCGTTAAAGGGTAGAGTTGAAACCGAAATTGACAGACTGGAAAAGGAGGGTATTATAGAACGGGTCGAAAGCTCAGAATGGGCAACGCCGGTAGTTCCTGTAGTAAAGTCAGACGGCAGTATACGGCTGTGTGCGGACTATTCGGTAACCTTGAACCCGAATTTCATTGTGCCACAGCACCCCTTGCCAAGATTAGACGAAATATTTTCAAGTTTAAATGGGGGAAAACAATTCTCAAAATTAGACTTTAAACATGCTTACCTTCAAATGAAAGTTAACCCCGAAAGTCAAAGACTGTTGACAATAAACACGCATAAGGGATTATATGTTTGTAAGAGACTTATGTATGGATTAAATGGGGCCCCTGCAATTTGGCAGCGTTACATAGATGGATTATTCCAGGGTATGGAAGGCGTTAAAGTGTTTATGGACGATGCTAGAATAACTGGAAGCGATGAGATATTACATTTTAAAGCGTTAGAGGAATTTTTTAAAAATGTAAGGAACATGGACTGAAACTTAATTTAAATAAAAGTCAGTTTTCCAAAATGAAATAAATTTTCTAGGGCATAAAATTGACGCGAACGGACTCCATAAAACAGATGAGAAAGTTTCAGCAATTTTTAATGCTCGTGTACCAAAAGATGTACAGGAGGTAAAAAGTTTTTTGGGACTAGTGAATTTCTATGGGAAATTTTGTAAAGATTTAGCTACCATCGCACATCCTCTTAATAACCTGACAAAGAAAGACGTGAAATTTAAATGGTCGAAGGATTGTCAGGTAGCCTTTGAGCAAATTAAAAAGGAAATATGCTCGCCAAAGATATTAGTTCATTATGATCCAAAACTCCCTTTAACTTTAGCAAGTGATGCATCACCAGTTGGTATTGGATGTGTGTTATCTCATCTTTACCCAGATGGATCTGAACGGCCAATAGCTTTCGCATCAAAAACTTTAACCAAAACAGAGCAAAAATATTCACAAATCGATAAGGAGGCTCTTTCAATAATCTGGGCAGTAAAAAATTCTACTTGTACTTGAAAGGGAGAAGATTCACCTTAATAACTGACCATAAGCCTTTAGTAGCGATATTCGGATCAAAGCGGGGATTACCAGTGTTGGCAGCTACGCGACTTTTACATTACGCATTGATATTACAGTCTTTTCAATTTGATATCGTATTTCGAAGTACTAATGATCATGGAAACGCAGACTTCTTGTCCCGATTACCAAAGACCTCGGAAGAATTGGACGTAAAAGATGACATAACAATCTTTCAAATGACCCAAATTGAAACGCTATCAATCACTGCAAAGGAGTTGCGTCAGGAAACATGGAAAGATGATGAACTGGGCTCACTTTTAAAAGCCTTGCGTACAGGCCAGAATTTGCAAGGGAGAGAAGCCCAATATACCATCGAAGACGGATGTATCATGTATGGACACAGAGTTTGCATTCCAAAGAAGTACCAAAAGAAAGTTTTAGAAGAACTTCACCAAGGACACTTGGGTATGGTAAAAATGGAAGCAATAGCCAGATCGTTTGTCTTTTGGAATAATATCGACAAAGATATCGAGGAAGCTGTTAGAAATGGTACCGACTGTGCCAGGCACAAGGCCGACCCAGCAAAAGCTAAAGTCCACTATTGGGAATATCCTAGTAAACCATGGCAACGCATTCACATCGACTTTGCTGGGCCTATATTTGAATATATGTTCCTAGTAATGGTTGATGCGCACTCGAAGTGGCTAGAAGTATACCTGATGAAAGTGACTACAACTAAGAAAACAGTTGAGTGCCTCAGAGACTGTTTTGCAAGATTTGGACTGCCATTGGTTCTCGTTAGCGACAACGGGCCCTAATTCTCGTCACACGAATTCCAGATGTTTATGCAAAGCAATGGTGTAAAGCACAAAACTAGCGCACCATTTAAGCCTTCAAGCAATGGTCAGGCCGAGCGCTATGTCTACACTTTGAAGCAATCACTGAGAGCAATGCAACAATATGACGGTAACATCGGACAGAAATTGAGCACCTTCCTACTTCAATACAGAAAAGCACCGCATGCCACAACAAACTATAGCCCTGCTATGTTGTTCCTGAAGCGAGATATTCGAACTAGAATAGATTTGCTTTTACCTGAACTACAATCGAGAATTCAGGATAGAATTCGGAAGGGTGTCTTTGAATTTAAAGATAAGAAATTTGATGCCGGTGATCCTGTTGCTGTGAGAGACTACAGAACAGCCAACTCTAAATGGAAATTTGGGAGAGTCGTCAATAAGGATGGTGTTCTCCATTACACAGTCCACGTAAAGGGTACTATAGTGCAACGACACGTGGATCAGATACGTCCAGTGGGACACAACGTGGAAGACAGGAAATCATCACCCGACGCATATCGCAGATTTCCAACAACTACTACAGGGATCAAACAAGATACCTCCACCGATTCTGGAAGCCCTGGTTCTGAGATCCCGGTCAGTGAACCAGCTGTCCCATCTATGCCAACAGCCTCATCGGTGGATGTACCGAATCTGAGTTCCCCATTGTCATCCCCGCCTCCTTCAACTCATTTAAGTGGTCCACCAGTACCTACAGATCAGAGTCCGGTACTTAGACGTTCTACAAGAATACGAAGGCCTCCCAAGAGACGGGATCTATGAGGGAGTTGTCGGAGGTGGGTTAAGAGAACATCCTCTCGGCCGTTTACGTGACGTATAGTGTAATTAATATATCCATGAAGTATGCTGAGGACTTTGAAAACAGGAAGACGACTCGAATTCAGAAAAACTAGGTTTATTGAAGGTAACAGCAAAAACAGTCTTGACGTAAGCAACTTCAATTACGTACAGTACCTTGTTTCATAAAATAACACCAGGAATATATCTAATTGTTCCGGCCACACGGCATGCCGGAGTTCCATAAAAAAAACGAACACAACCTCCTATGACGGAGAGCAATCGAGAAGTGTACTAAAATCTTCCTACAAAACTGCCAGCTCTCTACAGGTTGGCGAGTAAAATATGAGCACTCATAAGCCACTGCCCCACGTGACAACCACCGTCCGGTAGGCGTAAACAATATAAAAATTTGAAACAAACGGATTAAATGATTAACGCCAAGACAGAAGTGCCAGAATTTGGCGAATGCCAATACATAAGGCTAGTACCCCGTGAGAAAAGCGAAGGGGACGACCGGGAGGCACCAAGAATTTACACAGCATATGCTAAAGCGAAATTAATTTAGAAGGGAAACCCCGAAAAATCCCAGACATAGTGTCGCGAAAGAAAGAATATGTTATCGAGCCGAGAAACAGAGTGGAGAGAGATTAATACGGAATACGAAATTTTGATTTAGAAAGACGAAACATAGGAACATTATTTTAAGACGCGAAAAATATGTGAACTTCGTCACATATATCTCTCCACAGCCCAACAAAAATTTTGACTCCAGAATTATTTTTTTAAATAAAGAACTTTAACCCTTGAATTAAACAGAAAGCCTAACATGCAGCGCTTATGAGGGCTCATCACAAAAATACAATACCAAATAACATAACAAATTATAAAATACATCACAAAATACCATTTGCAAAAATATCAACATTATTCTGCTACAAATAAAAACAATATAAAACGATTCAATTATCCATTACATATCAAAATTACACATGTGCAAAAACTAAAGAAAAATAACCTTGAATATTCAAAATAATATATGTACATATGATGTCATAAACGTGAGATCTCTTTATACGAACAACTTTGCAGATAACATTGCACGTGCAAAAACATTTACTTTCAAAGTCCTTTGCATTATCAACGTCCATGCAAAATAAGAAATGAAAGTTTCTCAATATTATTAACAAATCTCAAATATACTTAGTGCACTTAATCAGGTTTAAATTTTAAAATAAAGTTCAAAGGTGAAGCTTCTAAATAAATGAATGTCAAAGGAGATTCTAATAAAAGTCATGACATAATTTAAATAAATCAAGTCAAAATGATTGCAATCAAATACCTGAAATGTGTCCAATGCAATTTAGTTGCAGTACAGGTATTGCTATCAACTTTCAAAACAAACTCTCTCTTTTTTTTTAAAGTTTATTTATTTATTTATTAATATTTTTTTTCAATATCAAACACAATTTACTTCATGAAAAACATAATAAAAACTTTCAATGAATAAAATATCAAAACATATATAATTTTTTTTTTTTTTTAACATGAGCTTCAAAACAAATTAAGATTTTTGTGACCAAAAAACAGGAAATTTTCAAACAGACGAAACATGAACATAAATAATATTTGCAAAAAAAAAAAATGGTAAACACGCACCTTCTTTGTGTGTGTAAAGAAGGTGCAGGTTAGAAAAACCCATTAAATTGTGTAGAAAAGAAAAAGAAAAGTCAATTGTGCTGACACAGCGACAAAAGACGGATGCATGACAAGGTTGACAATGCATCTAAAGTTAATCTTGTTACCAAAAAAACGCGAGCGTAACAAGTATCCTATGGGGACACGGGCGAGGCATGCATAAGGCATTCAAGTTCCGACAGGGGGGAAAAAGAATGTCAAGTAGCACCTATATGTGTAGCAAAACATGGAGACCAAAGTGACAGTGTGAGAAAGTGTAAGTTAAAACTTACAAAAGTGCAAAAAGCACGTGTGAACAGAAGCTAAATCTCTTCTCAACAACGGGGCGCATGGGACTTGTAAATTTGGAACGACTTAGCTTCAGGGAAATTTACAAAAAGGGACCGCCAATAAGAAAAACAAAACATGACACCAACAAAAGAAATGATTCCGAACAACCATAAGCTCACATACAGAAAACTATTGTTCCTTTTTTTAACCCTCCCACTGTCAACCCCGTGTTAAGCCGTTCGTCGAGATTGCCTCTCAAATTGACAAGACCGACTATAGTCACTAATTGAAGATGCCTTCAAAAGCGCTCAAGCCGAGTTTTCTCGTTTTCAATTTTTCTTCTCAAACTGGCAAGACCGTCTCCGGAAATTGTCCCTTTCCCCTCTGAGAATTCGTGAGAACGGAGAGGCAATTAGCTGCCACAATGGGGGGTGTCCTGCAGGCCTGAGGGTCCACTGTAGTATCGGCGGTGGAGTTTTTTTCAATGGCTCTGACACGACGGACCCTGGTATTGTTATCAAAAGAAAACGAATGGATTCTGATCCCCTCTACCTAATTACTGTCACGGTTGTCTTCAAATTTCGCGTACGCATAGCTGGGGAATGTTCGTACATCCATTAATTCAAAATTAGGGAATAAGAGTTTAATTATATAGAAAGCATATTAGTCAGATCTGTTGATTTCTTTCTTCTTTTTTAAATTGTTTGCTTTTATATTTTACTTGCAAAATTTTCCACTACTGAAATAGACATCAAAATACAAAGTTTATAGCTCCGTTTAAGATACATTTAATGTATTTTTAAAACACCTTGGCAATAATTATTATTGAGGAAGACACATGAATATTTTTATAAAAATGACGTAACTGTGGAGTATCGAAACTTGAAAGTGCTTTTTATCCCATTTTAACTCCTTCTTAAGAAGTTGATGATGAATCGTCTGTGATTTCGATTTGTCTGCTTGTCTGTCTCCTAATTGCTGTGGACATAGAATTAAGGGTTTGTACGAAATTTTAGAGATATTATGAAAGGAGAGTGGAAAAAGCGAACAATATTAAAGATGTCATTTTTTATGGAAAAGAACTTCCCCTGTCTTCTAGCGTTTGGTGTAGGGAAAGGTTTTGTGATATATTGAATTTTTTGCTCTATTTTAGCAATAAAATGCTTGATAGTCTGGAATAGAAACTTTTAAGTAACAAAAAGCGCTTTTAAAAGTACTTTTAAAAGCGCTTTTCCAATTCCCCTCCACCACATAATATTTACAATAATTTTAGAGGTATATTTTTTAAGGGGGAAAAAACAGTGTTTTGGTGCATATTTTATTTTGAAGGCTGTAAAAATCTTGCAGAAATAACAATTTTACATACGTAAGCCAGACAAATTGTGTGTCCGTATGCGAGGGAGGTCTGTTTTGGTTTGAGCTTCGGCAAACCTACACGAGGGAGATCTGGTCCAGGGAGATTCCTTGGTCGGGAGACTTTTATTAACCTCACACCTGGAGAAAACCGACCAAAATTCCAGACAGTTTGATAGCCGGGTGGTAGGCCCTAACACGGGACTTCCATATTTCAGTCGTCTACCATGTTTAGTGTCTTTCTACGTTTAGTGTTATGTCTTACCATGGCACTCGAAATAGCCCATGCACGTTAATATTCATAAAGAAACTATGTGGTTAAAGGTCTAAATACTTCAAAACCTTCTCAATCACTCTATCACTTTACAGAGAAAGCTTATTTTTCTGGCTAGTAAAAGTCATCTCTGAGACACCCTCCCAACCACAAATGAAAATAACCTCAAATAAGTTCTATTTTTTGTAGTTTCCAGAATTCATAGAAACATACCGATCCCCCCCCCCTAAACTTATTGAGCTGCTGCGCTTCTGCTTACAGCAGACCCACTTATTAAAAAATGTGTGTGTGTATATATATAAATTTAAACAAAAATATTTCTGAAATTTTCTAACCTCGCTGGTCTACTACGGTCTATGTTGCTGTGTTAAGCACGAGGACCATCTGATAAAGTAAGAATATCTTTGGCGAACGACATTTTAAGGGGTTCTAACACATATTCATGTTACATTTGGAGAAAACCGCCCGAAACTCCAGACCGTAAGATCAGCAAATACGGTGTAATCCAAAACTCTGGACCTTCACACTACCTCACATCTCACATCCACCAATTTTCACTGTCTTATCCTCTCGGCCATTCTATGGAGATAAGAATGTTGTGGGCGGAAAAAAGCGCACTCGGAAAAAAACGCACGATATTGAAGGGGCTTATTTTTTTTATATGAGTGGGTGGATGGGCGGGATTGGCGCTTGAATTAAAAAATGTAAAAAAGGAGTGGACATCCGAAAGGGTGCTTTTTGGTTTAGTGATTTTTTTTAAGTATTTGATTTTTTTGTTTCATTTTTATACTAAACTGTTTCACACTCTGAATGCCCAATCCCCCCCTCCAAGTGAGGATATTCACTCATTGACTACTGGGCTGAAATTTGTTTTGTAATAAAAGTGCAGATGTGTAGTAATTTCGTTTCTTTGTGAAAAAATAAAAATAAAAAATTAATTAATTACTACACTAATACACTAATGTACCTCTGTTTACGCTCTTTTGGATGCCCACTTGTTTCGCACATTTTTTTAACTCACGCCGCGGCACCCCCCCCCCCCTCCTCTTCTCTTCCCAAAATACAAACCCATTCAATATTGTGGGCTGTTTTCCGGGTGCGCTTTTTCCGTGATTCTAACAATGTCCATTTGGAGAACGGGCCCCCTCATTTTGTTTTAAGTCAGTGCCAGTCACTCTTAGATGGTCTCATCGGACATGATGGCAACGTGGAAATCAAACAACCACAATCATGCGAAATCCTATGCTCAGATGTTGCAATACAGAGTCGTAAGTGTGCATTCTAGGGTTTGAAAGGAAAGAACAGCGATAAAAATTCAAAAAATATATATTAACTTTAAAAAAAAATGTTTTAAGAAATCCTTGCGAGCTTTTGCTTGGAGGATAAATGACACGATGAAAAAAAAAAAAAAAAAAAAAAAAAAAGAAAGTGCCAAGCAAAATTAGTCCATGGAAATAAAATTTTGTAATGTACATGAAATATGATAAAAATGGAAGTTTTTGGTGCAAATGCTATAGTGCAAAAAATAAGCGATTCCGAGCCCGCGTATGCTCTTATCCCATTTATGCTCTCTTTTCTAGAGAAACATATTAAATATGAAGCGCAAGGAAAACCTAAACTAAATATTAAAAAATAAAAAGAAATAAAATGCAAATTTCGTAAATATTTTTTAAAACTTTCAAACTCTGTGTGAGTTGGGGAGGTGTCGGAAAATGAGGTATTAAAATTCTAGGAATGCATAAGATTCCATTAAATGTTATGCTTAATCTTCATTGATTATCAGTAATCTAAATTAAAAATAAATAAAAATAATCTTGATCCCCTCTTCTCTCTATTTCCTCTCTTCAAATAAAAGCATTCCATGTTGTTCTTACATATGTAGTAAATAATGACAAGGTGATTTTTTTCCCCGAGGTCTTTTTTTCCGCACACCCTATAAAATATATTCTGTATTCTATATGTTTCTTCTTATTTTTTAAAATATATATTATATTAAAAAATAAATAGCTTACATCATCACACTATATTACAACCCTCTTTCCCCAACCTCTAAATAAAGCCTGATTTTAAAAATTGGGCAATTAGAAAATATATTGCAAATTGTTATTTTTAACTGTTCAGAAGGCAGTTTAAACGCTTGATTTTAAATACATAGGTCAGGAGCGTAGCCAGGGGGAAGGATATCGGGATATATCCCCCCCGAAATGTTTGAATTAGTGATGAAATTCCGTCTATTTATACACATATAAGTTCATATCCCCTCCCCCCGAAAAATTTTCCTGGCTACGCACCTGACATAGGTAACAGATGTAAAATATATGAGCTTGAAAGTATCGTTAAGACTGATTACCTCTCCAAATGAGGCACAGCGACAAGTTGTTGAAGTTTACAATCAGTGGCGTAGGAAAGGAGGAGGGCTCAGAGACCTCGAACACCTGAATCCCATGCCCTTGGTTGAAGGGTGAAAGTAACCACAAATTAGCACAATCATGATGTCTTTTTTGTTTTGGTTTCTAGAATCGATAGAAATATACTGAGAGCCCCGCCCCATATCCTCAAAACATTGAATTGCTACGCTCCTGCTTACAACAGACCACCTTCTACTATGTTTTTTAACATAGAGGCGTGAAGAAAAATGCGAACAATTTTTAATTCAATCAAAAATGACCAAAAAAGATATTTTTTTAAGAATATAATGCAGAAATTTCTGAACTGGCTAGTCTATTGATGTCTGTATTGTTCTGTTACAGCAAAACTACATGAGGATTGTAGGCTTTAAGGGGAGGGTGCTTGGGGTAAGGACTTTTTAGACGGGTTCTAATGCGTATTCACGTTACATCCGAAGAAAGCAGCACAAAACTCTATACCGTTAGATCGACAAAAGCGCGGCATTCTAGAATTTCAGGCTTTCACACATCCGCCATCTACCAATGTTTAGTGCCTTATCCATTGGCAATTCTTATACAGTCTATAGACAGATCAAGACCTAAAATATTGTACCACTAGGATCAACTCCATAAATACTCTTAAATAGAATAAAATAGATGTTAAATAATTAAAATTTGAGCATAGTCTGGAAAAAAGACTTCTATCTAACAATGATAAAACAGTTTGGTATCAACCATGTTCTTAATAAAAAGTAAATCATGTCATTAAATAGATTTAAAAAATAGAAAATAAATGAAGAATATTGTTTGAATTAAGTGCTTTATCAGTGCCCATCACACAATGTAACAAAAACTGAACATTTCGGAAATTTAATTGAAATATATGTAACTATGCCGCAGGGGACCAAATGCTCAGTTTTGTCTCCTGAAACAAACCAGAATATTGAGTGGAGATATGAGGTGTCAGATTTGAGACACAAAAATTAGGGTAATGTTACAATTAAAATCAAAACAAGGGTAAAAACAACCTACTATTTATTTATATTTACTTTTCCAGAATAAATCAGAGGGAAGACCACCGTCTTTTTTTGTTAAAACAAGCATATGTTTTTATATTAATAATAAAAAGAACTAGAATTATGAAAATAAAATTTCTTTTATACGCAAATAAGTTAAAAGTTGAATTAAATTTTGAAAGGCTAAATTAGGAATAAAAAACTATGCACGTTTATTTGACGTGGATGGAAAACTTCGAGAAAATCTGTAGAACATGCACATGATAAAAGTGTATTATTTAAGCAGTTTTTATAGAGAAACATACTAAAAATGATTTGCAAGGGAAAATCATAAAGAAATACTCGTGGGGGGGGGGAGTAAATTTGATAAATTTATTTATACGTTGAGGGGGAGGGGATAGGGAAATAAGCTATCAAATTTATGGGAATTTAAAAGATTTCATTATTTGTTTTGGTTCAGCTTTGTTGTATCTCAATCACAATATTTTAATACAGATTTCATGGAGGGAGGGGGGAGAGAGAACAGAAAGCATAAAATATACTATTTTTCTCAAGATTTATGCTATAGAATCCAGCGAAAGGGCAATTCCTGTGAATGACATGCAGTTTAGAGTTTTTTGCACCATTCACAACTTTAAAAGAAAAAATGCCTGAATATTACATCTACTGCACCAGAATGACTTTATAATTCCCCGAAAATATTCTTTTGGGTAAAGGAATAAAGGTTTAAGTGTTTAAGAAGAACAAAGATAATTTCTGAAAGTATACGCAATTACTATCCCTCCCCCCTCCAATTAAAAAAAAACCTTAATTTTTAGTAAAAAATAACTCTCCCACAAACTCCACTGAAAAATAACTCCACGTGATCTCTCCCACATAAAGAGTCTTCTTCATAGCGTCTTTTCAATGATGAAAGCGAACAGGTTAAATATGGGTTATATACTTCAGAGCTCCAGCAGGGCATATCGACTGCATGAGCGCAGAACTTGATCAGTGCAACATTCAAATATGTGCGCTTGGACACAACATTTACTATAGAAAAGAGTCTTCTTGATTGTTTCTTTTCAGTAAAGGCAAGGAAATTAACAATGGGTTTAATAATGTTTTAAACTAGTTAACAACTCGAGAGTTTTTTATGCTTAAGTGTGCTGAGTGTTAAGATTTAGTGAGCCTCTCTTTTTTAAAATTGGTTTGATTCATACTTTTTCTTTCATAATGAAGAGAGTATCTTTGTTAAGATTGCCGTATGATTTTTTTTTCTTTTTGTAAGCAAAATTATTTATAATTTGAGAAAAAAAATTTAAATGAAAATATCCCAGTACTATAAAAACAAAGCCAATTTGTTTTACCAGTGACTCATATTTAGACCTACGCCTAAGCAAGATTCCTGTAACTGTTTTTAAAGACAAATGCTGGGAAGTGCTTCATAATCTATGCATTTGTCATGATTTATTTCCTAATTTTATTACTATTCTTTTATTATTCTTATTATTTTTATTATTATTAGCACTTGAGAGTGCTATTTCTTTCAATCACGAGTTTTTTGTCAACGCGAGTTTTTCTATGCGCCGTATCACTTTTCAATTTTTGTTGATTTTAGGGACTTAGGTAGGATTTTCTTTAGTTTTCAATATATATTCTTGCATTCTGTGTGGTTTTTTCCTTGGTACGTTGGTTTTTTACTCTACTTTTTTTTCTTCCTACCTAGCGTGAATGAAGTATTTTGAAATTTAAAGTATGATTTTTTTCATACTTTCTTGGCTATTTCTCGTGGAATGTTGTGTATCTTCGTCCCTGATAGCGTCGACGAAGTACTGGGCTGCTAAACTTTCTCGAACATCTAGGGGACATTCCGCGTAAGCTAGGCTCATCAATCGCTCAACATCGGCGGCTAATACCTGTAGACTTTCTCCAGGCCTTTGTAGCCTTCCTTTCAATTCAGTCCTATAAGACTGGGTAAGATGGCTATTTCCAAATCGAGATTCTAGAGCCTTTTCGACGGTCGGTAGGTCGTTCAACTTGTCATTCGATATTCCTAGGAGAATCTCCGCAGCTGATCCTTGTAGAGAGGCCACAAGTTGACTGGCCTTGAAGCTATCCGTCCATCCATTTGTAGAGCTCACGACGTCAAACTGAGTCTTAAAAACAGTCCAAGATGTTTGGCCGTCAAATGTTAAATGCTTTACAGTGGGTCTAGAATTAATAATTTCTCCACTTGTCAAAATATTGCTTGGCTTCCTCTCAAGATCAGAAAGTCTCTTTTCAAAATCGCTGATTTGTTCTTGCACATTGCTTCGTACTCCCTCGATTTTTTCTTGTACGTCGCTGATCTGTCCTTGCACATTGCTCCGTACTCCCTCGATTTTCTCTTGTACGTCGCTGATCTGTCTTTGCACTTCGCTTCGTACTCCCTCGATTCTTTCATGAACAGATTGTATTTGAGTCTTCATTTCTTCTTGTCCTGAACGCATTTTCTCTAGTCCCAAACAGATCTTCTCTTCCAGACTCTCCTGTCCGAACGACATCTTTTCTTTCAGACTCTCTTGTCCCAAAGACATCTTTGACATATTTTCTTTCAGACTCTCTTGACTGGAACGCATATCTAACATCATAGCAAACAGTTTTTCTATTTTATCTTCCATGGCTGCTCTGGTTAATGGCATTCAAACAGATCCTGATCCCACTTCCTGACACCAATGTTACGAAAATCGCCAAGTGGGTGTATTTTATATCAGTCCAATGCACAGTAAATAAAAAAAATAACACTTTATTTCACGGCTCGCAGCTCGATGGCTCAAAATAATACAAGAAACTTTGGCATACGCTAACTAAAATCACAAATAAGCACAACAATAACACTATTCAGTTCACAGAATCAACCGTGCGCTTCAAAGTCTATCACTCAACTGAACTCCCCGGAGAGAGATCCTAGAGCTTTTATATAGATGATGACGTCACCAGAATTCCCGAGAAATTTCTGGAACAATCTTATGAAATTGAAATATGGTCTCGAGACATGAATTTTCTAGAAGCCACCATTTGTCGCTAAGGTCGCCAAATCCGTCGCCAAGTCGCCAAGACGATCGCCAAGTTTGTCGCCAAGGCTACAGGGTTACTTCCACAGGTTTACCATTTACCTGCTGACTTCGCTATTAACTAGTTTCACGGCGGCGCATGCAATACGAGAGCAAATTAAGTTATTATTTCGCAACAATACTTATACATGCTTTTGGATAATAATATCGTAGTAACTGTGGATAAAAGTGTGATATGTTTTTGTGTCTAGAAAAAAGATGGCCGCTATTCTGGAACTCCAGAGTTTCATCAAGAGTTCGAAAGGTAAACCTTTTACAAAACACGGGACTTGGCACCGGTTTGGCGAACAACAAATGGTGCCAAAAATGACGGGTGGGCAATAGTAAAGATGTTCCATTACTTCCACAACGAAAATAAAAGTGTGTTTCAATCCGGCTATGAACAGAATTGAATATCTGTTTTAATGAATAGTAGGTTGGTTTTATATAAAGGAGGGAGGAGATAGTTTGCTCCACAGACCTTACATCAGTGGTTTGGTCTTTGACAAAATGAATAGATCTTCATGTTTACACTTTATTGTTGACTAAACATGTGTGTCATTGCAATTGGACAATAGTGATCATTGTTTTTAGCATTTCTCTAAGAGACATTTAAGAAATTAAAACTTGTTGGAATGTTTTCATTTTTTTAATTGCAAATAACCCTCCAAAAAAGTATTCGAGCAAGAGAGAAATTTTCTATTTTAGATTTGCGAATAATAATTGAGTTTTTGAAAAACGCACAACTTGATAGAAATATGGAAAGTCATATTTATACATAGCCTAATTCATATTCTATGATAAATAATGTTTAATATACAAAACCAACGTAAGAAATTTTTCTCTTGCTCGAATACTTTTTTTGGAGGATGTACACAGAATACATTTATAAATTTGTTTTAATTAATCATGATACTCACACAAAGGGATCACATTGGAATCTGTCTACAGCACTTACATGCAGAGATTTTTTTTACTCTTGCAGCTTGTAAAACTAGGCAGATAACTTCATCCTATTTTACAAGCCGAAAAATTACAAGTACAATGCTGCTGCTTCAAATGTACAGCAAAATTGTACAAGCTCTCATTAGGCATAAAAAATATTAACTGTATCGATCACATTCCTAAAAAAAAAAAAAAAAAAAAAACAGTCTACAATATTAAAGGAAACTAAAAATGTAAACAAATTGTCACTTCATGAGCGTAACCTGGAAAATTTTTCGGAGAGCAGGGGGATATAAAATAAATGGTGAATAAATAAACTGTGTATCTGCATGACATAAAGCTTATGCTAACTAATCTGATAATTTCGGACCGAGAAGGGTATACAATTTATAAATTCACAGTGCAAAATAATAGCAACACACTGCATGAAAACTCAAAAGAAGCCACACATTTCATACTATGTCACATGACATGTCACCCAAGCAGTGGCGTAGCTATGGGGGGGGGGCTTAGGGGCCCCCGGGACCCAAATCCCTATTGTCTATGGGAGAAAATGAATGTGCAAGATGCATATGTGAATATATATGATCAAGTCAAATTCAAACATTAGGGACATTAGGGAGGGGGGGTTGATGAAGGGAAGGGTAGATGGGGGTAACAGGACAGCTGCCCTGGGACCCAAATTATTAAACAGAAATATTGTCTATGGTAGAAATGCATGTGCAGTGCATGATACATATATGATCAATCTACACAAAAAACCATGTTAGGTACGTGTAAATACATATGGGCAGAGATTGATCAAGGATTTTTTCAGAAGAGTAAAAATACCCCTTAACCTTTTTAGGAGCAGACTTCGTGCCGATTATGCAGATGTGTAATCCATTACGATTACGATTAATTTTCAATTTCAGACCAAGATTACGATTGCTTGGAAAATATTTTGTCAGGATTACGATTACCATAAAAATTCAATTTTCCGATTACGATTATACTACGATTATGTAATCTATGAAAATTTTTCATTTCGATTACATCTGAGTCCGATTACGATTACGAAACTTCCTTTTTTACACTTCTGGCGCTGACATAATGTGTAAATTTTACAGAACAGAACAGAACAGAATTATAGGTCCAGCAGACCGGAGGCAAGAAATTATTATAATTGACAAGAAAATTTAAAATACGTTACGTAATATATTCAAGAGTAAAAATAGTGAAGTTTCTATAGACTGAGAAATCAATGGTATTTTCAACAAAGAGGATGCATGTCCCCTCCCCCCGTAATGCGCCTACGATAGTTAATATAAGTTCTGTGAGGAATCAAGCTTATAATATACGTTAAGTAGAAAAGGTATATGTAATTAGTCTCACTATATTTGAATTCCAAACTGATGATAGTTGACAACAATTCAAGTTTGAGAGCCTTACATTTTTTGGGGTGACAATCTTTTACTGTATCAAATTTACACATAATCAAGGAATTACTTCAACTTTGCTCACTTTATGTTGTTAACTTTTGTATTTTACTGATAAATGACTATAGCCAGTAAGAGGGATTTTTTTTCAGCGTTACAAGCCAATAAATGAATTAGATTTGCAAAAACTATGTTTTTCATAAAAATTGAAACTAAATAGTAAAAATTTTACAGTGACACTTATCAACCTTAGAACCATACAATCTAACTCTTATCATTGTTATCTAAATCTTTCAAGTTTGTAACTATGATGATACTTCTCTAAAATATACCATACATACCCTTATGGGCATTTAACTGGTACTCATTTTGAATTTCAGTTGCATGTACGGAAGAGGGTGAGAAGATCATAAAAGTGAAAAATCAAGCATTTTAATTATATTCATAGGATATAATTAGTTAGATTAGAAATTAGGAAAGATATTAGTTGTCTTTGTTTTTTACTTTTTCTAAGAAATAATTTCTCTCCGATACTTTTTAATCATTAAGAAGTTTACTATAAAAGAAATATCAGAAAATTATTAAACATGTTAATTTGACAGTTATTAGCAAATCTACATAGTATTTTCAATAAAATTGAATTATAAATATGTTTATCAGAATTATGAAAAAAATTCTAAATAATTTATTGAATATCACTTTAAATATTTTTATTTAGCTTAATGAAAACTAAATTTTGAAAATTATCACCTTTCAGTAAGGCTCGTGAAGGAGAATAAAACTTCTCCCCTACACAAATTATGTAATGTGATATGAAATCTGAAATCTCTTAATAACTAATTTTGAAAGTTTAGCAGGGGGATATATCCCGATATCCCACTCCCTGGTTATTCTCCTGCAGTGGCGTAGGAAAGAGGGGGGCATCAAAAAACACGACCGAATTGCTACGCTACTGCGCCCCTGCGATGAAGAATCGGATTGAGGGGAGACCTAGCATTGAATTCAAGCAGATAGAAGACCAATTTTGTATATATGGCGAACGCGCACATTAAATCTGAAGGGCCAGATATCATTAATCTGGGTTTGGTCATTCGGTTTTAAATACTACTTAGACTACAAAGCAGTCTATTTATGTAGAATCATAAGTAGATGGCATTTGTATAATAGAAGACAATATATTAATTGTGTCACTATTTCAATACATAAACTTCTATTGTATTTATATG
The DNA here is from genome assembly GCA_038373885.1 of Cheiracanthium punctorium. NCBI lineage: Eukaryota > Metazoa > Arthropoda > Arachnida > Araneae > Cheiracanthiidae > Cheiracanthium > Cheiracanthium punctorium. The sequence continues at coordinate 56,034 of JAWZYV010013916.1, forward strand.
GCAAAAAAATTATGATTATAACTGAACTATGATTATGATATGAAACTAACAAATTATGAAAATAATTAATAGGGATTATTTTCGAGGGATGGTGTGTGAACAAGAGGTCTGAAAATAAAAAATAAGAACAATAATTAATATTCATTTAAATGAATCAAATAAAATGCATAAAATACTTAAGCATTTTAAATGATGCATGAATCAAAAATTAATTTTGAAATCTACGTCAGTCAAATAGTTATCAGAAAATATATTTGAAACTTATTCATTTTTTTAAACGGAATTTAAAAAAGTAATGATTTATAGTGTATAAATTAATATAATTTTTAGTTTTAAAAAATTCTACTCACAGGTACAGGGTTACGTACTACATTTTATTTTAAAATTATCTTATATAAGGGATGCATATTTTATAACTAGTAGTTAAACTGTTTAACTAAAAGTTTAAATACAAAAATTATGAATACATGTTTTCCAGAGTGAACAATATTTTTTTTTAGCGAAAACCAAAAGCTTTCTAGGAAATCCCCTCCCCCTTATTGCCTATCGAATTACACCGAAATTGAATTATTGAATTGCACGTGTGTCTTCCCCCGTTTCTGACAATGTACAACAAACAATGTACACTAAACCTCACAATTCAACTGTACCCCAAATACCCCGTTCCACTTTCCACCCTCATTTTCTGCGAAACAAAAGAAATTTATTTCAAGTATTTAATTAAATTATTACACAAATAATTCTGATGTGGCGTTTTCTCCTACTTTCAAAATTTTTCATACTCTGAATGACCCTCCTCCTCCTCCCAATAAAAGCACTTGTATCTGCGTCCTTTTATAAGATCTTTAGAAATTTAAAAAGCCTACTTTGATTAACCTAATTTATTTATTTCTTTATTTTATTTTTGACAAAGAAAAGAAATTACTACACATCTGCACTTTTATTACAAAACAAATTTGAACCTAGTAATCACACACGTACACATATAAAATTATTATGTATATGACACTGCTATATAAATAACACTCTAAAACACAATAAACATAACACCTCAAAAGTTAAACAGTAAATTATGATACTTAAGTTTTGACCAAAATTAAGATTCTAAACAAGTAAACAATGTATACCAAAAATTATTTTTATTCAATCAATGCAGCCCATTTTAATCAGATCAATAAAACATGTATTAAACGGAATTGGAAAAGACCAGGGAATATTTTCGTGCATATTATCGTTTTCCCCTTAATATAGAAACCTTTTAAAGGCAGTTTTTTTATTAATATATGTACTCAATTTATTATAATCTATACAACAAATAAATACTCAAGAAAAAATATCCAAAATTACCTCCATGTGTGTATTTAAGTTGGATACCCCGTCGTCTTTTTTGACACTCTGGCATCTGTGCTAAGATAGTACATTTATATCTTTTGAACTCGTTTCCGTTTTCTTTTTTTTTTCTTTCTTAAAATTAAAAAAAATCTTTAATTTTTTTCGTGTAGGCATTGCAGTTTTCTCTTCGCAGTCGCAAATTGAAATGAGATAAAGCAAAGATCTGCAATAGCAGGAAATACTCCTCTTGCGTACCCCCCATAGAATTCCCACGTCCACCCCCAATTTCTGGGAGGTCTGTCCATTCTAGTCACCCACCCACCACAGTCAGCATAAAAAAGAATGGTCATCCGGGGGAAAAAAGCGAGCTCTGCTTCTCTTAAGTTGCTATCACACGACTAGCTCTATGCACTGCAAAATGCATGTACTGCACTTTCGCGCTGCATTTTGCCCGTCAAAAGCAATATATAGGGGTTGTTTTGCAGTACGAAAATACCACCTAGACGAAAGGCGCAGAGTTGCAAACTTGGCGACGTTATCGCTCTTTCTGTGACAAATATCGACTATTACTGGCTATTTTTGCGACGAAGCAAAATTAGATTCGTGATTTCCGCACGTGGGGATTTTATATATGCGTGTCTGCATTCTCAAGTAAAAGAATGAACGATTTGGAGCAACAAAGACTTTGTCTTTCCATAATTGCGGTAACTGATTTCATTAATAAAATCGGCTTCGATTTCTGTCGTCCATATTGCCAACGCAAAGGCAGCCATCTTGAATTAAGGCATGGATATTTCTTGGGCTCTGGTTGGCTGATTTCGCATTGCATGCCTTACTTTTTCAAACAGTGCTGAAAAAAGTCAGGCTTCAAGAAAAACGCTATCACACGATGTTTTTGTCCGACTGAAGGGCAAAATTGCGATGCGAAAGTGTAGTGCATTGCATTTGCTGTGTGTAGAGCTCTCGTGTGATAGCACCTTTATCTTCGTCCAAACCGAACGTACGAACTACGAAGGAAGCACAATGCCCCCCCCCCTCTTTCCCTGAAAAGTTAAAAAATAGGAAACATCCTGTCCCCAGGGCATGCAGAATTTGGTTTTTCGATGCTTTGCTTCTCCGAGAAAATCTTTTTCCCAGCAAGCAGAACAAAAAGTAAATCTGGGCGCCCGTAATCGTTTCATAATCGTCTTGTAATCTAAGCGATTACGACTAAAGGCTCTTAAATTACGACTATCTGACAAATGAAATTTCTAGATTACGATTAGACTACGATTACATGAAAACATAAACTTTCAGATTACTATTAGATTACGATTACACAAAAAATTCAATTGCCTGATTACGATTAGACTACGATTACATGAGAAAATATAATCGATTACGAATACACGAAGTCTGTTTAGGAGTATTTTTTTTTCCAAAGGAGTAATTAAACAACGAAGAATTATGCTAAATTTTCAAATACATAATTAAATTGCATTGGGCACATAAATAATAACTGATTACACATCTAGGTACATAAATGTCAGTTCAACAAAAACTAGTACAACAATTGAATTTTTAAAATTTCAATTCAGCAAACCATAATATTATTTATCAAAATATACCAAATTTTATATTTAAAAGCAATACGTAAAAACATGCATTCCGAAATTCTTAAGGCGTCTTCTGAATTTCTAAGGTGTGAAATATTCCCCGATAACACGAAGACAAACAACGGAAATCCGCTGGTTTCCTCATTCAGGATATTCATGCATCCACTGGATGATGCCGTTTCCTACGTAGCTGGACGCAGGATGTCCAGTGGGTATCACAATGTCACACTTATCGATGTCTACAGGATGTCCGATGGGACGCTGACAGGACCTTACACTGGATGTTTACAGGTCAATTTGATACGATAGACGGCCTGATAATGTCCGATAAGACTATCGCAGGACCTTTATAGAACATTGCCAGTTTAATCACTGGATGTTTACAGGCCCAGTTTTGATACGATAGACAGCTTGCAAATGTCCGATAGGACTATCGCAGGACCTTTATAGAACATTGCCAGTTTAATCACTGGATGTTTACAGGTCCAGTTTGATGCGATAGACGGCTTGCAAATGTCCGATAGGTTTGTTATGAATTTTATTGTACAATTGTTATGAATTTTATTGTAAATAATGTAAATAAGATGTAAATAGTGTAAATAATATTAATTATATGTGAAAAAGTATCCCTTTTCGCCAGGATCGCGAAAGATTTGGAAGATTATAAAATAACGGCACAATTTCATCAGAATTAAAAAATTTGGTGTACCAGGTGTGTTGGCCGCATGGTAAGGTTGCCAACGGTACCAGCTGCTCGTCAAAATATGCGGTAGAAGCCAAGAAATTAGCATAGAAAGCAATTGAATTTACTGGAATCTCCAGAAATGTCGAGCGAGCGCGCGGTCATTCCTTCTCTCCCCTCCCCCGTGGTATAAAAGGCGTGCGGGCGGGCAGAGGGGAGTTATTGTATCTTTCCAGTCGGAGGTTCACTGACGTAGCAGAACCAGTTTGAGTGAGCTGCTTTCATCATCATCATCATCGAATTGTTCTTGAAAGGAGTGCCTGTTCCATGACGGTTTAACTCCAGTTGTTTGATGAGTAGTTATACATCGATGGGACATGTAAGAGAAAATGCAGTATCAGAACATACATAATAGAAAAGGTAAATAGTAATATATATTAGAGCAAAACAGTATGAGAATAATGCAAAATGACAATAAATTTTATACAATATATACAAGGGACTCTAGAAGACAATGTCAAGGGTGGGACAAGATCAGGACTCACAAATAGGGAAGTCGTAATTCGGAAGAAAAGGTACAGAGAATTTGTCCTATAATCCTACTCATTAAGCAGGAGGACAGCTTTAGGCCGTGTCCGGTTGTCTGAATCGCGGAAGTCATAATCAGGGATTTCTGCAATTAGTTCATTTGGTAAGTTATAGACTTTGTCATAAAAGTGTTGGGCTTGTTTTTTAATAATTTCGTACATGGAGGGAATCATGAGATCTCTACGTATAACCGTGTTTCTCATGTATCTATGAGCATGTCTAATTTTTCGCAGTATTTTGTTGCGTTGAGTTGTGATTTAGATTTGTTTTCGCAGCATAACCCCAAATGGGGCTAGCGTATGTACCTGCAGGGAGGACAATCATGTTGTACAGTTTTCGTTTGTTGGGAATGCTAAGTTTGCTTTGGTATAGTAACTTTGAGATAGATTTTTCGGCCGCAATCATTTTATTACGGGCGTAGGTGGCCTGTGCCTTCCAAGTCATTCTGGAATCCAGCATGACTCCCAAATACTTACAGGTCCTGCCCCATTCAACTCTTTGGTCATTAATATATATTGGTTTCGCAATCTTGCGGGATCTAGTGAAGTGAATGGCCTGACACTTTTGGAAATTAAAAGGGATTTACTTTTAATTTCCAAGTGGCAAACCAATCTTCAAGTGTGTCAATGTGGTGCTGGATTTTGTTGACCATAGTGTCAGGGTGTGTGGATCTGGACATTATAGCCGTATCGTCTGCATATACTGCTAAAGATGTGTGAGAATCTCTTGGAATATCATTTATGTAGATGTTGAACAGTGTAGGACCAAGGAGTGATCCTTGTTGTACACCAGCCTCAATAGGAGTGTGATTGGAGTAAGTGTTGTTGATGCGGACGGAGAACTTTCGATTTCTCAAATAAGAGTTAATCAAATGAATCAACGCGTCCGGCGTGTTTATAGTGATTAGTTTGTAAATAGGTGAGTTATGGCAGACGCGGTCAAAAGCTTTGCTAATGTCCAGCATTACTGCTCCGGTGGATTCCTTGAGGTTAAAGCCCTCAGAAAGAAATTCCACTACTCTGAGGAGCTGGTGAGTGGTAGCATGTTTGGGCCTAAAGCCAAATTGCTCAGGAATGATGATGTTGTTATCCCGCAAATGAGAGCTAAGTCTCCTCAGGATAATTTTTTCAGCTACTTTACTGAGACTGCTCAGAAGGCTAATGGGTCTGTAATTTTCTGGGATAGCCAGGTTACCAGACTTAGGAATGGCACAAACAATGGCCGTTTTCCAAACATCAGGAAAAACTTTGAGATCGAGAATTGTGTTTGAGTTATAAGATCAAGAATGTTATGTGGGATATTTTTAAGCATAAGATTAGTTATGTTGTCTATGCCGGGGGCTTTTTTATTGTTAAGTTTGCTAATTATTTCGCTTACTTCTAAGTTAGTAGTAAGGGGTAAGGACTGAGTCGGGGGACGACTTAGAAAGTCCTCAGTCTGAGCCTTGATATCTCTATCAAAATCAGGGTTAACGAGATCAGAGTGTACAGTGAATTGTTGCTTGTAAGCTTGCACTAGAGTGTTGGCTTTGTCCTCATCCGTGTAAGCAATACCTGAAGGGCTCTGGTGAGGGGGGAAATTGTATTTTTTTTTTAAATGGGAGTGGAAGTGGGGATACCCTTTAAAACAACCTTGTTCGGCCGCTCGATCCTGGGATCAATTGTGCTGAATTTGATGTTTTTTGTTTCAAGATACTCCTGCACCTTACGGTAGTGTGCAATGTTTTTTGTTCTGATCCTAAGTAGTTTTCCAGATAAGTCGGTTTTCGGGGCTTCGCCCAAGATATCCTTGAGTTCGCGAAGCATATCCATCCAGTTGCCGACAATTTCGGCATAAAATGTGGAGCCTCTAGTATTTTCTTCGTTTTGGTTCCCTTGTGTACCAGATATGGAAGTGTCCATATTGGCTGAGTTTAAATCTGGGGTTTGGGCGTGCGTGGGAGTGCTGGGCAGCTCAGCCGAAGTGGCAATGTCCGCAGCATGTTCAGTGATCATAGAATTTTCAGGAGTTTCAATGTTTGCTACAGAACTAGTATCATTAGCTAAGTTTTGGTCTTTGTTTACATTAAGATGTACTATTGTTACTTTGTTAGATGTAGTAGAAGCTGGTGACTCTTCGTCACTAGAAATGCTGCGTTTCCTACCACTAGATTTAATTTTAGTAAATTTATAAGTGCCGTTTTTAAGTTGTTTAAATCTAATACTGTACTGATTGGCAATACATGCAAGTTTCTGTGGAAAATGTTGCATCATGTAATTAAACAGATTAGACTTACAGAGAACCTCTATGTTAGGTGTCAAGCAAAGAAAATTAATTGTGTGGGAAAATGTACTCACCAGGCACTGCTGTTGTTCACCCTCGGTGCGTCGGATGAGGTCGTCATATACCTGAGTAGCACATAGAAAAAGGTCAAAGAATTCAACAGTATCTTGAGAGAATTTTTGTTTGAAGTGGTCCGTCGAGCTAAGGCGCTCGAGAGTAGGAGTGAGCACAGTAGTTTCCATTGTGAATCACAGGAAGCACTTAAGTCACAAATAACAGATGAGGCAATGAAGCGCTATATAGCAGTCCTCGTAGAAACACACACAGGTGTAGATGAGACTATGAAACTAATCAGCAGTTCTTAAGAAGGCTGACGATGGGCAGTCCTTCGGAAAAGTACACACATAACAGAATAATCCAAGATGTCTGGCGGGTAATCACGCCATAAAACTTGCACGTGCACACAAGAAAATAAATCAAGTCGCACAGTCCTAACGGCGGCCACATGGCAGTCCGGTCATAAAACAAGTTCTTCCGCCAGTCCACGGACGGGCAGAAAAATTCCCCCACAACCTGAGCGAGCTGCTTTCGTTTCCGCGATCAGGCGAAAATTGATACTTGCACTTGTTTATACTTGTACCTGAGCTAACTGTTTTTATTGACTTCTTCTGTACTGCTCTGGAGGTGTAGAGCAGGCTGTGTACATTGTTTTAATTAATTTGCAGAAGCGTAAAAAATAAAGCTTGCTATTTATTTATCGCAATCGTATCGCTCTTGAGTAAATTTTGTAACAATATGCATCTTGAGGCGTTATCGCGATCACTGCATATGGGCGAGTATTGAAGCATTTTTAGGAGAGGGCAAACTTCACAAATTTTTTCTAGATAAGGGCAATTTCACAGACATTTATAACAATTTGGTTCCGATTTTGCTTAATGATACACTTTTGTTTACATCATAAGACAATATAGGGTGAGGAGGGGGGGCGGAAGTCATGCCTGTTACTATAATAAGTAACAGACATGACAAACAATAACTTACAAAAAAATGAAGAATATTTTTTAAATGGAAAAGGCTATATTATATGGACAAAAGGACTCTATACTTATGTAATATATCACTTTGCATTATTTTGTGCTAAACATAAGTGTACAAATTTCAAAGAAAATTTCCTGTAACAGACATGACAAATTTCATCAAGTCTGATAATGGAAAAATGTAAAAAAATTAAATAAAAGAAAAAATGCAAAAAAATTAAATAAAAGAAAAAATGCATGAATAATACTCAACTAATGTTCGAAAACAAGGTATGTTTTATATTATGGGAAAACTACTTATTTTTTGAAATTATATTTTTGCTTCTTAAATTTTAACATGGCACCCACTTTTGAAAATGACCCAACCCAGCAAACACACACCTGCTGGCGGAGTACCTTGCCAGTGCCTTTCTCCCTTTACGTCCAGCACAGGCCCGGCACTGCAAAAAGTAACTGAATCGTACCAAAAGTGGTCGCTCGAGAAGTACCTTGCCAGAAGCCCGGAAAGGCAACGGCACTCTGCTGGCATACTGCATGTGCCGGCCGTTACTCAGAATAAAGACACTGGCCCATTAAGTTTATAATGTCCAAAATGAAACGGCCGGGTGCCGGCTATTATTAAAAATAAAGGCACTGGCCTGGTATCTTAACAGTGACTACAATATAATGGCACGGTACCGGATTAGTGACTATTTACAGTAATGCTGCGATAATTAAAATACGAGCCAGTGGCGGATTCGGTTAGGGGGCTTATTCATCAACCCCCACCCCCACCCCGAAAAAAATATTCTTTAAGGGTAACATTTTGAAAGATAAAAAACAACATAAATGAAAGATAAAAAAACAGCAAAATCCATTGTCAATCGTTTTTCAAATTATGTGCGCCTATTATTAGTGAATTGTGTGGAGTTTTCATAAACTGCAATTTTCTTACAAATTTGCAGTCGCAAAAGATTTTTTTATGAGAGAGGCGGTAACCCCATATCAGAACCAACATAAAATCGTTTATAAACAGTTTAATTTCAATATTTTAGAGATTTTATAAATGAGTTATAATACTTTATGGTTGATATATATATGTGTGTGTGTGTGTGTGTATGTATGTACTAATCAAAATCTTACAGGAAGTAATAATAAATAAAATTGTACTATGGTTACACGCATAACTTTTGGGTAACATTTTGCTTTATTGTACATTTTGTTTAGATCAAATTATTTTTTAAATGTTAGCTATTCTGAAAAGCAATTTTCTGTATCTATACCTGTTGTATACTACATGATTCAAAGTTTATGGAGCAAAGTATTTTTATGCACTAAAATAAGTATTATTAGTAACATCACCGACTTAAAAAAAGTCACCAGTTTACTAGCCATTTTCTCAATTTTAGTTCCCAAAATGTAACATTTTTGAATGATTTTGTAGTTAAGAAATAAACATGCTTAATTTAGCTTCATGTAAGAAGGATTGAATAAAATGATAAATTTAAAAACTTCATATATATATATAATAGAACATATAATATATTTATTTTTATAGCACGATTAAAAAAACAGATTCAAATGTTTGCTGAAAGCTCAATAGCAACTTTAAAAAAAAGGGAGTTGACAAAAACCAACACCAGATTTTCAAATTAGTCGCCCGGAGTAAGGTACAAGTAGCCAAAACTTGTAAATAGTATGAAAATGACGTTTTTTGGTTCAAAAAGTCGCCTAATCTTTAAATTAGTTGCAAAAGTCACTGGTGGACACCGTGTGTGCATTAAAAACAGTAAAAGTAAAAATTTACCTGTAATATTTTCCAACTGTTTAAAAACTGTAAAATCCAACTGTAAAACTGTAAAATCCACTTTCTGTATCCATAATCAGCAAGATATCACTGCAGAAGCAAATGTTATTGTAATAATTATTGCTCCTAACAGAGAAATCTCACTAGTCTATAGCAATAACCTTGTCGGAAGTCTACAGCAACGACCGGAAAAACTGTATCTTAAAAAGCGTATTTCATCAGATGTAACTGGCCTCCCGCTCAACGTTTCAAGATTTGCGAAACGAAATGAAACATCAAAAGAATGGGTTACTATACTTATTAGACACGAAAACTCGCCAGTTTTCAAAGCAGTTAACTACAGACCCTCCCCCTCCCTACACACACACTAATATTAACTTCGCGTTTTAGAAATATTTTATGTACATTATATATATATATATATATATATATATATATATATATATATATATATATATATATATATATATATAATGTTACGAATTTTCGGGGCAACCCGCTGCTCTGGGGCTTAGAATGGTTTAAAATTCGTATTCTACGCTTCAAATAGATAAATTTTGCTTTTTGTTGCATCAAAATCGGCCAATTAGAACCGGAGATACGGAGGTTTCGCTTTCCCATATGTTTTTCTATGGGCTTCTAGAAATCTCGAGAAATATTAGTCCTAGAGCTTAGATCTCTTCACTTTTGAGGACTTATTTTTGGCGCCAAATTTGGCGATATTTCGCCAAAAGTCGCCAAGCTTGGCGACTTTTTGGTCATTTGGCGCGATTTTCCCAATGGGGCCTGGAAGTTGTTTTTCCTGCATTAAAAACGCATAATAACCTAACATTTCTCTTCTATGACGTAATAAAAATTCACGCTTTATGTAGAACCCTCGAGAAATTGACTTTTCTGGAAACCTCTTGTACCTCCTGCGTCGGCTATTTATAGAAGCGGGCATCGCCCCGAAGCCAGTCAGTTGCGAGTTGAACATTCAATGTGTGAAGAACTCTGAGTACGCTTGTTTTGTGTGAACTGATAGTGCTATAGAAGCTGTGTTTTAGCTTGCTTTGTGAAGCTGTTTTTAAAGTGCTGTGTGTAAATTCTTCATTGCTGTGTCTTAAGGGATAGTGTACTATATCCCTTCAATATTTCCACGGAATTTTAGCCTGTAAAAGTGACTTATTTTGTGTGAGAAATACAGCATTTGTGAAAGCTTCTGATCCAAGCGGATTGTTAAAAGCACGTTACTGCTAGATTGTGCTTGTGAATTGTGTGCAGCTGATTGTTCTACGAAGTTCTAGAAGAAATAAAGTTTGTGTTCCATCCTGACAAGTGACTTTTTTTACTTGAACTTTTTACACCAACTGGACTTTAGAACGATGAACCCCAGGAGTAGTAGAGTAATTCCGCAAAAATATATATATATATATATATATATGAGACGTCAGATATTCCAGTAAAGTTCCAGAGTTAAGGCAGGTAATATGGTTTATTGAACATTACATTTAAGTTACAATATAGAGTGAGAAGAGGGTAGGGGAGACGGGTACAAAAATCAGCGTGCACTAATTAAGCAGTTCCAGTGGCAGAAATCTCTCGATTTTCGATGTGCGGGTGTATTTACGCTCATCACACCACGTGGTTTGCGAAGACATAACTCCGCCTCTCTCTTATCTCTGATCGAACCACACACATTTACCAACATGACCCGCATCCGGGGCTACAAAGGCGTGGGGACACGTGTACACTCTAAAGAACTCAGAATCGACGGCCTGATGTCTGACAAATAACAAAATAAATGAAACATAGCTCCAGAGCGCGCGTGGCAAGTATGACAGGAAAGCAAAACTTACAGTGAAAGTACCCTCTTGAACAATACCCAAACTAGTAAAACCCAAATTACCTTTTTATACATTACAATATCCCCCCCGGCAAAAGAAGTCTGACGAGCAATATCATTGAGGTGGCCAGTCTCTCACTTGCGAGTCAGACGTCCTTGCAACCTAATCTTAAAACTACGAACTAATCTATTTTTCAAGTTTAGGCACCTTAAATTTTTCTGACTAGAATTCTGGAGTTATGTTGTACAACACTTGAGTGTCAGGATGCAGTTTCTAAAATTTGACAAAACATAATGATGCAATAGTACGAAAATCTTACAATAAACAATAAAACAATGAGTGCGCACAATTTTTTTCAAAATATCACAAGTAAAATATTTACAACCTAGGTGGGATACAATAATACTGTAGAACAATATAGTAATATAATTAAACAAAATGGAATAAACATGGCTGACATTCATTTTCTTTGGCAAATACTTATGGCTTTGGCTTGCATGGCATAAAGTGAATGGAATGAAAATAACTTGGCAAAATGGTTGGCAAAATGCAGTTGGAAAAATGGAGTAAATTTATTCAGTGTAAAGGCAATGTAAAAAAAAATGTAAAAATGTGCGTAGTGTGTAGAAAATTTCGAAAACCATAGCTGTGAAACAGCAGTACCGTCACACAGTTATGGGGTATAGTAAATACCACTTGTAAGCATTTTAAGTTTGCCCAAACTTTCAACTCTCCATAGTATGACAACAAAAATGGGTTCACATGATCCCGAAAAAGGAAGACCATTGTCAACTACGAAAGAGAAAACTTGGCCATTGCCTCATAGCTTCCAAAAAAGGGGAAGACATGACTCAATAGACAGTTAGGAAAAACTGGAGGATTATTGAGAGGAATTCCCAGCCTAGTCTAAGTCTAGCTTCATTTATTGTTTGCATAATATCTATAAAATATACAAAGAAAAAAGGTGCAGTTTTACTTACACTGCACACACTCGAACTTGGGGACTTCTTCAATGACTAAGAAAAGCGGGTGACAGAGAAAGGTTGGTAGAAGCATAAAAGAAAAAATAGACGATAGACTTTATGTCGAGTATTCAGGGTTCCAAACTCAACACTTAGAAATTTTGAATATTTTTTTTTCTTTTTCTAATTTTCTATTTTTTTTTAAGATGAATCATTGTTAATTAAATTTAATCACCTTCGTGGGCTAGCTTTAATTTGTCAGGAGGGAAATAAGGTCTTAATTTAGAAGAGTGAACTATTTCCGTAGGTTTCTTAGTATGGTAATTAGGTTTATCAATTTCGAATGTAACTGAAGAACATTTGTTTACAATTGAATAAGGGCCTGAAAAAGTAGGAGATAATTTACGTGTATATGGGTAGTTAAATTCTTCATAAATTACAAGATCTCCTGGTTCGAAATTAGCTTCTATGAATTTATTGTCATATCTAATTTTATTTTTATTATGAAACTAGCTGACCCAGCAAACGTTGTTTTGCCATATAAATTATTCCTAGGATTATTTTAGTAGAAAGAAATGACTAACTTATTGTAAGTGTGTGAGGATGTGGTATATGAGTGGAAGAGGCATGGAGCGCTGTGAACGATGCTGGAATATAAAAATAACACAATACCAAACATTTATATTTTTAATTCATTGTAATTTATTCTTTATATATATCGCTAATTAGAATAATTTTACTAAAAAATAATATCAATCCCTTAACGCAATAGAGTGTACAATATTTTTTGTTATCCCATCTTTAGATAACACAATCAAACTGGATGCCCACTGTATGGTTTGCCCACTCGAGAGCATGCCACGTATAACTGTCCGTATGAAAAACATGGCGTGCTCAAATCTAATCCACAAACAGACATAGTTTGACCTTGAGACTTATTTATAGTCATTCCATAAAAAATTTTGCCCCCCCCCCAAAAAAAAAGGATGAAAATCTGAAACATTTTCAGATTTTAAATACGCACTATAGTGCTATATATTAAAATCGTGTCATAACTTATGCGTCGTCCCTATTTTTCGTCCTTATTCCATTAAGCTGGAAAGTGTTATCATTATTCATGACTGATTTTTCTTTCTTATTTCATGAAACCCATCTTTGGAATCGAAATCTATCTTAAAATCGCCTACTAAAACTATTTTACAATCTTCGCCAAGTATATCACAACTATACTTCACCGTTTTATATATTGTTTCCTACTTTAACGCCTCGACTCTCGCCAATGTGGCGATAATTAAAAATATACAGTTACCATGACGATTTTTTGCATTTATGCAGAAATCGTAATTTAGAATTAAAATGGCGATTTGGAACAACATGTAAGTACAGCATGCCGTTATATTTTTATTTATTTTGGATTGCCAATTAATGTAGTTTTAATAATTAAGTGTCTTCAAATTCCTTAACTGGTGCGTTTATCGCTAGTTTGTTTACTTTAGTCATCCTCTAGTTCTTTTGGGCGCGTTGAAACGGTACTTACGTATTATCCCAGCGGTCAATTCCGTCAAACTACTTTTTCGTAGATTTTAAATACGTTGTCAATCGTATTCCAAACCATCAACAATTTCATGTGCCCGGTATTTATCTTGGTGAAAAATTGCTTGTCTTGGCGGACCGCCGGGATAATACGTAAGTATCATGTGCATAACTCCCAGAGACCCATGACTGCAAAGCTCGCCAAAGTACGGTTATTTTTTAGGTTGGCGAGAGTGGGGGCGTTAAAATAGAAATCAACTCTTTGTTGTACCATAAAACACATCTTTGGAATCGAAATCTATCTTAAAATCACCTACTGAAACTGTTTTACAATCTTCGCCAGGCATATTCTTCCTGTAGGCATATTCCAACTGTACCGCAAAGACATTTTAAATACTTTTTTTAATGGACATCATAATCCCTGAGTGCACCGTGTTTTCCTTTCTTGTTCCACAGAGCAATTCTTCGGAATAGAAATCAATATTAAAATCGCCTAGTAAAACTCCTTTACAATATACGCCAGGCGTTTTCTAACTATACGCGAAATATATTTATAATAAATTGTCACGTTTTGGCACCACATTTAGCGATCAATTATCAAAAATTGCAAACCTTGTGCGACTTTCAACATTTTATTTACTTCCCCCCCCCCTCTCCACATTATCTGGCAAACACATTTGAAAAGTGATTCGACACGCTGATGTCTACACAGAAATCCTGATTGAAATGAATAGCACTCGGGGGCTAAACATTTTGGGGTGGATCGCCCTTATGACTTAGGGTTATGAGACATAGTTAAAAACCTATTCTATGACCTAACGAATATACATAGAAAATTTCATTAAAATTGGTCGAGTGGTTTCGGAGGAGTTAGGTGACTAACACTGGGACAGGAGAATTTTATATATTAGATTTTATTGTCCTTTCTTTTGCTAATTTTCGAGCTTCATCAACAGGAGGATAGGTATTTTCCGAAATAGGTGAGTCATATGGCAATTTTCCAAGCATTAAATACATAGGTGTAAACTTCGTTACTGAGGTGTGTAATTATATTCACTAATAACCTGCTCTAGTAACTTAGTCCAAGGAATTTTAGAAGGTGAAGAGTTAACTTTACATTTTAATCTAGTAACTATGGATTGATTTACACTCTCTACTTTTCCATTTGTCTGTGGATGATGAGCTGAAGTTAATAGTTGTTTAGTATTGTAGTTCTTGAGGAATTTTTTAAAACGCGAAGCAGTAAAAGCTGCATTTCTATCACTAAGTATCTTTTGAGGAACTTGAATGTTGAATATTTGTTTTAGACAGTTTACATAGGTTTCAGTAGTGACACTTTTCGAAGGAAAGGCCCAAACATATCTTGTAGCATGGTCAATTATTAGATGTAGATATTTTTTTGTTGAATTGTAATAGTTAAAACCTCCTACAGTATCAATAGAAAGACATTCAAAGGGTTTATCAGTAGCAGGTACAGCCTGTAACAAACCAAATTTCTTCTGTTTAGGTTTTTTATTAAATTGGCAAGTCGAACAATGTTTAAGATAATTGGAAATATCTTGAGTCATATGAGGCCAATAATACGAAGGTGAAATTATACTTAACATTTTTTGAACACCAGGATGGCCAAATTTTTATTGTGCATTTTTCATTAAAGTTTTTCTTAAGCTCATAGGCACCACTATTTTTTTGAACCCTTTCTTATTTATGGTAATTAAATCATTAATGATTTTATATTTAGGACCATGCATATTTTCTGCTAATTGTTGATTTTTAATTTCTTCAGCATCTAACAATAAAACCGAAGGTTGAATTAGTTGGAGATGTTGAGAAGGAGGAATCCTTGATAACACATCAGCTTCGACATTTCTTGAGCCCTTTAGGTACTTTATTTCATAGTCAAACATACTTAATTTAAGGGACCAGCGGAATAATCTTCCTCTTAAATTTTTGACATTTTTTAACCAAACCAATGCCGCGTGGTCAATATGAATGACAAATTTTTGACCGTGAAGGTAATGATAAAATTTATCAAGGGCATCAACGATAGCCAAACATTCTAATTCAGTTATAGTGTAATTCTTTTCATATGATCGAAGCGATCACGAATGATATGCAATCGGGTGCAAGATACCTGAGGCATCCGGCTGCTTCAACACAGCTCCAACTGAGCAATTTGATGCATCAATAAATACATGGATAGGTAATTTAACGTCGTATAATTGTAACACAGGTTTAGATATCAAAATATTTTTTAAGGTTTCAAAACTTTTCTGACAGTTTGTTGACCAATCCCATTTAGCGTTTTTCTTTAACAAATCATTTAAAGGACGTCTTAATTTTGCATACCGATCAATAAATCTGTTATAAACATTTACAGAACCAAGAAACCTCTGTAGTTCCTTTACGTTAGTAGGTGGCTTCAAATTTTTGATAATTTCAATATTAGCATTATCTGGAGTAATTTAACCTTGTTTAACCTCATACCGCAAAAATTTTATAGTGTACTTAGCAAAGTTACATTTAGATAATTTCAATTTAATATTTTCCTGCAAACAAATTTGGAAACTAGTTTCTAAATGCTGCATATGTTCTTCCATAGAAGAAGAAAAAAACATTATGTCATCAAAATAATTATAGGCAAATTTAATTTTATATTTATTTAATATTCTTCTCATGACTCTGTTAAATATAGCAGGCCCTGTCTTAATGCCAAATGGCAAGACCTGGAACGTATAGAGACCTGTATTAGTTACAAAGGCTAGTTTTTCAGTATCTTGAGGGTGGATGGGCACATGCCAAAATCCAGACGCCAAATCAAGAGTGGAGAATATTTTCGCCCCACTTAATTTATCTAATAAGCTGTCAATACGCGGCAAAGGCTCGGCATTATTTTTTACTATATTATTTAATTTACGATAATCCACACACAGTCTAGTTTTGGTACCCTCGTCGCGTTTATACGCTAAAGTGACGGGTGCAGCATAGGGGCTATTGCTTTCCTTAATTAAACCAGCTTTTAATAATTGTTCAATCTGAGAATTAATTTCGTCTTCCTCTTTAGGAGAGGTTCGATAAGGCCTGAGGCAAACAGGTAGGTCAGAAGTTAAATTTATACGCTGAGGTTCTACATTAATACGACCAATATCATATTTATTTTTTGCAAAGATTTTCTCATATTTATTTAATAATTCCTCTAATTTTGGGCTGATAGCTTTATAAACAGTCTGAGGGCGAACGCTTTCCTCAGAGGCTTTGCTATCGGTTGAAGAAGTGGGTTGATTTAAATGTAGAGACATAGGTAAGGCATCATAATTGTATAAAGGTAATCTAACATTATTTTGAAAAACACATAAATTCACACAATCAATACATAAACAAAACTTTTTACACTCTGGTAAACCCAATATGGCATATGGTAGATTTGAATATACTATAAAAAATTTTACACACTGAGTAATGTTTCCAATTTCTAAATTAACATAACACACTGTATCAAGTATCAGCAGTCCATCTGCCTGAGTAACATTTATAGGCGAGACTCTCTGTACCTCTAAATTAAATCGTCCAACAAAACTTTGCGGCAAGACAGAGAGTGTAGAGCCAGTGTCTATGACACAGGGAACACTTAAAAATTCAAAATTGTCGATTTTGGGTTGAGTTAATTTTTACCTTAGGTACCCGGGTACAGTAAATAGTCATAAGTTCTCTTCTCGCGAGGTCTCAGTACCATTATTTTGTGAATTTAAAATAGTGGTGTTCGAAGTCATATTCGGGTGAGTCATATTTGGTGTCGCGTATGGGTTTGTCGCAATTTGGTTGTTACTTTTAAAGGGACAAGTATGCGTCCAATGGAAAGCATTACTTATCCCTATCCCCTCACATTTTCTACATGGAGTTCTAGGTAGTGTGCTTTCTTGGTAATTGACATTATTTTGGTGGTGTAAACTTTGAGGACTTTGAGATAGGGGTCGAAAACGGGGCCAATTATTTATTTGGGTTCGCCCTTGGGTTGAATTATGAACTGGTTGACGCCAATTTGGTCGGTTATAAACAGGAGCATAGTAGGGTCTAAAATTCCGAAGCTTGGGTGTGAAGTAACTAGGATTTTGTGCATTATTGGCCGAGGAGGTAAAGCTTGCCTTTTGGGGCGGTTCGTGAATTTTACTTAATTTTGACGCTACCTTAAGCCACTCGGTGGCACTACTGGGTGGTTGCAGGGTTAAAAGAGCTCTCACATTACTAGGAAGACCATTGGTCAATCCTTCTAATATTATATTATTAGGTAGCCCCAATTTTCTACCTATTTCTAATTTTTCATGAAAATAAGTTATAAGATTCGAAATTTTTTCTAGTTTTAAATTTGTAAAATCCATGAAAGTAAAGACGGTACATGAAATATATTTTTCTCTCAGTATTTCAATTAATTCCTGCCAATTTTTACAATTTGAAATATTATTTATGTATGTTGTTAAGGCAGACCCCTTAAGAAATTTTCCTATATTTTGAAATTTCCAATCTTCATCTTTATTTTGTTGTAAGCAACACCGTTCGTAATATGCGATCCAACTCTCAAAACTCATGTTATCTTCAAAATTAAAGGGGCAATAAACTCATCACTTTTTTGCAGGGACATAGTGGCAATAGTTTGTGTATGTTCTTTACCATCTAATGACATGTCGAAATTTTTTTCTAAATTTTTACCTGAACGGAGAAGCACTTAATAATTGCATTCAGAATTTTTATTTAGCAACATTAATAATAATACTACAATAAATTTATAAAATCTTACCTTAATGAAAATACTATATTAATGGGAAAAAAATGCAGATATATCACTAATTTTTTTTATCAACACTAAAATAGCACTTTAAAATAACACACACAATTGATAATCATTTAAATATAATACTCTAATGTTCACTTCAACTCTGAAAATATATAAATCGCTTACTTTTACGAAAGAAATTGATATCGACAAATTAAAATCGTCATCCCTCAACGATAAACAAAACACGCACACAAAAAAATATCTTCTCTCCCAAGTTCAATGCAGGCAGAAGGAGTTTCGGTCAACATAAGTTATACGCACAAAAACAAAAATATTCGGCACGGAGAAAAGGGGGAAATGATTCACCAGTTGGACACACACTTCTAACGGGAGGCCTTGTTTTGGGGGCAACGAAGGCAGTGACTTTTGAGGCACCGCTGTAATGATGACAGGAGTTTCTCTTGGTTTGCAGCGAACGTGCGAAAAAAAATGAAAAACGAGACGCAGATTTCTGGATGGTAAACACTTTACAGAAAGATCATATCAGATAACGGAGGGCAGGCACTTCTTTAATTTACGTGTCGGCATCAGCGTCGTTAGTCGCTATGGAAAACTCAGGAGCGCAAATTTTTTTGATGGGCTTAAGGGAGGTCAGACGATTGTAGTTTGATTTTCCACGGCGCACAGTGGAGTATTTGTGTCAAAATCCTGCCTAAAAATATTTTTCATGTGTTTTAACGTTAAAATCATTACTGTTGACTTTTGACTTACTTTTTAGTATTATATACTTCTTAAATTATATAAAAAAGCGTGTTGTCGCCAAATTTGGCGATATATCGCTAAACGACTCGAAGTTGGTTTCTAACAAATGTCTTGTCCGGGGAGTGTCCCTTACTGGAAAGTACTGCTTTTGTATAATACCACTTATAAATGTAATACCACGTGGCTGGCGATCTAACGGTCAGGAGTTTTGGGCGATTTTCTCCAGATGTCGCGTGAATACGCATTAGAGCCTCTTAAAAAGCCCTCCGCCAAGGCAACCTTCCCGTGAGGAAAATAGCCGTGCCTTAACCCAGCGGTTCTCAACCTTTTAACTTCGCCCCCTCCCAACAAAGGCTAACTTACGGTAGCACCCCCCCCTTCACATTGTTCAGCATACATTCAGTTTTTTAATCTTTAACAATGTACATTTAGTCGAATTTTCTACAAAATAATGTTATCAGTAAAGTTTGAATGAACATTTTAAGCGAAAATGGATATATTTTTGAGTAAAAATGAGAATAAATTAGGCGATTTTTAAAAATCGTGCATCATTACTTGCTCTTTGGTTTTTCTCGTGCCTCCCCTGGAAACGCTCTGCGCCTCCTTGGGGGGCGCGCCCCACAGGTTGAGAAACGCTGCCTTAACCACAATAAAAATATATAAATGTAATACTTTACTTATAATAATACTTATAAATATAATACTACTTATCTATAAATCAATTTTTATCATAAAAGTTTTCAGATTTTTCCACTTTTCTAAATGTAGTTACTATTTGGATCTTAGTTTTCTAATGACTTCTGAAGATTAACTTTTTCATTCCGATTCTTTTGAACTCTGATATTCGTCTTCACTCAGAATCACTTTCTTTTTCTTCTCCTTCTTCCTCTTTTTTTTTTTTTTTTTTTTTTTTTTTTGAGAGAGAGAGAGAGAGAGAGAGAGAGAGAGAGAGAGAGAGAGAGAGAGAGAGAGAGAGATAGAGAGAGATAGAGCACCATCGGACTACTAGACCTTGGACGTAGGGAAAAGATGAAAATGCTCATCCCCCTATCAGCCAATCAGAAGGAAGTTCCACCGCGGACATTTCACCAAGGAAAAGAGCAGTTCCGCACAGGTGAGAAATAAAGAACGTACCGATTGCATTTCTCCTATTAAAATGGAAAGCAAATTAGGTACTAATAGATTGAAAGTCAGAAAGCTTTTTCCTTTATGATAAATAATCGAGAAGCGACAACGAAAGTATAGTTGAAAATAACAGAACTTAAAGGAACGTACGACATTCATCTGAATATGCTTCTTTCAAAGATAATATGTTTAGAAAGTATATTTATTATGGTTGGTGTCAGTTTCGTTTTCGTATTTTCAATGTGTGGAGTAGTGGAGTAACTAAATTCAGGGACGGAAAAAATTAACGGATTAAAGATATTTTCTGAGAGGTGGCGGCTAGTTTAAATTTATGTCCATTTTATGGAAGTAAAAAATAATCTCTCATTATTTATTTAATTTCTTTTTTCTCTAGTGGGAAGGGCGGTAACCCCCTGCGACCCACCCTGTAATCAATCAGTCAATGACTACTTTTACATTTCGACACTTGTACATTTTACTTTCAAAAGGAACATGCAGCGGTGGAAAGTGCTATATTACCAGCAAGGCAAACTGGGCAACTGCCCAGGGCCCAAAGAATTTATGGGCTGAAAAAAAATTTCATTTTATTTTACACTTTTATAATTTTACAATAAAATAACACAGGAAAAGGAAACTCAAAAGTTATATCATTTTTTAATCATAAAATATGAACAATGAAAATAAATAAAATTTACATTTGTGTAAGTAACACTTATTTTCATTCACTGAAATGCTCTATAGTCGATATAGCACAGCTGCCAACATGTATTGAATATGATTAACCATTTTTTGTAAACAGCATTTTTAAGGTTTGAACTAATTAGCAAAATTAACCGAATGTGTAAATTGTTATTTCAAAAAAAATATTTAAAAGAATACTGTTTACAAAAAGTGGTTAATTATATTCCGTACATGTGGGCAAGTACCATATAGCATTTAGACATAACGTTTCCCTGATGTTATCTGTTTCATTGATATATATATTCGTTGATTTCAAAATACTTAAAATAAAATTTTGAGTTTGACAGTTGGGGGGGGGGGGATTTTAAACTTTTCAGAATAAACCAATAATAATTGTTTTTTTGGAAGAGGGGGGGGGGGATATTGAAAACTTTTCAGAATAAACCAATCATAAATGGTTTTTTGGAAAGGGGGGGGATCATATAGGGCTCAATTTGTTTTCTTTTGCCCATGACAAACAGTTACCTTGATCAGGCTCTGCCTATACATAAATTTACAGCGCAAAATAATCATTTAGGAAATTTTTTTATTTAATTCCATAATGGCTGGAGATAAACCAACTACATTTTTTTGTTAAACTCGTATTTTTAATTAATCCTGCACATCTTGTATAAATCCACCAGAGCAGGCAGTTTCACTCTTCACGACAGTCATAAAAACTGAACTATTGCCCCCCCCCCCATAGTTTTTTTTTTAACTTCCAAAGTTTTTTGAATAGTACTTCATAAAATTTGTTACTACTTTTGAGTATGCTCCATACTCAATTTACTAAATAATAGAACAAAGGTGATAAAATTATAAAACTGATTTTCAGATTAAAAAAACAAATACAAACACTTTAATGTATTACGAAACATTTTTAGATCTTATAATATTTGCTATTACTTAAAAGTCTGCTCCCCATGTCAGAACCACCTTCATGAAAGGAAAAAAAAAAACAGATACAGTTTTGTCTTAAAATCATTTAAAATGACATTATATATATATATATATATATATAATGATAAAATTAACTGAAGATTCAAATTAAGGAGACTGTGTGATTTATTAAATATCTATATCAGTTTGATATTACAAATTACTAGGTATGAGAGATGAGAAGATGGGAGAGGAGAAGTATGATTGTGTAGGTTTGCTAAGCAATGCAAAATTTAGAAAGCTCTTAATTTCAGTGCGTTGTATTTAAACAAATGAAAACATGTGGTTTTTACACAGATATAGCTCTGCTTACTACAGCTAGTTTGCTGAAAGCTAGAATTAAGTAAAATACCAAATTTTTCTGCTTATGTATAACTCATACTGATCATGACTTCTTCATAACAAAATTACTAATAAAAATATTAATCTCATCATGCATGAAAAATTAAACGTTTTCTTAATATGCCAAATAAATCCTTAGCACGTTGATCTTTCTGATAATGTAAAGAAAAAAATAAAACTAAAACATAGAAGTGCAGTGCAATTTTAATCAAATAATGTACTGTGTACAATTTACGTAACAAAACTTGTCAATCCTGTATTTTAAAAAATTGCTAGTAATTTTTTATACATGGTTAGTTGTTGAACTTTCTCGAATTCCATAATTATGATCTATTACTGAAGCTTCTTTAGCAATAGCATAAGTTTCAAGATTTGATGTCAGAATTCTTTGTGTTGTGTCCTTTAAGGTCGTGTAAGGTTGCAAAGGTAGTACTTTCTTTATTTTTTTCTTCTTTGAAGGGAAGCATCTTTGTGGCTCTATTTTTTTCAAACTGCTGGTGGTTGTAGATACAGGTGGAAGTGTTTTTAAAGAATTTAAAGCCCTACATTTATGCTTAATTACTGAAACGCATTTAATAAGTTCTTTATATTGTTCTTCATTTTGAAATGTTTCAATTTCAGTTACAAGACTCATAACGGCAGATATAGCTTCTTCTTTTAATATATTATTATATGGTTTTGAACATAATTTACTATTAGCTATAGCTTCTTTTTCTTTTGTTACATATTCAGGTTCTAAATCTATTTGAGGAATTCTACTAACATCTGCTTCTTCAAGGGCACAATTAGATTCAATCATATTTGTATTTTGACAAGCCTCAGAGTTATATTTCTTCATACAAACAACATGAATATGTTTACACATATTAAATTTTATGGAAGCGTTTGGGCACTCACAAGTCATTTTGTGAATACATATGTTGCAAGTTTCACATTTTAAATTGCACTTGTGATCTTGAGATATATCTAAAACTGTTACTTTATAAGTTTCACCTTCATGGGATGCAGATGTAACAATATAAGAAAGTTTGTCAGCTTGCTCATATATCAATACTTCCTCCTTAATTGATTCAGCCACCTTATGTGTTTTTCTTATTAGAACAAGGTTTTTTGTAAGTTTCCCTCTCTGAAGACAGCTTAATCTGTTTAATAATTTCATACGTAGGGATTTTACAAGACTATGAATAGCCTTGTCAAGACGACCTCCACATTTTCCCTTGAGATCACTATTGTATTTGAGATCTTTATGCCAACGTTCTACAGTCATATTTGTGTTAATTCTTGATCCAACTCTATAGCATGCTGCCCATTGTTTAGTACGATTTCCATAATTGGCAATAAAATAACAACCAAAAAAGAAAGTTTCTGGATCTGTCAATAATTTTGTCTGTACGTTTTTAAAAAGTTTTTCAAACGTATTTACATCTACTTCATTTATCATTTCATACAACATATTCAATGTATCTTGAAGTTTATCTTTGTTTTTAATTTGAGTGGCCCCTGATGTCAATTTTTTCTTCCATGACCTTTTAACATGCCAATCACACAAAACATAAAAATTTGGTTTACTAAAAACCTTGTACCAAGCATTATAAAAGGCCACATAATCATCAGACATAAATGAATTTGTTTTTATATCCCCTACTCTTTCCCTAATGGACTGAAAAAAGTATCGAAACAAATTTTCATGTTGTCGGTTGCTCCACAGGAATGCCACAGGAAAACCTTCCCAATTATCATCTTTTATTAAGACGCTTGTTAATTGGATATTATATTTGTTTGTTCCGTGAGTGGAATCAATCAAAATAACATCCTCTCCATATATTTTTAAGATTTCTTCTTGTGCCGAATTCATAAAACCCAGCACAAAATCATCTTCTTTGATGTCGGGAAACTCAGAATTTATACTACCAGGTAATTTGTACATCAAAATAGGATTATGATTACCAGACTGCATTTCTTTTACCCAACAGTCAACCGATGTAACATCATCTTCACTGCGAACAACATTCATATTTATTCCGTAACTTTTTGATATATTACGGATATCTTGAGGAGTTGTGGCAGCGAGGCGTTTTGTAGGTGAGGCAGTCTCTGATATTCTGTTTAATATAAAAGCGGGAGGAACTCCAGTATGCAATTCTCCAGCAATTTGCTCCTTTTCTTGTCTTGATAATCTCAAGTATTTTACATGAAAATCATGACCTATATGCGTAGGACAATACTTAACGAATACTTGATCAGATGTTTTACTGATTTCAGCCCGGATATAAGCTGGGCAAAAGGATCCAATTTTATTAGTCTTAGCTAATTTCATATGTCGAAGTCCCTTCCCAACACTTTTGAAATGTCCACTACGGTGGCATGAATACATTTTTACAATCTTAGTTTTAGATTCATACGACTTGCCTGTTAGAATGTAACATGTTAAATTTTCTTTTTCAATTTGAGTCTTCCATTCATTAAATTCTGTTAGTGATTTTAAAGTGACCTTTTCCTCTGGCCGACTGTATTCTTCATGACTATTTGCCACATGCTCTAGAAGCACATTTCGAGATTTATATGAAGATTTACATAAAGCACAATTATATAGTTTCTTTATGTAAAAAGAATGGAAAAATATTTCATGCTTTCGGCATGACGATAAAAAAGTAAATTGTTTTTTGCAAACACGACAACCATACTTGTTTGTACCTTTATATAGTGAATTCCTTTTGTCAGGTGATTTCAAAACATTTTGCTTACAGTCACTTACATGATACACCAGTTCCTGACGCGATTTAAATGCACTTTCACAAAACCCACAGCTAAATTTTAATTTTCTAATATAATTATGAACATATTTTTCATGCCTTTTACAGTTTTTTAATAAGGTGTACTTTTTTTCGCAGAGCAAACAGTTAAATGTTTTTTGCTCCGATGACATATGCATAGTTCTGTAATGCCGAAGCAGATGGCTTCGCAATCTAAAAGTTTTTTTACATGTTTTACAAGGATGCGTTTTATTTTCACAATCTTTGACATTTGGTTTGTTATTTTTATTTGTTGATGGGTCCGCATTTGCATCTGAACTCGTGTGTTTGGGCTTAATTGGTTTGAAGTTGAATTGGAAATTATTAATTTCCTTTTTTTCTGCCACTACAGGTGTTTCTTTGTTTCGTGCATCTAAACAATTTTTTTTATGCACGTTCTGGATGTGTCTCCAGCGACTTTTTGCTGTGGTAAATGACTTGTCACAATCAGCACACTGGTATTTTCCAGGTTTCTTAGGAATGGGACAAACATTTACCAGATGGACAGCTTTCTTGTGACGCAATACGTGATTCGGACGCTGAAATATTTTTTGGAAAATGTCACATTTTTTAGTATTAAGTATTTCGTTTTTATTGTTGTCGCCATCATCTAAACGTACCTTTTTTTTCCGAGGACTCACAAAATCATCCGAGTCAGAATGAGACATATTAAACACTGAAAACAAATGAAACTATATGAAGAAATGTTTTAAAAAAGTACCTAATCGAAAACGTAAACAAAGCACACATAATACCGGCGTTGGTTTTCGTTTTGGTTTGATGAAATATAGCGATCATTAGTTCTCATTTCTCAACTCTGCGGAACTGCTCTTTTCCTTTGGTTGAATGTCCGCGGTGGAACTTCCTTCTGATTGGCTGATAGGGGGATGAGCATTTTCGTCTTTTCCCTACGTCCAAGGTCTAGTCATCGGACCCCTCTGGAAGAAGAAGTTATAGGGTCTCACTGCTATAAGGCTTGCTCTTTTTCATTGGCCTTTATCTAGAGCAGATCATATAAGGGCTCTGCTTAAAAGATGCCCCCCTTTGTAAACCCATAAAATCTCATTCCAAGCTCGAGGAGAAAGTAATTTATTTCAAGCCAGCACTTTTCGGTTTACACACTCACACTTCAATGACCCGAAGTCACAGTTGCCAACCTTTGAGAACCAAAAATGGGGAGTTTTTGCTTTGGACACAATTTACTACATAAATGGAAAACTAAGCTGTAAATAGATGGGACTATTTACATGACTAAGAAAGGGCAATTTTGGAATATGTAGAAATTTTCTTTTTATAGCAAATTTACATCAGAAAAATAAGAAATTGCATACTGAATTTAAAATACTGATGTTAAATCTTGACTAAAATGAATTTTATATACCTTTATCCAAACACCTGCACATAATTTATAGTTTATGAGAAATACAAGTGCGTATGTTTGTATAGCTTTTGCGATCACCCGTCGAAAAATTATCGAAAAAATAAAAATGGCGCTATATAAATAATTTTTTTTATAAAAATGGTGGATGTTGGGGGAACATTTTTTTCTTGGAATAGACACTCAATACTGTAATAATTACGATTATAGTTGAAATTGGGCGCGACAAGCCGCGACACCCCTTCAAAAAGCTTTTTGAAATGTGAATTTTTGAAAAAAAATTAGAAAAAAAAAGTTTACAATTTTTTAAAATAAAGTCATATTATTTTTTCAAGCTAATAGATACATATAATTAAAATACATATATTTTACTACATTTATACTAAGTATCAAACCAGTAATTTAATTTAAAGAGCCCGTAAAAAATGCAAGACGAAGTAATAGAAAACGCTGAAATCTCTTGCTGTAAATGAAGAAACTTGCTTTTAAACCGAGTGTTGCATCTTTTGGATATGAATTATGGTCGAAAAACATGCTTTACATGATGCATCAGTTACTAGGCTATCCAAAAACATATATATTACTGTTTTTAAACAATTTTAAAATTTTCGACTTTTGGCCAGGATTTTGATACGAATACTCCACTGTGCGGCGACAGAGCATTACACAAAGCAGAGAATGAGGAAGTCCAGATATCTGCAGTCGGCGAAGAGACCAGTTGGTTCTACTTCCGTCGGGTATCTCTGATCGGCAGGCAGCCGGCATAGCGCCGCATCTCCGGCGTACTCCGCATCTTCGGGTAAGCAGTGTACCCCGTCTCCCAGATTATTGAGCGTTAATTTTTTAAATTTAAAATTTTAATTGGCACACAGGCAGTCATCCTGTCGACTATTTGAGACGTCAGATATTCCAGTAAAGTTCCAAGAGTTAAGGCAGGTAATATGGTTTATTGAACATTGCATTTAAGTTACAATATAGAGTGAGAAGAGGGGAGGGGAGACGGGTACAAAAATCAGCGTGCACTAATTAAGCAGTTCCAGTGGCAGAAATCTCTCGATTTTCGATGTGCGGGTGTATTTACGCTCACCACACCACGTGGTTTGCGAAGACATAACTCCGCCTCTCTCTTATCTCTGGTCGAACCACACACATTTACCAACATGACCCGCATCCGGGGCTACAAAGGCGTGGGGACACGTGTACATCTAAAGAACTCAGAATCGACGGCCTGATGTCTGAAAAATAACAAAATAAATGAAACATAGCTCCAGAGCGCGTGGCAAGTATGACAGGAAAGCAAAACTTACAGTGAAAGTACCGGTTTGAACAATACCCAAACTTGTAAAACCCAAATTACCTTTTTATACATTACACACACACACACACACACATATATATATATATATAGGCTATCTTGCACATCTCAGATTAAAATAGATAAGCAAGTTTTTATTTTCTTTCTTCAAATGCATAAAAAATTCATTTATACTTCGTATAACTAATCTGGATTAATATAGCCAAATCCACGATAATAGTTCGATTCTTGCTTATCTCGCAGCCGCCGTGAGAAGTAAGTTGATCCTCGGTAGATATACTTCTATACTATCATACTTGAGGCCCCGTAAAAGGTTGCGGTTCATTGCTGAATTTCTAACAAAATAACTGCAGGAGCTTAATTTGTTTTATTGTCAATTTGAGCATTAATTACCTAATTTATATTTAAAAATTAAGTAATCTTTTGTTTTATCACTACTATATTTAATATAATAAAAAAATATCAAAGAAGCAATTATGTAGGCTGTTAAAAATTTTAATTTAATCTAAAATTCTCTGAAAAAAAATCGACAGCAGTGCAAGTACAGGTATACATTACGTACAAATCTTGTACATTTGAGAAGAGACATGTCTAAGAAACGCGTGATTTTACTGCTGTGGCAGCGCATTGACGTAATCGAATCACACGAAAAAAGAAATTCGAAGAAAAAGTTTGAGGTTACTTTTGGTTGTGAGAAAACTTAAAAAGCAAATAGATTTTATTATAAATTCAGAATTCATGAAGAACATCAGAATAAATGCTCTTTTGGCAGATGTAAAAAAAATACAGCAGAGAGTGAAGTACACTCGAAGCGAGAATAAAGAATGAAACAATCTGAAATTTCTAAATACAGTAGAACCTCGATCCATCGTTTTTCATGGGTAGGGTAGAAAAAAATGATGAATGCGGGAAATCGACAAATGCGGGTTAAAGTCAAAATACGAAGAAAACAATGCTTATGCATACACGCAATGACTGTACACCAACAAGTACTAATTCTTACAAAATTGTAAAACAAATAAATCGAAGATGAAAATTATAAGTGATATTTCTTTTTAAAAATCAGTAATTTTATGTTAAGTTTTTCAGCATTTTTTAAGTTCAACAGCAAATCTTCAAGATTTACAGTACTCTTCTGGTTCTTTTCTGCGATTACATGTTTGTATAAAAAAGTCCATAAAGTTTCAAATCCGTTATTTCTTCAGAGATGCTTCGTAATAGTGTGGCTCAGCCTTATCGACATGAACAATATCCTCTGCTTCGCCATTATTTTAATTTTTTTGCATAATCACACATTTCTTCCATGTTTAGGGTACCACATGCCACAACGTCTTGATTAATGGATATATAATCATTAAATTTCACAGTATGCATACCCTCTGCTACATGCCACCACTGTCCATCTGATTATCATCAAACCAAGAAATCATACCAAGACCCAGGTTGACATACGTTGGGGCAACGTATGAATGCATTGGTTGGGGCAACGTTGAAATGACACGTTGGCTTACGGTTATCCAACAGTTGGCAACTGGTTATTTCTTACGTTGGGCCAACGTATGCTCTAACGTTTTGCCAACATATTTCCAACCGTTGGGCTAACGTATGAATGCATACGTTGGGCTAACGTATTAATGCATACGTTGGGCTAACGTATTAATGCATACGTTATGTTAACGTATAAATGCATACGTTGGGTTAACGTGTAAATGTATACATTGGGACAGCGTAAAATCTGTATGTTGTCACTCTATTATCCAATTGTTGGAAATTGGTTATTTTTAACATTTAGCTATCATAATTGTTAACCGTTACATTTATAACTTAGTTTGATATTTTAGGCCAATGCAGAAACCTAATGTTGGATAATTATATTTGACGAATATTTGACAAATTGATGTGCTATTTCATAACATTTCTATAGATATTAGAGATGAGTTCGGGCTCATTTTTTGAAGTCCGAGCCCGAGGACTTTTCATCCGAGCCCGCCCGAGCCCGAAATTTCAGCTAAAGATTAAAAAAAAAATTCAATTACTTCATTGATAGAATAGAATAAATTTTGCCGTTTGTGCAAATTAAAGACAAATACAGTTGCAAACTCCCAATGCACTTTCTAATTCTTTGTATCCATCTTTTATCAAAAAATATCGGATCTCATAACTAACTAAGGAATATAAACCGCTGTTCTAAAATATCCAAAGAGCTTCACGCACCTTCTAGGCGTCCGTGCCGCTATTTTTATTTGTTTATTTATCTTTTATAAGTACTTTTATTTTCCTCACGAATCACTTTTTAAAATCTGTTTCAAGCAGTATGTTCAATAAAGGAGAAATTTTTCATGAGCCCGAGCCCGAACACAATTGTGAATTTCAGAGCCCGAGCCCGTCTCATCTCTAATAGATATATGAAAAACTGTCAAATTTGAAATTAAAGAATTTAATTATTTTACTAACAGCAAATGCAGTGACGGATTAAGATAAGTTTTAAGGGACGGCAGATATGTAGAACGAAGCATATTATCAAATAGTCACATTTTTTCTTTCATCAAATATGGTTCCACCTCAGCAGTAGGTTTCTGTGCGCTTAGGAGGAGGGCGAGCGGACACCTCACCCCCCCCCCTAAAAAGTATTTTTGTCGACAAAATCGTTAGTTGCCAAAGGACTGTCAGCAAATTTCAGCTTTAATCACCAATCTGTAAAATGCTCAGTGTATAAATTACCAGTTCTGCCGACAGTTTATTATAAGTTATACTAATATCATGAACATAGTCTTGTTACGATTTTCCTTTTAGTGATTTTTGTGCCAGTAAACAAGTCCCTTTTGTCCCCTCAAGCCAACTTCATTCCAGATCATGTAATGTAGTGTGTATTTAAGGCAAACATGCACATTAAGTATCTGCATGGGGTGGGGGGTGCCTCGGGCGAAAGACTTTTAAGGGATTTAATGCGTATTCACGCTACATCTGGAGGAAGCCGCCCAAGAGGCCAGATAATCGGTGTATATTTTTGAAAGCATATTGGTATATATCGTCAGAAAATTTTGTCTTTACACCCCCCTCCCAACATTTTTGCTTAAAACCGGCTCTAGTCCCGTCACTAACAGAAATGTGTTATTTCCAAATAATAAATGATCTGTCAAGTTACAAACATATATTAATCTGTAGAAAACTAACCCATTTTGCACTATGAGGAAAATTAATATTGCAGGTGCAACTTATGAACTGTTTAAAAAAAAGGAAGGGGGAGAGATCGGAAGCAGGAAAATATTTAGAAGGTCCTTTCAGAAGCTATCCTTTACAGTTTTAGAGAACCAGGACGGCAGGAAAACAAAATCATAAAAACTTTTCGAATTAATTAAAAGAAAAACATATAACGTTAAAGGAAAGAATGCTTATTTTTTGAAATATGATTCACATCCCTCCTTCTCCTTTGACAGTTACTTTAGTAAAGTGACCCTCAAAACCTCTGAAAATTTACTCCATTGACACTTTTGTAAGGAGGCTTAATCTCTTTTTTTTTTTTTTTTACTTCCTTGTACGTAGTATAAGGAAGTAATGTGATCCCGAAAAATTTTGGGGGCCAAATTTCAACAAAAAAAACCGATTTTGACTACGTCTAAATTTAATTTTAAGAATTTTTTCGATGCATCTCATCGTAGGCTAGCATGCACGATCATATAAACGCGTCTGCAACTCATTTTGACCAGCGGCGGGTCTATTGTGGTCAGTTTTTCCATGCCGTCTGTACGTACGTACGTATGTATGTAACTCGCATATCTCAAAAACTATTGATCGTAGAATGTTGAGATTTGATATTTAGGATTGTTCTATGATCTAGTTGTGCACCTCCCCTTTTGGTAGCAATCGAATGTATAGTTTATGTACAGGACCGCCCAAAAGATTCGAAATACATTACGCTCTATGGGCCGAAATTCATTAAACTCGCCTAACTCAAAAACTATTAGGCGTAGAATTTCGAAACTTCATATTTTGGATAGTTGTAACATCTAGTTGTGCACTTCACCTTTTGGTTCCATTCGACTGGATAGTTTATCTAAGGACCGCCCAAAACATTCGAAATACATTACGCTCAATGGGCCGAAATTCATTAAACTCGCATATCTCAAAAACTATTAGGCGTAGAATGTTGAAACTTTATATTTAGGATTGTTGTAACATCTAGTTGTTCACCTCCCCTTTCGGTTCCATTCGACTGGATAGTTTATCTACAGAACCGCCTAAAAGATTCGAAATACATTACGCTCTATGGGCCGAAATTCATAAGCGTTTTTTAGAGGTATTGGGCTATTTCAAACGACTCAGAAGTGATATATGCTGTAAAGAGTTAGAAAATGAATTTCTCCATTAAAAAAGGTGTCTTTATCATTTACAGTTCTGCTACAGGAACACTCAAAAGATTTCCAATACATTACGGTCAATGGCAATTTTAGGGGCATTCATCCATTTCAAGCACAATACCGTCTTACCACATAAGTTAGGTAATGGTCCAACCACGGTCACGTGCCTCCCTCAAGAACTGTGCCAAAAGTCGCCAAGCTTGGCGACTTTTAGTGACGTGTGTGTATATTTAACTCTCAAACCTCAAAAACTATTATGAAATTTTATATATAAGATTGTTGTAACATCTAGTTGTGCATCTCGATTTTTGGTTCCAATCTACTGGAGAGTTTATTTACAGGACCACCGAAAAGAATTTCAGTACTTTAATGTCTATGGACATCTTCAATATAATACAATTGCACACAGTGATTGTTTGGTACATGCCCAAAATCTCGCCGACTGTCCTCGACTTTGGCGAGTTTTGCCGAAATGTCGCCAAATTTGGCGATAGTCAGTTATTTGGTCCATGCCCAAAATATCGCCATTTGTCATCGTTCTTGGCGAGTTTTGGCGAAATATCGCCAAATTTGGCGATAATCTGTCACTGTTGGTCCATGCTTAAAATCTCGCCAAATGTCGTCGACATTGACGAGTTTCGCCGAAATATCGCCAAATTTGGCCCCAAAAATTATTTCGTATTTTGTATAACTCTAAAACTTTAACGCGTAGAATTTTGAACTTTTGTATTTAGAACTATATTATAATATCTAACTGTTTTCAATATCTTTTTTGACAGCAATCGACTAAGAATTTATTTATAGGGTGAGCCAAATGACTTTAAATACATTAAGGTGTATGGATGCATTCAATTCATTGAAAGTCTGTGGTCAATGACTGCTGTGGCTATCCCCAAAATCTCGCAAAATTTTTTCAAGTTTGTCGGCTTTTGGTGAAATATCGTCAGATAAAGTGTCAGAAGGAAATCTTTCAAATTGAATTCAGCTTGGCGATATCGAAATATTTGGCTAGAAATCGCTAAACCTTACTATTATTGATATTTTATCTCTTTGAAACAAATAAGTTCAGAGGAAGTGCGTAGAAAACATTTTTATTTAATAGACGTGCAAGGAAGTCATGTGTTGGACACATCAGATTTTTTTTTTAAATATTCATGTGGGGAAATCCAATAGGAGTATAAAGTCACTGAAGAATGTCACAGAAATCATTCTTTACTAAAATATTTATTTATTATTTTTTACATTTATTTCAATTTACGTAATTTTTTAGATTCTTAATTTTTAGTTTGCCCGAATAAAATTGGTATGGACTACAATGACATTTCGTAGTTCTATTTTTATTTTCAGTTAACTGTAGATATTGACTGCAAAGTAAAAGAAAAAAAATATTGCATGCGTAATGCATATGCATTACGCATGCAAGTATCAACACACGGGTGCATCTATATTATCTGACTATGAGAAAGATATCAGTACAACAGAATGTATTAGTGATACTGCTTACACGCTATAGCACATAAAATGAAAAAAGTCATTGATGATACGCAAAAAAAAAAGTTACGACGCGTCCCGCATAATTACCATTGCACAAAATTTTGAAAAAAAAAAAAGAGAGAGAGAGAGAGAGAGAGAGAGAGAGAACTATTTTTTTCCATAGCGCATCCTTTCTCTAATGCAAAAAATAGAATGTCTGAAGAAAAGTTTTAAAAAATTAGTATTGATTTCAGTTCAGGGACCTGAACTCTCAGTCACAGCCTATTACTTAAAGAGCTACTGATATTTTTCATTCAACTAAAATACGCAGTAGAAGAGACTTGTCAAAGCAATAAAAATGTTTTTTCTTCCAGTACTCTCAAAGAGTATTTGATTGCATATAGATTATGTATTTTTCTCCATAAAATTTGAGTCCTGTAGCATATAACAGGTGTAGATACAAAAATCTCTTCTAAAATAATAAATAAATAACAAAATGAAGTTGGTAAATGTAGATATATATATGAACTGTAAAGTACTATAACACATTTGTAAAATATTAAAATAACTGAATTCTTAAAACTGTAAAATATTTTATACATACCTTTAACAACAAAACAATTTTGATGCACAAATTTAAATCATTGTTGTTGATTAACCACTGTGAACCAACAAGATTTCAAAATTGAAGTAGTGTTAGTTTAATAACTACTTCTAAATCTGAAATCTCATTAGTCATTATAATCTTGCAAAATATAAGCACGGCTCAAGTTGATTTTTTTTTTCAGAATAAACTTATTAGGAGAAAACAATTGTGTCCGATTTTACCTTCTTGACTGTTGTAAAACTATGAGTAAATAAAACTTTATTATTAAGCTGTCTAGCATTGTTTAGTAATCCAAAAACGCATCTTTTAATAAGCACTGTGCAATTATTATATATTTATTACCATAGCTGCATAGTAAGTTGTTCATTTACATACTTTGAAGATCGTTAGGCTTATGGACAATCGAAGTATAATCAATGCATCAATAATAATAGTTATCGTGATTCAAATTACTACGAACCTATGCAACGAATAAAATTCACAGAAATATAGCTGAAAAGCTAAATATTCGTTTCAGATTTCAACTATCAATCACTTTATAAAAGTGTATCAACACATCATAACAAGCAATGGCGGAAACGGAACGGCGAACGGACATGAATCTATCGCTTCCCGGTTTCCTGAATGTATGTCTCTGCGTATGCGCAATGGTCGTTGTTGAGCTACGGTTATCCAATACAACATTCAGCCATCGGATGGTCAACGGTTGTTTTACCTACGGTTGCCCAACACAACATTCAGCCATCCGATGGCCAACGGTTGTTTACCAACGGTTGCCCAACACAACATTAAACCATCCGATGGCCAACGGTTGTTTACCAACGGTTGCCCAACACAACATTAAACCATCCGATGGCCAACGGTTGTTTACCCAACATTTGGCATCACAACCTTTAGCCAACAGGATACCGACATTTCCATATGGACATCCAACGTTTGCCCAAAGTAACAGCCTTGTGCCAACCACATGCCATCAATAACCCAACTTATGTGTGCAACGTTATATAACGTTGCGAAACTAGTACTAGTTCGACAAAAGAATAACATATAATACATGAAATGTCTTTATTAAAGAATAATTAATTCACGGATCGCGATATAGAGCGTATTTTATCAATTTTCTCCAATATACAGGATACCCGAAAACACTGAAATGCGCTTATACATCATTTGTTAAAAATTAATGTTAAATTGTTTAAAATAACGTAGGGAATACGACTACGTTAATGAAATATGTATTATAAAATGTCTTTCTCATTTCTGTATTTAGTTATTTTAAAGTATATTAAATATCCACTTGTAAAACTAATTACTTATTTTAAAATAAGCAATCGTGAATCACGAGAGTAAGCGCTACTTTGTTTTTCCTTCAAATTATATGCATCTATTTTCTTAATGCCAATATGTATCATAGCAAACAAATTAATAATGAGTTCATACTTGAATTAGTAACACACTTACTACTTAAAACTACATTAAATAACGTTTGAAAGCACTGGGAAGCTGAAGAAATGCCTGATGTATACGTGAAGACTCGAGCATCCGAGCCTCTTTGGATGACTCATCAAAATACACGTGCAGGTCCGTTACTAATTGCGAAGGACCCTTGCAAACCCGGCGAATTACCAAGGAGGTTTAACATATGGAGGCGCCCATGCTGCGCTCCGCAGTGCTAGGAAAGTGAAGCCATGCCACGCCCCCTCTCTTGCCCAGAAGATTGAAGAACGCATAGCGAAGCATTGAAAAACGAGTTCCGGAAAGTGTTAAAAATAATTTAAAAGTTACTAACCAATTTTTTTTAATTCATTTACGTTTATGGAAGATTGTTTACACGTATTAACTTGTTTTTTATTGCATTATTTCAAATTTATTTTCGTGCATTGCAAAACTGTTTATATTTTTTCATGATAATTGTTTTATTATAATAAAAAAATTGCTTTTTATATTTCCAGGAAGATATTTCTGTTGTTACATGGGTAAAAATAACTTTTATTACATCAACCTAAATTATTAAATTGCTCACATTATATTAACAATAGTTTTAAGTCATATTACAGGTATAAGAAGTAAGAATGCAATTTCAAATATCTTAAATAAGATATATGAGGTATTTGCAGACAGTGAGAGAACATTATCTTCTTTAGACACGAGGAAACAATTATACACTTCAACCTTCTTTAGAGACATGCGAGACGAGAAACAGGGCTGTCTCGTCTCGTCTCGTAGAGAAATTTTCTATCACGAGGCGTCTCGCAAAATTATGAGCTGAAATTTTGCTACCATATTTTTAGTAACTTATTACTATTTTATGGGAAAATAATATTAATAATAACAATTAGTTAGATATTAGAATATTAGTACATATATTAATTACCATATTAAGTGATATGTGCATTTGCATTCGCATAGCTCGGCTTATGGTGAAAGAGGCATTTTTTTTAATAACAGATGAAACGTTTTATTTAGAAATATTAATTTTTTAAGAGAAAAATATGAAATATCCATAAGATTTAATTAAATACGTATTCATCCATTTTGATGAAAACTTTGAAAATTTATGCGAGGCGAGAAATCTCGAGCGAGACAAGGCTCTGTCTCGTCTCGGGAGGTGATACGAGATGTCTCGCGTCCATCCCTAACCTTCTTAGGTCATTTATCATAATAATATTTTGCACTGAGAAACAGTTTAAGGTAATGAAAGAAACATGAAAGTTGAATAATTTCCATCAATACTGTTTACTTCATTTAGTAGAGGGAGAAAAAAAGGATAAGGTTTCAAATAAAATGTAGTAGCTAACCAAATTACATTTAAAATTTTAAGGACTATTATTGATTTTAAAGAACTATATATTTTTGATTTTCAAGGACTTTTATTCACTAGTGAATTTTGTAATGAAAACTTTGCATGTTTTCCCCCCAAAACATATGAATCATGAAATAGAAATTTATTTCTGGAAACTAATTTAAATCTAAGAAGCAGGGTTGTCTGGTTTAAGGTTTAAAACAGATCAAAAAATAAAAGACGACTTTTCATCACGTGTTAAGTTTTGTTATTTAATAAAACATACAACAATTAAGGAGCTTAAGGCGACATACGCTGGTAGAAAACGAAACTGAGACTTCCCATGTTAATCTACGGGAAGTGTATTTTCTCGTCCTACGTCTACAATTTTTGTTATTTTAAATCAGTTTTTTTTTCCCTTGCCAAGATATTAATGCGATACAGATTATTTAATTTCTAAAATTTTGAAATCAGTTCTATTAATATTTTTAATATTCAATTAAAGTTGGGGAAAACAGGTTTTTTGTGTTTGAACAGCCGTTAAATATTTGCTAATTAAGATAAACGAATTTCGTAAACGGGAGATGCATTCTCAAAGTGTTTACTGATTTTTCAATAAAAAGAAAAAAATATTTGATGAAAAATAAATTAACGATAAGCAAAACTATCGAGTCTACATTTCTGTGAAAATTCTCCGCCGTAATAGTGCGCCATCTGGGTCATTCAACGAACTAGCCGCTGGCCTGGCTGTCTTATACAACTGGTCGACTCTCTCCTTTCCTAGCCCCTTTCACTCCTCAGATTCTCCCCGCAGTTCGAAAAGCCAAGCTGATCTCTGACGAGGGGGGCTCTACGGAAGCTGACCGTTTTCACTCCCTGGCTTTAGTCGACCAGTTGTATAATGAATCGGAGCAAACGGAGCCCTTTTTCCCCCAAAAAAACCCCAGGGATTTCCCTTTAACAGACCAGAAGTAAAAGTTACGAGCTGAAAACTTCTTGTCAAGCTTTCTAAACTTTCTATTTATGCAATTAAACAGGTTTTGGCACATTATCATTTATGAACGTTTATTCTCATTTTTATACATTTAAAACTCTTTGTAAAAAAAAAAAAATAATGTTTTTTAAGGCTGTAAGGGTATACATTTCGAATTCCGCGCTCGATTTGTGTGCACATTTAAAATTCAAAAAGTTGTGCGCGCACAGGCCGCAGCGTGACACAGCTGGTATATGCGTACGGTATACATAAGCGATACACATTTTTCTCCACATGTTGTATTTTGTTCTATTTAATCAATAATTATGTACGTGAATTTATTAGTTATCAATAATTATGTACTTACGTTGTAATGAACAGTAATCCTGTTTATTTGTAATGAATGATCGATTTGTAATTCAAACTAGCTGTGTACCCTTCATACGGGAGGAAGCAGATATTTTTCTAATACACCTGATTAAAATTTATTCAATCAGAGCAAAACTATGGAATTGTTTCACTCGTAACCTGGCATTACGATAGTTGGAAAAAAAAAAACTACTTTACTTCGTGCAAATTTGTAATATAGTTTGTTTGTTTAACGTTTAGAGTTCTACCCACAACAGAGGAAGTTATTTGAACTTCATCTATGAACTTCTCTTGAAACGGTTCGAATATTTCCGATAATAACCTAACCTGAATGGCTATCCCTGATCAGCAAATCGCAATTAGTAATCCAATAAGATTCCGCAAAGATGTGGTTTACATCAGTTATAATTAAATTACCAATGATAATTCATTCAGAATTTTGAATTAAATAAATAAACACGTACATGCGATACCATTCTTTATTTTTATTTATTTATTCTAAAGTTAAACAAGTATCTCTCTATTCTAAAAAAAAGTAAGGGCCGCTGTCGTCGCCGCTGTCAAAAGCTTGTTCGCCTATCTTCTCCTAAACCGTGGGGATTTGGAATACATTTCGACTAAGGTGCCCACAGATTCGAAAAATTCCGAGGAACCTGCTAAGCTGACTTAAATTTCGAAAATCGAATTATTTTAGAAGATATTAATAAAAAAATAAACATAATGGTTGCCAGATTTGGCATAAAATTATTCATTCTTTTGCAACAAAGCGTTTCCAAGTATCTAGAATCGCGTGTAATTTACAAACATGAGTTACTATTACGCCTATTTTACGCCAAAATAAAAACTATATGAAATAAGTAACTCAAAATGTGTTACACAAAGTTGACAATTTTCAAATAGTAAGTTCACTTAGACAACAGGAGTTTAGAATTAGTCATTATTCGTTTTTCCAAAACAAAATAACTAATATCTTGAAAATGAAAAATAATTAAAATGCAGATTATTTTAAAGCCGGTTCGGTCCACCTGGATTATTTGCTACCAGTAGAAATATATTATATATTTAAACTATGCCATTATAGCAGTTATAGTACACTTTGGATATTTGCTAGCGCGACGAGATGGTACATTCGTGGTGCTAAGTACGCCAATCTGCAAACGATTATGTAAATGAAAATATGGATAACGGTTTTCCGGTAACCTTAAATGA
Organism: Cheiracanthium punctorium; assembly: GCA_038373885.1. Lineage (NCBI taxonomy): Eukaryota > Metazoa > Arthropoda > Arachnida > Araneae > Cheiracanthiidae > Cheiracanthium > Cheiracanthium punctorium. Next base: position 95,552 of record JAWZYV010013916.1, read on the forward strand.
ACAGTAATTATAGGTTGTGAGCATGTGTAAATCGTCAAATAATGAAAAGTTGCCATGGGTGGCAAGCTATCCTATCTGTTCATAGCTTTTATTAACTTTACACGTACGCGAGTCGCCAAATAATGAAAAATCGCCATGGTTGGAAAATTCGCAAGGTGTCCAATAGTTTTTACATTATTAAAAATACAGCTGAAACAGCTGTTCTGATTTTATTACGCTTTAGCTCCTAATTAATATAAATTTGAATGGCAAGCTTAAATATCATTGTGTTTCTGAGGAGTGCAAATAATTTTTCCAGCGATTATAAGCGGAGTCCGCACTCCAGGTGTAGTATAGCTCAGGACCCGTACAACACGGATTCCCATAATAATATACCTTCTGTGTTATGATGGGGAGGGGTCTACTGTAGTGCGAAGTTTAAATTTTTATGTACCCAGGGGCGTAGCCAGAATTTTTTCATAGGGGGGGGGGTTACGACTACTGCAACTCATATATATGTATACATATGTGTGATAATGTAGTGAAGTATATACATTTTGTATGGCAAAAAATTTCTCATGGGGGGGGGTTATGACCCCCCTAACCCCCCCCCCTTGGCTACGCCTCTGTATGTACCAATGAACATGCAAGAACCAAGCAATGTGTAGCTCAGTAACATTCTATCTGATCCAATCTTCGGGTTTTGTCTGTTGAAATGATGACTTTTTTACGAATAAGCCTGATTAGGGGCCGAATGCCTCATACGAAAAAGCGAGGGTAGCGAGTCTGGGGGCCTGGGCCCCTAGTATTATAAAAACATTCTCACCATTATCTATCTCTCATATATTTAGGCAGAAAATATTTAATTACAATCAATTTTCTAAGACATAGAATCCAAATGACCCCTGTCACGACCATGCCCATGCACTGCTATACATGATAAGGATTTCATTAATAATGATTATGAACATATTGTTGCGGAATTACTCTGCTACTCCTGGGGTTCGTCGTTCTAAAGTCCAGTTGGTGTAAAAAGTTCAAGTAAAAAGTCACTTGTCAGGATGGAACACAAACTTTATTGCTTCTAGAACTTCGTAGAACAATCAGCTGCACACAATTCACAAGCACAATCTAGCAGTAAAGTGCTTTTAACAGTTCGATTAGACCAGAAACTCTCACGAATGCTGTATTTCTCACACAAAATAGAACACTTTCACTGACAAGAATTCAGCGAAAATATACGAGAAATAACACTAACAGTCTCTCAAGACTCAGCAATGAAGAATTTACACACAGCAATTAAATTCAAAGCTTCACAAACAGCGCGAAACACAGCTTCCTTCACAAAGCAAGCGTATTCACTCTCTCAAAGCTTGATCAACAATGAATCGTCGGGGCGACACACGCTTCTATAAATAGCCGACGCAGGAGGTACAAGAGGTTTCCAGAAAAGTCAATTTCTCGAGGGTTCTACATAACGCGTGAATATTGATTACGTCATAGAAGAGAAATGTTAGGTTATTATGCGTTTTTAATGCAGGAAAAACAACTTCCAGGCTCCATTGGGAAAATCGCGCCAAATGACCAAAAAGTCGCCAAGCTTGGCGACTTTTGGCGAAATATCGCCAAATTTGGCGCCAAAAATAAGTCCTCAAAAGTGAAGAGATCTAAGCTCTAGGACTAATATTTCTCGAGATTTCTAGAAGCCCATAGAAAAACATATGGGAAAGCGAAACCTCCGTATCTCTGGTTCTAATTGGCCGATTTTGATGCAACAAAAAGCAAAATTTATCTATTTGAAGCGTAGAATACGAATTTTAAACCATTTTAAGCCCCAGAGCAGCGGGTTGCCCCGAAAATTCGTAACATTGCCCCCTTCCCAAGGACTGCACGTCCCGGGCAGTACAATCCCCAGTTAGGAGGTCTCACAAATATCTGCAGTATATAACCATTATCAAGATCTTAACAACATAATTCAAGCAAATAATCAATAAACACAGTAAGCAAATGCACTCTAATAAATAAATAAAATACATAATAAACAATTACACTAATAAGTAATCAATGTAATAAACAAATACACATTAGTAAAAACCAATATATTACAAATATGTACACTAAACATGGCGTAAGTAGTGAGAGAAAGAGAGTTGAAGAAAGAGGAAGAGAAGAGAAAGACAGGAAAGGAATGAGAGATGAAAGAAAAGAGGAATTACGCCATAGTGACCATAGTCTGAGCTAATTACAACCGCGGTAGATGGCTAGCCGATCGTAATGTACAACTCTTGGCTTCGAGTTTGGTGACTTACGAATCCGTACGATGACGTCATTCAGCCGGTTTAGGACTGTGTAAGGACCGTCCCACGGCGATTGCAGCTTCGGAGACAGGCCTTTCCGTCGAGTAGGATTCCATAGCCAAACTTTGTCACCTGCGTTGAACTCGTGTCCCGTAGCCTTCGTGTCGTAGCGAGTCTTCATCTTTTCCGTGTTCAGGTTGATCCGCTCCCGAGCAAAATGATGCACATCTTCAAACCGTGCCCGAAGGTTTTCCACGTACTCTTCTGGCGATGAAGGAGTGTCTGGAGGGCGGCCGAACACTAGATCGGCGGGAAGACGAAGATCTCTGCCGAACAACATCTGGGAAGGTGTGAAGCCGGTAGTCTCATGGACGGCGCTCCTATAGGCCAGCAGGAAGAGGGGGAGTTTCTTGTCCCAGTCCTCTTGATTCCTAGATACCAGAAGCGAGAGGTTGTTTAAAATTGTGCGATTGAACCTCTCCACCATGCCGTCGGATTGTGGGTGTAAAGGCGTAGTCTGGGTTTTGTCCATTCCGAGAAGTTGGCATAGTCCTTTAAAGACTGCAGAGGTAAAGTTCGTTCCTTGGTCGGAATGAAGTTGCAGAGGGGTTCCATATCTGGAAATCCATTCTTGCACCAGTACCTCTGCTACGGTCGTAGCTTCTTGATCGGGAATAGGAAACGCTTCGGGCCATTTAGAGAAGTAGTCAATGACAACTAGGATGTATTTGTTGCCATCCGAAGTTCGCGGAAGAGGTCCCAGGATGTCGAGGGCAATCCTCTCAAAAGGCGCTCCTACATTATAACGATGTAGTCTTCCACGGCTTCGTTTCTTCGGGCCTTTACGGGCGGCACAGGCGTCACAAGCTTGACACCACTTTTCGACGTCGCCTCGAGCCCTAACCCAGTAGAAGCGCTCGCGAACTTTCTGCAGGGTCTTCATCACGCCAAAATGGCCTCCAGTGTAGCCATTATGAAGTTCTTCTAGAACCTTCGGAATCCTCGAACGAGGGAGTACTAACTTCCATCGGAGCATCTTGCCGTCGTCCGACTCCCATTTACGATACAGGACTCCATTCCTCAGGCGAAACGAATCCCATAAAGCCCAGTACTGTTTTGTTGCCGGACTGTAAGATGATATTTCTTGCCAACTGGGCTTAGCGCTGGATTTTTCCATAAATTCCAATATAGGTTTGATGTCGCTGTCTGTTAATTGGTCCGCCCGAACATTTTCGTCACTCCAGGGATCTTGGGATGGTGTCGATGATGTAACTTGGCGGACAACGGGATGTTTCAGATGGTAATTTTTCTCTGCCCTGGAGCAATAGCGACAACTGTCTATGCAGGGCCTTCTCGACAAAGCATCTGCATTTCCATGAGATGACCCTTTCCGATGACGTATCTCGATGTCATATTCTTGTAATCGCTGTATCCACCTGGCTATTTGGCCCTCTGGATTCTTGAAATTTAGAAGCCAGGTTAAAGAGGCATGGTCCGTTCGGAGCAGGAACTTTCGGCCGTACAGGTAATGATGGAAGTGCTCCACGGCTTTAATGATAGCAAGAAGTTCCTTTCTCGTAACGCAATAGTTACGTTCTGCCTTTGAAAGGCATTTGCTCCAGTAAGCAATGACGTGTTCTTGGCCATCTATCTCCTGGGACAAAACTGCTCGAACACTCTCCTTACTTGCGTCTGTGTCCAGGATAAATGGCTTGTCAGGGTGAGGATACGACAGGATCGGCGACGATGTTAAAGTCGTCTTCAGTTCGTTGAATGCGTCCTCACATTCCTCAGTCCATAGAAATTTCTGTCCAGTCTCGGTCAATTTGTGAAGGGGTCTTGCAATTTGAGAAAAGCCCTTCACGAATTTTCGATAGTAAGTACACAGACCGAGAAAACTTCTTAAGTCATGGATATTCTCGGGACGACTCCAGTTCTGGACTGCGGACGTCTTTTCGGGATCGGTTCGGACTCCGTGGGCGGATATTATGTGCCCGAGGTAACGTACTTCCCGACGAAACAAATTGCACTTCGATGGACTTAGTTTCAAGTTTGCTTCTTTTAATTTCTGTAGTACCTTTCGAATGTTCTCGAGATGCTCTTCGAAAGTCCTTCCGACGATGATGATATCGTCTAAATAAACGAGACATGCTTCGTAGGAAAGTCCTCTCAACACTGTCTCCATTAGTCGCTCGAATGTAGCAGGTGCGTTGCAGAGTCCAAAAGGCATAACTTTGAACTGCCATAATCCTTGTCCCGTGGTGAACGCAGTCTTTTCACGGT